>OX439483.1:215930656-216360594 GCA_949320155.1 Melangyna quadrimaculata | reverse complement strand
GGTAAATTGTGGAATAAAATGTCCGTTTTTTTTTAATACGCTCATACATACAATAAAAAAATGTTAACATTTTCAAGGGAATTTTCATAATACAAATTATTATTGGGGCGTTTTCATAGTGGTTTCGCTTAACTCATGTTTACTTAAGTGCAATTTAAATAAATTCAGTTATAACAATTTATTCCATTCGATTTCTGTACTTATCAAAATAGAAGTTTATTAAATTATTGGACGTCAAAAAATAGGGCATTGCATTGACAAAAACTAAAATAAATGTTTTTCTTTTAAGTTTTAACTATGGGGCCAGTTAAAGCTATCATTGAAAACCATCATTGAAAATATTAATTAAAAAGAATTAGTTTGTATACTCTTCACTACTCGTAAACTTATAGCACACCAACTGACAACTTAGGCGCCTGCCTGGCGACTAGTCGAGCCAAAATTTTGTATGTATAATGAACTGTTTTTTTTTGCAAATTTGTTCAAAAATATGGACTTATTTTATGTGTGTGTATTCAATTTTATTTAATGATTTGACCAAAATCCTTCTTCTGTAATCTCAACAAAATGTAAGCACAACTTCAAATCGAAGTTTAAACTAATGTAATAAAAACCAGTCGAAAATCCTTTCCTCTCATGACGGAACTGGATTAGAAATTCGATTAAGTTTTTTCAGTACTGGCTTTCCAAACTTGAGCAACTTGCTCGTCAACTGGGTTGCCTTCTTTGGAGCCAGTTTGAAGCCAGTAGAGAAGCTTTTAAGTCGGAACCACTCATATGTCTCGTGTTTTGTGTTGTGGAGTCATGTGTCGCTGTCATTCCATATATTTCTTACGCCACACAGCAACACAACACACCAGACAAATCGAGTTCTATAATAATTCTAAAAAAAAATCGGGTTCTTAGAGGTGTTTTAATCTATAGTCATCGAAGCCATCCTTCATGGAATTTGTCAGTTCATACCTTGTCAATTTGGTAATAGACTAAATTTTGGCATACACAGAATATTTCGTTCCAAATGTCACCGAAAAAACCTTAAATCAAACAATTTTATCAAAAAAAAAAAATAAATTTCTTAAAGGTTTTCCAATACATCATCTTTGCAAAAATTCTTCAATTAAATTTGACATTCTATTGGTGTGATTTACATGTATCTTCGTCTGACTTATGCAAAAAAAGAAGACACAATATAAAATTTAACTTTTTTCTTTTGTTGGATAGAGAGAGAAGACAAAAATGCAGAAGATCTTCATACATGCTGATTATAGGAAGTATAATGCAGATATGAAGACGGAAATGTTCATCTTCATTATGGTGCCCTTTCACACGCTTGGTTTTTTGACACACTTCTGCCCCGCTCTACTTTTCTTCATATTCGTAGATGGAGATAGATGCAAATCCAGCATATGGCTTGACAAATCGGGAAAAAAATATTGTGTTCCAAATAATGTCACCTGAAAGCCCCAAAATCTCATATTTCCCGAGCGAAAAATTTAATCCCAACAAATTCGGGTTATTAAGAGATTTTTAAATCAATCAAAATCATGGCATTCAATCATATTTGAATATTGTTGCCTATTTTGGAAATGTTTAAATTTCTTGGTCCCACCGCCCTTTAAAAGTTGTGGCAGAAAGAATTATTTAATTCAAACATTTGCACCAACTACTATCAAGATCGCTTTATATACAAGACTGAACGAGTCCACTTCACAACTACTACTGGCTTCGAAAAAGTCAAGCCAGTTTCTCCAGATTTGCACGAGTGGCACAATGTCCCTATTTAATTATTAAATAAAAAAATTCAAATTATTATGTTCTTAGTTTTAAATTCTTTGTTTATATAGTTACACGTTAGTCTTTAGAGCAAGCCCCCCCCCCGAACTGAAATGCTGGCTACGGGCCTGTTCGTCGTGTAATATTTAGTTACTGTATTAAATTTTGGTAACGGTACTATTGGGCGTGGCTTAGCTTTGTAAATTCTTCAGTTAAATGTGAATATTGAAAGATCCCGCACGTAAAAGGTAGAGTTAAGTTTTTAAACCTTTAAAAGAGTGTGCTGTGTTAGGAGACATAAAAAATGGAGCATCTTATCGAAACATAGCGAACACTGTATCCACGATTGTTGGAATAAAAAAAAGGTAACGCAATCACTTTGAGAGTGTGTAAAACATCGATTTCTGGATCAGAAAAGCTCCAAACATTGGATAAATCAGAAATGCAAAAAATGAAAGCGGCCTTCAATTTGCAGAGCAATGTGAGGGCGATTTATCGAGTCTTTTAAGCTTAAGAAATTTACGAGAGAAAGCAGTAACGAGATCAGTTTTTAAAGAAAAATGCCTAAATAATAGTGTTTTTTGAACTTTATGAACAAATTTGTTTTTTTTTTAAACAATTTTTTTATTAATTACTTCGTAATTAGTATGCAATTTAATTAACTTTATACACAATCAAGCAGATAAAAATATATGTTAATCGTTACACGTGACTTTAGTTAACAAAAGAGCTTTGAGTTTGGCGAAAACGAAAATTTTAATTACTTTAAGTTTGTATAAAACAAAAGAAAAATTAGGGCTTTTAGTTTATTATGACTTAACTCATAATTTCTTACAATTTTTTTTTAGAGTAGAAGTAGTCGCCTTGATTTTTTTTTCAACATGAGATCGATTACCTCATCTGGATCCACATTAATATCCGAATGCGTAGATATCATAGCAAATCCACTTAGTCCTTGATTTCCCATAACGCTTCGGGACACCGTTTTTATTCGTTTCATCGTTGAAAAGGTTGTCTCAACACTAGCTGTTGTCACTGGAAGGGTGGCCAAAACTGTTAGCAAGAAGTTGATAGCTCTAAAGTAGTTTTTATCTTAAGAACTTTTAAAACTTCGGTGGAATCTTCAATCGACGATATTTTCTCACACCAGAGCATGTACTCAGCTTTCACTGCTGACAATGAAATTGTGTTGTCAAAGTAAGGAATTAGCTTAGTAGCAAAACCTGGAAGACGAGCTTGAAACGATGGTAGAATGTCTTCCTTCACCATGAATCTTTCAGATAGATTTTGTATTAATGAATCTACACAGGGAATAAGGATAGAAACCCTAAAATATGCCTCAGTAGATGTTGTCTCTGGATTAGCACGTACTGTTTGCTTTGACGAAATTCTGGGAGCTCTAATTTTAACTTCAAATAAGTCTTCGGCAAGTTGTGATGCAGATTGAAAAACTTCTTTAAAAAATTTTCGGAATTTTCCCTTATGTTCTTTAACGAATTAAGGATTTCTTTTGTATGTTCTATCGCAGAACCAAAATCTAATGATTTCTTTTGCAGGAAAACTGATAAGGGCAGCGTTAAACTGAATAGTTTTTCACAAACAACTAGGCTTATAAGAAAATCACTTTTTTGTACTGCTGCCAAAAGAGTTGAAACTTTTGAAGACATCGCCCATGTCCTGCTCATTATTTCTTCAAGGCTTATTGAAATGCATTGGAATAGCTCTAGAAAGGAAATAATGCTGCCGTGCCTTTAAATGAACCTCGTTTCACAAAGGCGCAGAAGTCGTTTTTCCCTGCTATCTGGTGCCTGTTTTTTTATGACATTTTGAAATTTGAATGGTTTCGGCAGAAATTAGCAATTTCGCTTACTACAACAAGACAATTTCGTATCGCAGGAGTTGACATTGCATTAGACAAAGCCAAGTGTTCAAACGATGACTTGCACAGTGAAAATATCTAGCGTTTGGATAATTTTTCCTAATCCTGCTCTGCACCCCACTTAAATGGCCTGCCATGTTTGCTGCTCCGTCATAACCTTGCCCAACACATTTATCCATATCAAGGTGTAGTTCCTCACATCGCTGCAGTAAAGTCTTTGTTAAGTTTTCGGAGGTATGGTCCTCAACGGGAACAAAACCTATAAAATCTTCCCGAAGCATACAATTTTTCTGATCTGTTAAAAAATCCACGTACCGAAGGCAAATGCAAAGCTGCTCAGTACCTGAAACGTCCATTGTTTCATCAGCGAGAATGCTGAAACAACTGGAACTAATAGTTCTTTTAACAAATTTGGTGGTTACAATGTCCGAGCATATCTGTAAAATTTCATTTTGAATATCTGGGCTTACACAAGTTACATTTTTAGATCTGGTTAGGATTTTTTAAATTCGTATACCTAGCTTGAATTCTGAACCGGAGCAAGGCTCTTAACTTCCCATCTTATTTTTCAGGCCGAGTTAAAGATAGAGCTCCACTATCGTCGTCACCTCTTAATGGCAGCTCCTGTTCTGTGCAAAACAGAATTGTCTGAATTATGGGCCTTAAAGCAGTTCTATTATCTGCAATTTCTTTTGCACGCTTAGTATCCAATTGGGTACCAATATCTTCTTGTCTTCCAGCAGCAACGTTAAGGAATGATGTTGCAATGATGACACTGTTTTTATGGTATTAATGTTGAATATGCTTATTGAAAAACTCTTTGGCTTTTTTTCCAGTCACGGAAGCCAATCGAAAATAGTCTTCCAGAACTTTGGTGTTCTGCTCCTTGGCAGATCACAACTCACGTTGTACTTGTGAGGTTTATTATGAGGGCTTCCCAGAATCCGAAATTGTGACCGCCTTATACAAAAACAAACTCACAAAAAATTGTGACCTGTGACCCTCACAACGGCAGAATAGGGCTGTATATCTCACTAAAGCTATTATTAGACGATGTGTAAAAACTACACAATCGTGTTTCTATGAAGTCATAGCAAAAAAGAAAGTGTGTGACATACGTGGAAAATTTCTACATAATCAAACATAGAAAAATATGTAAATGTAGATTGTGACAAGATTATCCAATTTTGAAACCATAGTTCTGACGTCAAAATGACTTAGGCGGCAAACAATTATGTGGTTTTAATATTTTCCCTAACATTACGATGATAGAGAACGAGAAAAAAGTGGGTCCCACAATTCTGTCTGTCTGTCCTCGCCTCTACAGCTTAAACGGGTGGAGGGATTTTCTTCAAACTTGGTACATATTATTTTTGGACTAAAATGCCCAGAGGATTTTTTCATTTTTTTTTTTTTGTTTTTAGGACCACTTTATCAACGGACCCAAAAACGGATCCAAAACGATTCCAAATCAGATCAAATTAGTAGGTATGCAAATTAAGCCGGAACCACGCCTGTCTCGTGTGTTGTGTTGTGGAGTCGTGTGTCGCTATCGCCACAATGTATTTCATATCCGTAGAACCATATTTGTCTCGTGTGTTGTGTTACAGTGTAGCTCATAAAATATATGGAATGACAGCGACACACGACTCCACAACACAACACACGAGAACCAACTGTGGATCCGGCTTTAGAATCACCTCGAAGCCATTATTTTATGAGAGTGTATTGTGACATTGTGAGAGATAGAGGGATTTTTCCAATTCACCGTACTCCGAGAACTGAAACCAAATGGAATCCAAAACGGTTCCAAAAAACATGAACGAATCGAGGCATACCCAAATGTATTAAGGCTCTCCCAAACCAATGCGAAACATTCGTTGCGGCGAAGAAACATTATAAAAAATAAATCGGGTGGCACAACGGCTCATGAAGAACCAGGGCCTAGTGACTAACAACTCGCAACCATTCCTGTGTGCGCTAGACGAGAAGCACTTATTCGTGACAAGTGATACTCTTCGAAGATTTGTCAATTCCTCGCAAGAGGCAGTACCCCTGAAAAAAAAACTTTTTAGTTTTTAGGTGGCGAAGAAACATTCGCATGTCAAAATTTATTTACATGGTGATATATGAGAGCGCCCCCACACCAACGCGGCGGAGAAACATATGAATTAATTTTGACTGACGAATGTTTTTTCGCCGCAACGAATGTTTCGCATTGGTTTGGGAGAGCCTTTAAAAAGAAACTTCCCTTTGTATTCGAAAAAAAAACAAACGAACAGAGATTTTTTCATTTCAAAACTTTTTATTTATCATTCATAAAAGTTTTCTAAATACTATTTTACACTATTAAACATAACATATTTCCACAATTATGCATATAATAAACGGTAAACTTGTATTTTTGATTGGTAATTTCTTAAAGTTTTTAAAGAAAAAAAAAAGATAAAAAAGCAATCATCTTCGCCGCGCTACCTACAAAACTGAATTAAAAAAAAAGTGGTGGAAATTAAAACAAAATGACTGTTTGGGTACTTGGCCTTCTCTCCCTATTTCTCGGTGCATATGAAAAAAAAACTCGATTCTCCTTCTTCTTTTTACATACGTACATAGAAAATTTGTTAATGTGTGTGAGCCCCTCAGATTTTTTGGATTTCAAAGTGATTTCAAAGTGAACCAAGAAATTTGGGTTCGTGATTTTGCTTAAAGTGTAGTCTTCTCATATTAAATAAATACTTAAATAGTCTCTTGTTTTTAAAACATTAAACTTTACCTAGATATTCTCCTTATTTTTAAAGATTTTTTTATTTTTTTCCAAAAAGCTTAAACTCTTTCTATTTAATTTTAATTAAAAATTATTTCGGAGGGGGGGGGCTTCAGCCACTCAAGCCCCCCCCCCCTGGCTACGTGCCTGATTGCTTTCAACTCTTTTCACTGACAGATATTTCCAATGACAGCCAAATTCCAATGATTGCTATAACCGACTTGTCAAAAAATATTCTACCGTTTCACTGATTAGTGTTTAAATGATGGATTTCAATGAAAGCTATAACTGGCGCCTTAAGTAAGTAAGTATTCTGATAGAAAATCTTATTTCCAACACAAAATTATCTAAGATGAATCCTCAAATTTTTCTCAGTTTTCGAGTTATACCAAAAATATTGAAAAGTGATAAGTTTGACCAGAAAAACATTTGTAAATTTGGGCCAATATTGTGTTTAAAAGGCAATTATTCCTCACTAAATGGTTTATTTAATAGGGAAATTAGACATGTTTTAATAGTTGAAAACATAATATAAGGCCTTTATTTGTAGTTTCACAAGTCCAGCCATCTTCATATTGTCCCAAGGACGAAGATATAAACGTACATATGTAGGAAAAGGTATATATATATTATATTTACCCACCTCCATATATTCCTACAAAGAACCACTGCATACATAACTGGCGTATCACCACCATGAACAAGGATGGCAGTTGAATAACCGTATAACCCTAGTATGCAAAATGCATTCCATGAAACCATTTGCATGTGTGATGATGACACGCGTTTAATGATTACTCCGCGTCGGCAACTCGGCGTTTCCTAAGTGAGGATTATATTCACAGAAGGAAAGAGTCAGAGCAAGAGCGACCGAAGGATTCCACCAATCGTCAGAATGGTATTTGAACTTCTCTGCTCACAAGGTAAAGCGGCTTAAGTCGTTTTTTATCATTTTTCAGGAGAAAGAATTTAAACTTTAAAAAAAATATAAGGAGAAACGATTTGAGTAGAAACATGAATTTTGGACACTAGCATTATAATTTTCTTCTCTTTATATATGCATTTAAGATTTAACAAATTTGGTTTAATTGAAGTTTTTATTAGCAACATTTCTCGCTTTAGCCCTTTTACCTTTTTCTAAATTGTGTATTAAATTGGCTTATGTTACTTAAGCCGGTTTTCCGAAATTCGTTTTAATTTGTGTGTGTACTTACTTATCCATAAGCCGTTTTTCTTTTTTTTTAATTTAACTATATTGTTACTTAAGCCTTTTTCCCTTAGGAAATTTTTATTTAGCTTTATTGAAATAAAAGTTATTATAGGACAAAAAACATAGAAATAAGTTAATACAAAAATTAGACTGCAAAAAATGAAGAGAGCTTAATATCACCTAGTCAAAAGTACCATCTTCGACTTCTTCTGTAAGATCCGGATGAAAGCCCGGTTTTGCTTCAGTGCAAAGAGTCTTATAAGAGTCATGAAACTCCCCATCGATCAAAGGGAGCAGCTGGAGAAGATCTTGTTTTTTTGCTTCGTTGATTCTGTTTGGTCCATCGTACAGCATTTCAAGAGAGTCTGTGTTTATTTCATTACAGCCTCGTTTTTTAATATTGACCGATTGAAACGGTTCTTGCTCGCTTAGAGAATTTTTATAAGAAATGTTGAATGGAGCTTCTGATGCGAAACGAAGCCATCTAATGTGCTTCCTATTTACTTTGTTCTTATCGTCATTAACTTTGCGAAAAATGCATTTATTTTTAACAATCGACCCAAAGTTTTGAAACTTGGATTGAGGCATCTCATTTACTACAAAGTTCGTTTTGGTTCCGACTCCCCGTACAAACTGGTACCAATCTCTTGGGTGGTGAGTTTTTAAGTTTGTTCTTTTTTTCTTTCTTTCAATAATGGAGTGGTCTATGTCACATTCCATGTGGGTGTGGCCCGGAATCAAAAACTTGTGATGAATATACTTTAAATTGTTGGTTTCATTACAAACGCACATCAACATCATTATAGCAACCATCTTATTTTTGTTTTGCCCGAAACAGTTGTCACTGTAAAAAGTGACATGCTCGGTGTCTGGTGGTAGGGCAGAAGGCGGATTTATATGTTCAAATAAGCATGAAGCTATCTCATTTCCACCATTATTGGCAACGGCTTCATGCCACATGTAACAATGAAGAGTTACTTTTACACAGTCGTGTACGGTCAAATTAAAGGTGTATAATTGACGTTTATAAAAAGTTACCGAAGATTGTAAAAATGGAGTGGGAAGGCACTGCTGAAGATCGAAGGTGAACACTTCCATGCCTCGCTGATTTCTTGCAGTCTCGATATCCTTTTTTTTCGATTCATATGCAGAATCTGCATCTTCATTGTGTTGCTTTAGCTCCAGTTCAACCGATGTACTGATGATTTTTGTATGCCCAGCTGATGATTTTTGTATGGCCAGCAAGTCACATTTTGTTCAGGTATCTGCTTTTGGCTTCTTGAACTTAATATTAAGGGTCTTAAAAATCCCTGCATATTTTGTTAAGGAAATTGGACTTTCAGTTATATTTGTGTAAAGGTTGTACAGCTTTGCTAAATCGAGATTTGTTTCAAAATACTTTTGACTGGACTGGTTTCGAGTATAATTGCTCTCGTATGAAGGGATGCTCATAATATGATTAAGAACTTCATTTTTTTTCGCATCTGAGATTTTATTAGTCGGAACTCCCTTTCCTCCCATATCCTTTATTACGACGGTACCTGGAGATTCGATTTTTTTTTGCAATAACTGTTATCAAAAAGCGGTCAGTTTTATCCAAAACGGTTTTGAAGCCTTTTTGACAGACCTGTGTCCTGATGCCATTCAGATTCAGGAAATATGAGTACGTAAATTTACGATTTCGAGGTTTGCCACTCTTCTTTGTACGGATTGTTTTTTTTCTCAAATTGAGATCAGTCCAGATACAAAAATTGACGTCTTCCCTTCCGCGATTCTTTGGTTGATACATTCTCAGGGCTTAAATTATTACTTTCTGGGATATGATCTCCTGAACCTAAATTTTGTTCTAATTTGGTGGCCATTTCTTCAATGTCTGAGTCAGAAAAGAAAGTTTGTGGTGATTTTTCTGCCATTTCTTTAATGTATGAATCAGAAAAGAAAGTTTGTGGTGATTTGTCTGGCAAAACAAAGTCCGGATCTTTAATGCTGTCATCAACATCTTCGTCAAATGATTCATTTGACATCATATCAGTGGCCAATGTAGATTTCAAATCTGTGAAAATTGTATCTGTCAGGTCAATGACACTGGTTGTAGCTGTTTCATTAGCCACAACTGGCACAAATATCCCGTTTTCTATATTTAATAAAGCGAAAGTTGACTTAAATTCATTCACCTAGACAGTATATCTATAACTAAATTTTACCATCAAACACCCTAGGACAAGTTGAAGTTCTGAGGTTCTCCCCAGAGCAGCTTGGAATTAAAGCCATTTCACCTTATTGAAAACAAACTCATAAGACACTATAACTTTAAATCGAAAATAAAAATTCTATCTAACGTGAATGATCTGCTTTTTATTACTTAAAAAAATATTTTTTTTTCTTAAGAATATAATATTGGTATAAGTAATAACGGTATTCAATTCATTCAAGTGTAAAATTTGTGTAAAATGATAAGTTTACATAAAAGTTTGTATGAACGGCCAACGTTTGGTTAAGTTTATCAAACAAATTGTATTAATAATTTTCCGGAGCAAAATCTTTATTTTAGTGTTTAACATCACTGCATGAATACCCTTTATAACTTGTATGTAGTTTATTTATATGTATTTTGTATGTATTATATGAAATAAAATAAAAATTAAAAATAACAAGATCAATCACTTAGTTATATCATATGACACTCAACAAACTACAAAGACAGAGGAGAGCCAAC
This sequence comes from Melangyna quadrimaculata, assembly GCA_949320155.1. Classification (NCBI taxonomy): domain Eukaryota; kingdom Metazoa; phylum Arthropoda; class Insecta; order Diptera; family Syrphidae; genus Melangyna; species Melangyna quadrimaculata. The sequence continues at coordinate 216,350,252 of OX439483.1, read as the reverse complement.
TTACCAGATTTATTTAAACCTTTAGGTTCAGGATTCTGATGCTTATTCCTAGCGCCTTTTAAACGTGCAAGAAGAATCATTTGCATTGCTCTATTCATTTTGATGTTAAAAAAAAAACGTATTGTTTAGTTTATGAAAGTTATAGAACAAAATTATTGCAGATGTTTTTTTTTTAATTTTTGTTTAAAACCTTTTCTTTTTGTTTTAAACCGATTTATTTTTCTGATTTTTGTTAATACATATATATTATCACAAAACACTTTCTTTACATACTCGTATACAACGATTTATTAAATACATATACACTTATTTCACTTTTATCAAACGACCGTATTTACGCTTTCACAACTCAAATTAAAATGGCTTATGTCGACATAATCAGTCTCCCCTACAAGTTTTTTATTAAATCCAGCATACTTTGATCGGAGTTAAATGGCTTATTTGAATTTAAACAGCGTTTATTTGAAAAATGTATCGGGTAAAGTGGCTTATGTCCGTTAAATCGTTGTTCCAAACGAAAAGTTTTTTTATTTTTTTTTTCTATCATTGGAAAAGTGGCTTATGTTCACATAGTTCAAACAAAATCACAGATTTATTTTAGTAAAAAGGCTTATGTCAGTTAAATTAAAAACTTAAAAGGCAAAACCGGCTTAAGTGTACATAAAATTTTACTTCAAATAAGATTTTGTTTTGGAAAAGTGTCTTAATTGTACTTAAAATAATCTTCCTTATCAGAAAAACTGAAATTGTACATTTTTAAAACGGCTTAGGTACACATAGCAAAAACAAAATTATTCGAAAAAAAAGACCCTATACTTAAGACGCTTTACCAAAAGCAAATTTTAAATATGCTGGAATTAAGCCATTTTTAAATCCTGAACAGTGACTTCTAAATGGAATAGAAACAATCTGAAGACACAGAAATGTAGCTTATTTTCACTTTATTTAAATTAAAAAAAAAATCATTTTCGGCTTAAGTCGACTTAAGCCCTTTTACCTTTTGCACAGAGACTTATGCATTAAGTGGGAGTTGAAAAAATGCTCCCGTTGCGTAAGCGGTCTGGTGCGTCATAAAAGAAGAGCTGCTGTTTGTTGTTTAGATAATGAATTTGAATGGCCATACGAACACACGTATTGAAATTTGAAAATGTCAATGACTTTTATTTGTTTCAACAAATGATTTTCTAAATTATCTTTTATTCAAAATTTAACACTCTGAACACTGTGATGATTTCAACAAACTAAATTATTAAGGTTCTAAGATAAAGCACGTTCCAAAAGCCTGTAGGCAAATAGTAAAAATGAAAGTAACTTAAAATCAATAAAAACACCATCTCTTGAAACTAGTTTGTGTAGGTTCGTGAGCAAGGAACGATTGCAAATTATGTATAAACAAATGTGGATTCCTTTTTTAAATATTGAAAAAAGATTTAATGATTTTTTGTATTAAATTTGATATGCAATATTACTAATGTTATTTAAAAGTGCTGTCGTGTAGCTGCTCATCAACCCTACTACAGGTGCCCCGTAAAGAATGGATATGAATAACCTTGGAATGGCTTATAGTAGACTTTATGACCATCCTGAAAACTGATACAAAAAAGTTCTATCCCAACCACAAGAAAAGATATTTGCATACGACTTCAAGTTAATGAATTCCATCGTTTTTTTCACAGCAGTATTTAACATTTCTCGTGCCAAAACATATGTAGAAAAAAATTAATTTTTGAAAATGTTAAATCATCTCTGGTATAATAAAAGGCATGCCAACTATTTTAAAAATATGAGCGTTGAATGCGGATTTTAAAATAGTATAACTCGTTACTGTATCTAAAGTCAATAGCAAGTTATTGGTTAAAATCTGCAATACTACAGTCAAAAAAAAGTTTTCAAAATAAGCTTAGTAAATGGGAAAATAATACCACGCGTTGAACATGGTAGATTTTTGATTGAATGCCTCTTTTGACGATGTTGCCCTAATGATAAATCCAAACTTTTAATTTCAAGGACGAATGCAACATTACCAAAAATGTGAACAAAGTGCAAGAAACGACTACATTTTCGAGCTTGTTTTTAGCCTGTTCTATTTTGCCTCTACAAAACCATCAAATATTTTCGCAGTTGCTATTAATTTTAAACAATTAAAACCGGCTCTAAATCTAAAATGGGAGTTGGGTCTAAAAACAGTTTTTAAAGCGAGAGTCGAATCTTTGGCTTTGGTAATCTTAAATGTTTAACCACTCTTCTAACTTTAAAAACAGCAAATCGCTTGTGTAACTTCTTAAAGTATACTTTTACCACTAGAAAACAAATTTATAACAACAAAAAATGTAAAATGATTTCGGAATTTTTTTTCAGCGATTTGCTGTGAATATTTAGAGCTTTATTAAAAATGAAAATATTTATAAATTTAGATATTTTAAGAGCTTGGTGGTGTTGAATTTTTCACGCGAAAACATAGGCATAAACATTAAACATTGATCACACAGTCATACCAATCTACAAAAATTTGTAGGTAGGTACATGATACATACAAAGATGACTCAGCATTGTCCATGGGCCTGATTTTTTTTAAGAACAAGGGTTAAAAAGTGAGTAGACTCCTTTTTCATTAAATAAAGAACAATATCATTTAAACAAAAAACAATCATTATAATCTATAGACATGACGCACATAATTACTAGTTCTGTTGTTTGTTTATTTTAAAATTTTTTTGTTGTTCAATGCCTGTTTTTCTTCTCTTTTCATCTGTCGAATTTGTGGCTGTTCAACCTTATGCTGGATTTAAGGGGATTTACATGTGTCTTCGTCCGACTTCTGCAAAAAACAGGGGATGCAGAACTAAAATGTACATTTATTGGATAGAGAGGGAACACCAAAAATGCAGAAGATCTTCGTGCATGAAGATTATAGGAAGTGCCATAATGCAGATTTGAAGACAAACATGTTCACCTTTTTGATTGTTCTCTTTTACACGCTCGGAGTTTTGGCATACGTCTGTCCCGCTCTACTTTTCTTCATATTTGTAGACGAAGATACATGTAAATCCAGCATTACATGTATCTTCGTCTCCAAATATAAAGAAAAGTAGAGCGGGACAGATGTATGCCCAAATGTGTGCCAAAACTCCGAGCGTGTGAAAGAGAACCATTAAGAAGATGAACATTTTCGTCTTCATATCTGCATTATGGCACTTCCTATAATCTGAATGTACGTAGATCTTCTGCATTTTGTTCCTTCCCTATCCAACAAATGTAAATTTTAATTTTGCATCCCCTTTTTGTTTGCAGATGCCAGACGAAGATACATGAAAATTTACCATAAATTTGATTACGTTGCGGAGTCCACTTTATTTAGAAGAGTTGTTTAAAGTGTCTAAAATTATGAAATAGTAAGACAAGGGTTCGCAACTAAACGACTACGTTAACATGAGCCGGTTTTATTCTTTAAACGAGCAATGTCTGAAATTTTGCGCCATAGTCTTCTGATTTAATTTTAATTGTGTCTTTTAAATAAAAAAATGTAAGATCCTGAGAAAGAGATAACGCATAAAATCGGAAGTTTTTTTAATTTTAATTAAAATTTTTTTAATTTGATCTTAATTTATAAGATGTAAGACTACGACCAACACGTTTTAATTGTTCATGCTCCAGAGAAGTTAACGGTCTTAATAACTGTTTTCCTGAACCTTCATTTTGCTGATTTAGATGTGTGATTGAGCAATAGCACAACGCACTGGAATCTGAAAGATGACTGCGCACAATGTGCTAAAAAGGACAAATCTCATCCCTCCAGCCGAGAGATAATGAAACCAGAATGAGTTTTTGTCGAGAAATTATAATAAAAATTGAAGACGCAGTTTTTGACAAAATACTTTGGAGCGATGAGTCGACTTTCAAAAGAGATGGCTACTCAAATCTTCACTTCTGGGCACTACAAAACCCAAACATTATGAGGGAAGACAGGTCCCAGTACCGATTCAAAATAAATCATTGGACTGGGTTTCTGAATGGAAAAATAATTGGACCTTTGAGTTGCCGGTGAACTTAACTGCCCAAGGATATTTGGAGTTCCTCCAAAATGTTCTCCCAACCTTGCTGGAAGACGTGCCTGAAGAACTGAGGGATGAGGGAATCCCATTGGCTTTAAAATGATGGTTGTCCAGCACACTATGCAGTGCCTGTGCCAGCATATTTGAATGCCTGATATCCAAGCAGATGGATAGGACGTCTGGGACCAATTTTATGGTATAGCAAACCTAAATCCACTTGGTTTTTTTATTGGGGATGCATAGAGATCCTTAGAGGAGCTAAGAAATCTTGTGGAGGTAGGAGGCAGCTGCATTATAAGTTTCTGAGCAAAACTTTAGAGGGGGTGGAAAACAGTTTGAGCATTTGCTTTAAATCAAAAAAAAAATTAAGAAAATATCGATTTTAGTTTTCTCACTAAGTGATCAAGTGATTGAAAGATAGCTCAAAAGACTATTTGTTTTGAGAAAATAACAAATTAACTAATAGCCACTGCGAAAATATTTGATGGTTTTATTAAGGCAAAATAAAACAGGCATAATTTAAAAACAATCCCGAAAATGTAGCCGTTTTTTGCGCTTTATTTAAAAGTTTTGTAATGTTGCATTCGGCTCTAGAAGTTAAAAGGTTGGATTTATCATTTGGACAATATCATAAAAAAAAATAATTAAATTTAAAATCTACCAAGTTTAACGCATGGTATTATTTTCACGTTTACTGGGCTGATTTTGAAAACATTTGTTTTTCTTTGGTTTTTACTCTAGTATTGCAGATTTTTACTAATAACTTGCTTTTGACTCTAGATCCTTTAATAACTTATGTCTACCATTTTGAAATCCGAATTCTTTTGTGCCCGAGATGATTTAACTTTTAAGAAAATGTATTTCACATTCTGCATTAAAATTCAAAGACAAATAATTTTTTTCTCTTTGTAGATCACAGCCAGATCAGAAGGGGAGGAAAATTTCTTGCATCGACGGAGAAAACCTAAACACTTAGCAGCATTTTTGGCGATGTCGAATATGTGGTCGTTCCATAAAAGGTGGTCTGTGACACACATACCGAGGACTGAAAGCTTTTCGGTTTCCTCAATGCAAGTGCCACTCATGGATTGTGGCATGGGGGGTGGGTTTCGTTTTAACGACAGTAGACAGCATTGAGTTTTTGAAGCATTAAATTCTACACGATTTTTTATTCCCCAATGGACAATGCTGTCGAGATCAGAATTTAGTGAGCTTATCATACGCTGCCGTTCAAGTTCCACATCCGAAGGACATGGATGAGAATCTGTAAACGAATATGAGAAGCTGAGGGTACTGTCGTCAGCGAAACAATTTAATGGATTAGAAGTTTCAGATAAGAGATCGTTTATGAATATAAGGAAGGGAGTCGGAGACAGAACGGAGCCTTGGGGCACACCAGCATTTATTTTGTGAATTTCAGACTTGAAACCATCCAATACAACTTGTATTGAACGGTCCGAAAGGTAATTTCTAATCCAACGAAGAAGAGATTCATCGATACCAAATGCACACATTTTCGATAAGAGAGCTTGATGCCAAACTCTATCAAATGCTTTAGAAATATCAAACGCATTCTCTATATTCTCTATAGTACACCATAACGGCTGGCCTCGAGACTCGGCGAGACTTTTCTAAGGCTCGTCTTGGTCTCGTTAAAATTGAAAATTTTCAGTCTCGTCTCGGTTTCATATATTTAAGTCTCATCTTAGTGTCGTTCGCGGCTCTTTCGCTTCCCAGCCTTGTCCACCTAAAAACTAAAAAGTTTTTTTCAGGGCTACTGACTCTTGCGAGGAATTGACAAATCCTCCAAGAGTATCACTTGTCATGAATAAGTGCTTCTCGTCTAGCCTTTCGGATTCGGCATAAAATTGTAGGTCCCTTTCATTCCTGTTGACAGGCGCACACAGGAATGGTTGCGAGTTATAAGTCACTAGGCCCTGGATCTTCACGAGCCGTCGGCGTCGCGCCACCCAATTTATTTTACTTTTTTATCGGTCTCGTCTGGGATGCATAAAAGGCAGTCTCGTTTCGTCTCGTCCCGTGACTAGCCCTAGACACCATGTACACATATAGAATTTTGTTGTTTATAACTCGTATTGTACTTCTGTTAGTGTCAGCAGTGCCAGTTTTAAGACTAAGGCAACACTTCTTACAAAGACAACCCTACTGAGGAAAACCGGAAGAAGTTTCAAAAACATCCAGTAAGTGATGGAACTGCCAGTAAGTGATAGAACTCCGCCTTTACTTGAGAGCGTAAACGATTTTATGGGACAAATCTGTTTTCGTACTCATGCAGTTGCTAGAGTTCTGAGAGATCTCGATATACACAAATCCGCTGGCCCTGATAGTATCTCCCATTGTTTTCAAGAGGTGTTCTCCAAAGCTCGCAAAATCACTGCGTAAGCTTTTCCATCTGTCCTGTTCTACTGCTCTCTTTCCGAATGGCTGGAAAACAGCATTTGTCCAGCCTGTCCCTAAAAAAGGCGTATCATTTTCACCGTCAAACTATCGACCGATTGCACTTACTTCCCTTCTTTCCAAGGTCATGGAAACGCTGATTAATTTTTATTGAGTTTGAATGCTGGAGGTTTCCAAAATATTTAAAATAACAATAAACAAATTTACTAAACGATGTTTCTCTAACAAAGTTTGAATTCGGAATAAATATAAAATTAAAATGAAAATTGATTATTGATAACAAACTAAATATCGATTGCTTGATTTTCAACACCCTCTCTCAATCGCTTGCATGTAGTTGGCCCACCAACTATTGAGTTGAGCAAAACTGTTAATTGCAATCGTTTGTCTACGTTTGTATAAGTTTTAGATTCGTTTGTACACTCACCGTTTTTTTTATATAGCCACTTCAAAAAAATTTACGGAGTTTGACCCACCAACTATAACGCTCGAAAAATCTGGAAATGCAGTTCGATAGATAATCGTTTGTCTATGTTTGTCTTTTTTTTTTTTCGTTTGTATACGTCCCAAATTTTTTTGACAAAAAAATTTTTTTTAACCAAATTTTATTAAAATTTTAAAACATATGCATTCGTTTGTCTCTTTCTTATAATGATTTTTCATCGTGTTATTTTTTTTAATTTGTATTTATTTCTATTTTTAAATAATTATTACTTTTTTGGGACATGTAGTTGGCCCACCAACAATAACGCTCGAAAAATCTAAAAACGCAGTTCGATAGAAAATCGTTTGTCTATGTTTGTCTTTTTTTTTTTTCGTTTGTATACGTCCCAAATTTTTTTGACAAAAAAATTTTTTTTAACTAAATTTTATTAAAATTTTTAAACATATGCATTCGTTTGTCTCTTTTTTATAATGATTTTTCATCGTGTTATTTTTTTTAATTTGTATTTATTTCTATTTTTAAATAATTATTACTTTTTTGGGACATGTAGTTGGCCCACCAACTATAACGCTCGAAACATCTAAAAACGCAGTTCGATAGAAAATCGTTTGTCTATGTTTGTCTTTTTTTTTTTCGTTTGTATACGTCCCAAATTTTTTTGACAACAAAATTTTTTTTTAACCAAATTTTATTAAAATTTTAAAACATATGCATTCGTTTGTCTATTTTTTATAATGATTTTTTATCGTAGTAATTTTTTTAATTTGTATTTATTTCTATTTTTAATTAATTATATATTAATTATATGGAGCATGTAGTTGGCCCACCAACTATAACGCTCGAAAAATCTAAAAACGCAGTTCGATAGAAAATCGTTTGTCTATGTTTGTCTTTTTTTTTTTCGTTTGTATACGTCCCAAATTTTTTTGACAACAAAATTTTTTTTAACCAAATTTTATTAAAATTTTTAAACATATGCATTCGTTTGTCTCTTTTTTATAATGATTTTCCATCGTGTTAGTTTTTTTAATTTGTATTTATTTCTATTTTTAATTAATTATTACTTTTTTTGGGACATATAGTTGGCCCACCAACTATAACGCTCGAAAAATCTAAAAACGCAGTTCGATAGAAAATCGTTTGTCTATGTTTGTCTTTTTTTTTTTCGTTTGTATACGTCCCAAATTTTTTTGACAACAAAATTTTTTTTAACCAAATTTTATTAAAATTTTTAAACATATGCATTCGTTTGTCTCTTTTTTATAATGATTTTCCATCGTGTTAGTTTTTTTAATTTGTATTTATTTCTATTTTTAATTAATTATTACTTTTTTTGGGACATATAGTTGGCCCACCAACTATAACGCTCGAAAAATCTAAAAACGCAGTTCGATAGAAAATCGTTTGTCTATGTTTGTCTTTTTTTTTTTCGTTTGTATACGTCCCAAATTTTTTTGACAACAAAATTTTTTTTAACCAAATTTTATTAAAATTTTTAAACATATGCATTCGTTTGTCTCTTTTTTATAATGATTTTCCATCGTGTTAGTTTTTTTTATTTGTATTTATTTCTATTTTTAATTAATTATTACTTTTTTTGGGACATATAGTTGGCCCACCAACTATAACGCTCGAAAAATCTAAAAACGCAGTTCGATAGAAAATCGTTTGTCTATGTTTGTCTTTTTTGTTTTCGTTTGTATACGTCCCAAATTTTTTTGACAAAAAATTTTTTTTTAACCAAATTTTATTAAAATTTTTAAACATATGCATTCGTTTGTCTCTTTTTTATAATGATTTTTGACCGTATTAATTTTTTTAATTTGTATTTATTTCTATTTTTATTTAATTATATAATCTTTTTGGAGCATTTAGTTGGCCCACTAACTGTAACGCTCGAAAAATCTAAAAACGCAGTTCGATAGAAAATCGTTTGTCTATGTTTGTCTTCTTTTTTTTTCGTTTGTCCCAAATTTTTTTGACAAAAAAAAATTTTTTTAACCAAATTTTATTACTTAGTTTGTTAAATTACTTAGTTGTGTATTTGTATTGTGTTAAAGGCCTTCTACACTAGCCCACTGTGTATTAATACATGTAGTATTTTTAAAAATAAATTGAAAAAAAAGAAGTAGATCTACTTCAATTGAAGTAAAGTGGCAACACTGCCTCTGGCTAGTGCGATCTGCGATGAGATGAGGATGACGATGAGTGAAGTTTAGTTTTCTAAAACTAGGTACCTATAAACTCTTTCTGAAATGAGCTGGGTAGCTATTTATTATTCGGTTGAGGTATTTTTTTTAAAAGGCGTATAGGTTTTTTCTTTGTAAAAGTAGGTTTTTGAGGCAAAAATGTATTTGCTTCTGACACGAGTAAAACACATGCAGGTATTTTTTTTATTCAGGCATGCTGAATTTTTATTAAAAATGGGTTTTTGGAACTACAGGAAATACACATTTCATGATTATGTTCGAGTTAAAATAATTTTGATTTATTTTAAGTAAACCCCCCCCTTATCCATTCGCTGAAAAAACAGCCAAAACTCGTACGTAGTTAGGTAGGTACTCAAAAATTTGGTTACTACCTATCAATATCTATAATAGGCATGCATAGGTATTTGTACCCATAATTACTTTCTATTTCATAAAAAAAAGAAACTCATTAAAAGCCTTAAGCCGACGGCAAAGTTCAAGTTAATGAACAAGTACCTATAGAATTAGAATTATTTTTGTTTGGGTTTTTTTAATTATTTTAACTGAATAAATAATATACTCAAGGTGTAACTTAAGTCTTTTTAAATGCAGCCTAAATGCAGGGCACTCCTTAAAAAGAATAGAAAAAAAGGATAAAGTCTTAATTATCGCAATTTCGAATACAAGTTGAAACTGTGGACACCCAAATAAAAGAGAATGCAGTTGGTGGGCCAACTACATGTCCCAAAAAAGTAATAATTAATTAAAAATAGAAATAAATACAAATTAAAAAAACTAACACGATGGAAAATCATTATAAAAAAGAGACAAACGAATGCATATGTTTAAAAATTTTAATAAAATTTGGTTAAAAAAAATTTTGTTGTCAAAAAAATTTGGGACGTATACAAACGAAAAAAAAAAAAGACAAACATAGACAAACGATTTTCTATCGAACTGCGTTTTTAGATTTTTCGAGCGTTATAGTTGGTGGGCCAACTACATGCTCCATATAATTAATATATAATTAATTAAAAATAGAAATAAATACAAATTAAAAAAATTACTACGATAAAAAATCATTATAAAAAATAGACAAACGAATGCATATGTTTTAAAATTTTAATAAAATTTGGTTAAAAAAAAATTTTGTTGTCAAAAAAATTTGGGACGTATACAAACGAAAAAAAAAAAGACAAACATAGACAAACAATTTTCTATCGAACTGCGTTTTTAGATTTTTCGAGCGTTATAGTTGGTGGGCCAACTACATGTCCCAAAAAAGTAATAATTATTTAAAAATAGAAATAAATACAAATTAAAAAAAATAACACGATGAAAAATCATTATAAAAAAGAGACAAACGAATGCATATGTTTAAAAATTTTAATAAAATTTGGTTAAAAAAAATTTTTTTGGCAAAAAAATTTGGGACGTATACAAACGAAAAAAAAAAAGACAAACATAGACAAACGATTTTCTATCGAACTGCGTTTTTAGATTTTTCGAGCGTTATAGTTGGTGGGCCAACTACATGTCCCAAAAAAGTAATAATTATTTAAAAATAGAAATAAATACAAATTAAAAAAAATAACACGATGAAAAATCATTATAAAAAAGAGACAAACGAATGCATATGTTTAAAAATTTTAATAAAATTTGGTTAAAAAAATTTTTTTTGTCAAAAAAATTTGGGACGTATACAAACGAAAAAAAAAAAAGACAAACATAGACAAACGATTATCTATCGAACTGCATTTCCAGATTTTTCGAGCGTTATAGTTGGTGGGCCAAACTCCGTAAATTTTTTTGAAGTGGCTATATAAAAAAAACGTTGAGTGTACAAACGAATCTAAAACTTATACAAACGTAGACAAACGATGTACAAACGATTGCAATTAACAGTTTTGCTCAACTCAATAGTTGGTGGGCCAACTACATGCAAGCCTCTCAATCGTAGGTTATTATAATACAATTTTCATTGAATTAATTTAATGTCGTTTTCGATTGGAATTCGGAACAGTACTAGTCCTTTTTGATTCCAATCGAATTATTTTTCATTGTTCCGAGATAAATTTGTGAAATATTTATGTGTGTGTGCGTAAATTGTCTGATGTTTATGTATATTTTGCACGTTCAGACCACCAAAATGTATTTGACAAATAATCCGATGAAAGGGTTCATGTATTTGTGTGTTCCCGGTCTACTCCTTTATTAATTCCGGAACAGGAAAATACTCCGAAAACATTACTCTGAACAGCCAATCGAATTATTTTGGAGTAAGCGCAGTCAAAAAGGCGTAACTCCGTACATCCAACCGAAAACGACATAAGTTTGCTTCGTAATTCCACGTAGTGTGTAGAATCCAATGCCTTAGTCAAAATGTCAGCCAGTTGTTCTTTTGTTCCAATAGCTTTAATTTTGATTGTTTCTTTCGCAACGTTGTCTCTTATGAAATGATATTTTATATCGATGTGTTTAGCTCGCTTGCTTTCTTATTATGAGCCATTCAAATGCACCCTCTATTGTCTTCAAATATAGTAACGGGTTCATTTTTAATTTCTTTTAAGTCCTGCATAATACATCTCAACCATATAGCTTATGAAGCAGCTGTGCTTAAAGCTATGTACTCAGCTTCGCTTGATGAAGTAGCAACGGTGGTTTGTTTTTTACTACCCCAGGATACAGTGCTTCCATAAACTTGAAAAACGTAACCACTTACTGACTTTCTGTCTACCAAGTCAGTTGCCCAATCAGCATCGGCATATCCAATAATTGGTTGATCTTGATTGCAACTAAAATTCAATTTCAAGGTCTTAGTTCCTTGCAAGTAACGCACAATTCTCTTAAGATGCTGCCAATGTATTTCAGATGGGTTCTGTTGGTATCTCCCCATAAAACCAACTGCATAACATATGTCCGGTCTTGAGCACAACATAATATACATGATGCTTCCTAGAAGTTCACGATAAGTCTTTTGCAGTTCTTGATTAGTGGTATTAGCTTCGAGTTGTAAGCCTTTCTCCATAGGACTCTTGACACATTACAATCTGTCATCCCAAATTTGTGAAGGACCTTTTCTACGCTTATTTCTTGAGAAATTTGTAAGCATCCTTCCACAAAATCGATCTTCATTCACAGGAAGAATTTTAAAAGTCCACAATCTGAAATCCTGAAGATAGTGATTTTTTTCAGATTTTGAATTGACGAAATCTTACTTCCAGCTATTAATAAGTCATCTACGTAGATTACCACAATTAAAACATCCTTTTCTTGTCGGTTGACTTGATCATGACTTGATCTCACAAATCCAAGTAAAAGCAAATGTTCGTTGAGCTTTTGGTTCCAGCAACGAGGTGATTGCTTCAAACCATAAATGGATTTTAGAAGCTTACATGCTTTACCCTCTCTGGCCATACCATCTGGTATAGCCATATATAGTTCTTCTCTTAGTTTGCCATGTAGAAAAGCAGTTTTTATATCCAGTTGATGAAAGTGATATTTTCGGTAAACACCGACCGCCAACAAAACACGAATGGTTGTCAACTTCGCAACTTGTGCATATGTCTCTGTACCGTTAGGTAAGGTTAGGTTGAAGTGGCTGCCAGCAAGAACTGACACACTTAGACCATAAGTTGGTCCATTGTGATACCACGTGAATCTTGAAAGATTTTCTCCTCCCTCGTTAAAACCAGTTGGAGCTTCTTATGAAGCGTGCAAGACTACTTATGTCTATGTTTGTCAGTTCACTAGGATCATTGAAGAAGAAGTCTCCGAGATGGAGCCTACGTCTTTGGGATAGGGCAGGGCATGTGCAGAGAATATGAGGAACATATTCTTCCTCCTTCTCGTCCACACAGCTTCTGCAAAATTCGTTTGCGAAAACTCCAAGCCGCTTTGCGTGCTCTCTATAAGAGATGACCGACAGTTTAGGGCTGTTATAGAGTTTGTAGAGACACAGTCGAGAGATTTTATGGCAGCTTGTCTGAAAAGATGCGGATATCAGAAGTCGATATCACGTTTTCCTTGAGCCAAGATAAAACTTCCTTTATCCCCAAAAGTTCTGCATGGAACACGCTACAATGGTCTGGAAGACGAAATGAGAGACTTAAATTTAGTCTTTCTGAGTACACGCCTCTACCAACCCCATCATCGGTTTTTGAGCCGTCCGTATAGAAATGAATCGATTCGTCTTCCAAAAATGTCACGTCCGCCCATGTGGATCTGGAAGGTATGGCAACTTGAAAATTTGTATCGAAATGGAATTGTGGGATGGTGTAGTCAATTATACGTGGAAGTGATCTGCATGAGTTCAGTATAGCCGAGTTTATTTCATTATTGGTCCACTGTGAAGAGGCTTTTAGACGGATGGCCGTACTTGCTGCCGTTTTTTTACTAAATATATCGAGGGGTTTCAGATGAAGACGAGTGTCCAGTGCCGCGGAGGGAGTAGAACGAAGTTCTCCACTTATACACATGCAGGCTGATCTTTGGACTTTACTAAGTTTATCGTGGTTAACCCCTTTATCTAGAGCTATCCAACATACTGCCACCCCGTATGTTAAAATCGGTCTAATTACCGAGATGTATAGCCAGTATGAGTAATACGCGGTTGGAGTCCCCATTTACTTCAAATGGCTTTTTTGCAAGAGAAGAGTGCTACTGTGGCTTTCTTGACTTTTTCTTCTATATTAGGTTTCCAACTTAACTTCTTATCTAAAATAACACCCAGATATTTAGCTTTGTCGGAGAATGTTAGTGGAATTCTTCTAATGGTGGGAGGATCTATGTGTGGAATTTAATATTTCCTGGAGAAGAGGACAAGTTCAGTTTTGTGGGGTTGACACCCAGTCCACACCGTTCTGCCCAGTTTATTAGCTTGTTTAAGGCATTTTGTAAGAGATCCTTTAAGACAGTAGGATGCTTACCTGATACGGCGATAGCAACATCGTCTGCATAGGCAATCACTCTGTAGCTCTCCGCTTCCAGGCTTGTCAGCAGTTCATTTACTACCAAGTTCCAGAGAAGCAGAGATAGAACACTGCCTTGTGGCGTACTTCTACTGACCGATCTTTTTGCAGAGAAGTCGCCCAGTTTTGAGTTGATAATACTGCTTGTCAGCATTTGATTGATCAGTTCATCAAGCGAACTGTCTACCTTCAGACATGATAGTGCAGATGCGAGTGCAGATGTGTCAACATTATTAAAATCGCCTTCTATATCTAGAAAAGCAACCATCTTTATGGTGGAGAAGTATTCGATGGTGCGTACCAAAGTATGTAGTGCCGTTTCCAACGATTTCCCTTTGCAGTACGCATGTTGAGTCTTAGACAAGAGTCTCGTATCAATACAAGCACGTAAATGGATATCAATCAATCGTTTAAAAGTTTTTAGAAGGAATGATGATAGACTAATAGGTCTGAGATCTTTCGGATTAACATGGGAGCATTTACCTGCTTTGGGTATAAAATCAACTTTAACTTCTCTCAACGAACAAGGAATATGAGCCAAGTTCAAGCAGACATTGAAGATTATTTCTAAAATAGGCAGTATTTTACATGAGCTCATATAATCGAAAAGAGACTCACCTCTATATATGATGTCAGTGCTGCCCCATACTGTATGATGGGCGTTAGCATCACTTCCAATTATTAGGCGGATTTTCTGCCGTTCGGCTTCAGCGACTATACTCTCCAGTGTGGTAGCGGGAAGAGGGCCAAGGTGGTCATGGCCGAGATACGCCGACACCAGCCAGTACATGCCATTTGCCGTTCTTACCCTGGCTGCGGTTATATCTCTATCGCTGAAATGAGGGAGTAAATATACATTAATGCTACTTTTTACTAGTATGCAAGATCTAGGTTCACCTTTATCTGACGCATACAGTAGTAGTGTCCAGGAGTCCGAAGTCCCCTAAGAAAGGATTTGACAATCCATGGTTCTTGGATCAGAACGATGTCTTCATTCCCCCTGGATAGACGGGGAAGAAGAGAGGCCGAAGCCTCAATAGAGTGTTGGAGGTTAATCTGGACTTACTGCAGCATTTTGGCTACATTTAGGCCGACCAGCCTCCACCACCGTATCGTTGTGATCATCTTCAGAGGAAGAGCACAAGAGCTCAACTTCCTTAAGAGGAATCAAAATAAAGTCTTCAGTCTCCATGCCGGTCTGTCTGTCAACATTAGTAGAGGACTGACCAGTAAGCGAGGAAGTCCCTGATGCATCATCTTTCAAACTAGGAAAGGTAATAGAAGCACCAGGGTCCCCGATCACAGGTTCAGCTTCAAGAGATTGTGGAGGCTCGCATTCAGCGTCTACCTCATCTTTTTTGTAAATCCTTAATGTGATCGTCTCAAAAACAAACAGAATCACACCTTGAGTCTGCGCCAGGGGGGCAAGGGATTCTTTATTGACCACGACTATCGCGCTCATATAAAGACCGCTTGGCTCCTCCAGCTTTGGGACTTACCAGTTATGAGTCGGCAGGGATTGCTTATTTTGATTACCTGGAGAGTATCATCCATGCAGGAAGGTTTAGCTGGAATCCAAGTGCGAGCTCTTGGTTTGCATGGAATATCTTCCTTAGCAACAACCTCGAGCTTCGCACCTGGCCAGATTTCACCTAACCTATTAACAGCAAGCTTATACAGATCACCAGATCTCTGATCGTCACAAACGATGAGTTTGACATGACCTTGATGCCAACCGCCATCGTTTGTGATTGGAGGTGGTCCCAGGTTTTCCTTCATAACACTTAAGAAGCCAGCCAAAAGCCTCAATTTTGCTACCTGCCAACGATCAGAAGAAATCGTGCCATCTATATCGCACCTGTCGATAACCGCAACCACGATCTTACCCCTTAGAATGTCCATATAAGAATTAGTGAGTCTGCTGTTTGGATTGGAGGGAGTGCTGGTGGTGTGCACTCGGGGCCGTTTGGGTAGCGGTGTGGCACCCTCCAAAGACCTTTCCCGATTTGACGTAGAGTCGCCACTGGTCTGTGCATTAGCGAGAATGATATTGGCCCATTAAATCCTAGCATCATGCTGCGGAATACCTCTGGTCTCGTCAGAGTCTTTTAGTATCCTCGCAGCATAACGCTTTTGCCTATAGACATTATTCGATGGTCTATAACGCCGCTTTTTATGTGCCGTACTCGATAGAGAACCCCACGGCGCTGAACAGGCCATGTTTCACAACCCCCGCACCACCTGGTTGGGTCCCCGCACGAGACGGATTTTTAAGAGGTTTACTCTCGATAGTAGTAGCGGGACCGTTGTTCACAACCCCACTACTACTGCATTTAGGTGAAGCTACTTTGCTACTTCCCTCGCTGCGAAGTACATCAGATGAGGGGCCGCGGTTAGCCGCAACCTCCCCACTAATACACAATACAGAAGAAACGGCAAACAGTGTTGACGCCGTGCTGCCGCCCGGCTTAGAAGAAGAACCCGTCTCAAAAATATCTACCTTGTTTGTTTGTTTTTTTTTTCCATTTTGTTCCCACGAGAAGCGAAGAAAGGGTGGTCTATCTGTACAGAGATTTGCATGTTCAGATAAGGCTAGTTATTCCGGAGGTCGCCAGGTATCCGTATACTCCGTTAAAGACTGAGCTAGTATTTTTAATTGGGCCCTCAGCCAGGCTGATCCTCGGCACGGGTCGTATAACACCACTAATCCAGCCCAATAGGAAGGGTAGGGGGTGATGGTGGGAAATTGAAGGGGAAGGATTTCAGACAGCATCATCGTCATTCTTTAGAGAAAGGAATGGTAGGATGACGGACAGCTTTTTCGCCGTCGTCAGTGGGAGAGAGCAACAGACAGCTTCATAGCCTTACTATCGAGAGAGGGATGTTATCGGGTGAGATAAAGCCGAACAGCGTCATCGCCGTACCATCTGGAAGCTTTAGGAGGGGAGAGGTAGTAGCGCTGGACAGCATCATCGCCGTACCACCGTACGGGAGGGGAGGGAGGTGTAGAAAAGGAGAGGAAGGGTGCGTGGAAGTTGAAGCACCCTTTGGTTTCAGGACTCATCTGGAGAGGTAATTTCGAGATTTATTGACCTTACTCAGTTTCTACAACTCGACAAGTTCGACGCTTAGGTGGAAGAATCTATACCGTACTTTTGGAGAAGGCCTTTTGCAACCAATCGCGCTTTGTACTTCGTTTGTTTGCCATGCTCATCTTCTTTAATAGTGTAAACCCATTTTGATATTAGAAGTTTTGTATTTGAAGGTACATCGACAATTTTCCACACATTATTTTTCTTCATGGAATTCAATTCTTCGTCAACAGCTTTCTTCCATAGATCCTCATCACTTCGCCCAAAAATGTCTTTATAATTTTCAGGTACGTCTGTGGAAATATTAACAGCGGCAGAATTTGCTTTTGATCCCATAACATAATCAAAGAACTTACTTGGTAAGCGGCGCTCCCTTTCACTGGGCCTCACATTGGCCGTTTGGTGATTGTTTTCTGATTGTCAAAGGAGCGCATCACTAGCTTCTTCATACTCCACGTCAACTTCTTCTAAGAATTGATAAACGGTTTCATCAGACTCTTCTTCACCTGGCAATATTTGTGGCTTAGGGATTAGACACAGCAACACCTTCAGATGCACTTTCCGCCTCTTGCTCGTGGCTCCATCGCATGACAACTGTTGGTGATTCTGTTGCGTTGTCTCGGTCTGCCAGATTTTTGGATGGAAAATTTGATTCTTCAAATTTAACATCACGACAGGTGCCTTTCTTGTGTGATTTCATATCCCAGAGTCGATATCCATTTGGAGCATATCCTACCATCACTGGTTTTCTGCTTTTAGGATCAAGTGTCTTTCTGCATTGGCTGGGAATCCAGGCGTAGGCTTTGCAACCAAACACCCTTAACTTGCTCAGATTTGGTTTAAATCCAAACCATGATTCGGCTGGTATTGTCGAGTTCTCCAAAGAACTGGTTGGACTCCGATTGATTGTGTATACTGCAGTTAGTGCAGCTTCATTCCACATCTTCTTCGGAACAATCGGTTCAATTAACAGAACTCTTATTTTTTCGGTAAGGGTTCTGTTAAACCTCTCGGCAACCCCATTCTGTTGTGGTGAATAGGCAATTGTGGATTCAACTTGAATACCTTTTTCCTTGTACCAACTGTTTTGTTCATTTGAAAGGTACTCTCGTCCTTGATCTATTGTTATTCTTGAAATCGCAGTACCAAACATAGCAGCGCATAGGGCGTCATACTCTTTGAACGCTTGAAACACTTCAGACTTCTTCTTGATTTAATGAATCATAGCGAAATGACTAAAATCATCGATGAATGAAACGAAGTATTTTGAACCATCCCACGCAATTGGACTTAAAGGACCACAGACATCCGAATGGATTCTCTCCAGAGGTCGGTTAGCTCTGTTGCGTGTTCCATTAAAAGGTTCTCGTACTTGTTTGTCCTCAACACACACGTCACAAAAATTTATCTTGGTATTTTTGATTTAGTTCGGAATCAAGTTGTTTTTGATGAGAATATCCATTCTCTCCTGGCCAATATGTCCTAGACGTCGATGCCACAACACAGTTTCGTCCTTTTCACATATATTTCCTGTTGGCATCTTTACGAACACTTCAAGTTCATATAAACTTCCATGTAAATATGGTGTTGCTATTAACACCTTGTCTTTCAAAATAAATGCCTTTTGTTCACAAAACTTTACCTCGGCTCCAGCACTTGTTAATTTACTAACAGAAAGCAAATTGTCTCGCAATTCAGGAATATACAACACGTCTTTTATTGTAAGCTCAGTTCCTGCGTTGCTTAATCCATTGACCTTGCCAATTTGTTTTGCGATTTGAGACTGTTTATGTTTGGCAACGTTTATTTGAACTGGATATTTAAGCTCATCCAACTCTGAGAAGTACCATTTTATTATTGGCGAGATGATCACTAGCTCCTGAATCCAGTTTGAAAATTATCTTCTCGTTTTTGTTGTCTTTAATGTAGTCTATGTCTGTCATAAAGCAAAAACCTTTGCTACGGACAATTTGAGCTCCCTTTACATGACAGTCTTTAGCTTGATGTCCAAATTTGTTGCATTTAAAGCATTTGCCATTAAATTTCTTCTGTTTGAAGTTTTTCTTTTTGCTGGAAACAGCTGTTACATCTATCTTTTCTTCTTCTTGACGCTCATTCAGTTTTATTTCTTCTGCTTTTAATCTCTCTTTAGCCATGAAACAAGTCAGTTTACCATCATCTAAGTTTTGAAGAGCAGTAACCAACGGATCAAACTTTTCTGGTAATGAAAGAAACAACTGAGCGAGCCTATCGCCCTGCTCCATGTTTGCCCCAACTAGTTTGAGCTGGAGAATGCAAATGCCAGCAAATGGGAATTTACAGAATCTTCACTTCGCATGCGCAACTTCGTTAATTGCTGTCGCAGCAATAGCTGATTAACAATTGATGTCTTTGCAAATGCTGACTGCAAACTAAGCTACATCAATTTCGCAGATTCCTTGTCCCTAACATAGTTCAGGCAGTCCGAATGGACAAAATTAACTAAACAGTTTTTAGCCATTTTATCCCTTATCAAAAATTCCTATCTTGCTATTGCTTCTTCTGGAGGATCCGGTTAGAACGTTCTACAGATTTCTGGATTCCAGATGAATTCTGACTCTAAATTGCCAATCATCGTATCCACCGCCGTTAAACTGGGGAATACCCTGCACAAAATCTTTCATGTCGCCCATAACCCAGGCGCGAACGCAGGGGGGGAGGGGGTTTGAGGGTTCAACCACACCACCCCCCACCCCCGAAATGTATGAATTTAACTTCCTCGCCATACAATTTCACTCTTTCACTCTTAATTTTTGAATTTTCAGTTTAAACCCCCCCCCCCCAAAATTTTTTCCTGCGTTCGCGCCTGCCATAACCTATTGAGATTGAATGCTGGAGGTTTCCAAAATATTTAAAAAACAATAAACAAATTTATTACACATGTTTCTCTAACAAAGTTTGAATTCGGAATAAATATAATAATAAATATAATAATGAAAATTGATTATTGATAACAAACTAAATATCGATTGCTTGATTTTCAACAATTTTCAGTTCAAGAAATATCTCGAAGCACGAAAGCTTCTTAATGACCGGCAGTACGGCGGCGTTCATAGCAATAGGTCTACTGGTGATCTGATGGTTTATCTATCCGAGCAGTGGAACAAATCCTTACATCGTTTTAGAGCAAGTAAGATTATTGCACTTTATATTTCTAAAGCGTTTGATAGAGTTTGGCATCAAGCTCTCTTATCGAAAAAGCGCATTTAGTATCGATGAATCTCTTCTTCGTTGGATTATGAATTAGCTTTCGGTAATAGACGGTTTCAAGTCTGATATCTACAAAATAAATGGTGTTGTGCCCCAGGGCCTCCGTGTTGTCTCCGACCCTCTTTCTGATATTCATCAACGATCTTTAATCTAAAACTTCTAATCCATAAAACTATTTTGCTGAAGACAGTACCTTCAGCGTATCATATTCGATTTTAGATTCACATCTATGTCCTTCGGATGTGGAACTTCAACGGCAGCGTATGATAAGCTCATTAAATTTTGATCTCGACAGCAATGTCCAATGGGGAATCAAAAATCGCGTAGAATTAAATGCTTCTAAAACTCAATGCTGTCTTGTCGCCAAAACGAAACTCACCATCTATGCCGCTACCGCTATTCATGAGTGGCACTTGCATTGAGGAAACCGAAAAGCTCTCAGTCCTCGGTATGTATATCGCAGACCACCATTTGTAGACCGATCACATCGAATATGTGATGTTGCCAAAAATACTACTAAGTGTTTAGGTTTTCTACGGCGCGCAACGTAGACGTTTTACCATCCTACAACACGATAACAGTGGCGAAACAAGAAGCAGTTCCAGAAAACTTCGAAATCACGGAAATATCGGCTAGAGTAAAACTTCAAGCCATGATGGATCATACTACAAGGCGACTGTTAGAAAGCAAAACAAAGGACCAAATTACTGCACTTCCAAGAAGTCTGACGTTGCAGAGTAAATGGGGCTGCGATGGAACATCTGGGCAAGGTGCGTACCGTACAAGCAAAAAATAAATGAAACAGATGGTGAAACGAATGCAAACATGTTCATGGCATCAGGTGTTCCACTCAGATTAAATAGTTCAAATGGTGAACATTGGAGGAACCCGCGCCCATCATCGGTTCATTTCTGCCGACCCATAATGTTCCAATATGCAAAGGAAACTAGTGACCTCATAAATTCTACAGTCAACGATATCAGAAGCCGAATAGCAGTAAACAGTCAACGATATCAGAAGCCAAATAGCAGATATTTAACCAACAGTATATCAAGTTAATGAAGAAACAACTTTATTTGTGAATCACGAGTTTTTTTTTAACAATTATCGAATGCAAAGTTTTAAACGAAATAATAGAAACAAAGTCTACGCGGTCAAGACGGAGAAGACATTGATGAATCTATTGGGATCAAGGAGGCAGAAAAAAGAAGAAAAAAAGAGATCCAAAGGCATTTTCGCGATGAGCTTGGGCTTGATGTGGACAAACCTAGGCAAGGATTTGGAAATACCAACGATGGAAACACTTCAAGGAGATTTAGCTCGAATAACTGGAGTCAATAGATATTTTTTAATAAGGCCCAAAATAATACTTAATGTTTTGAATTGCAGGGAAGTAGTGAATGCAGTTAAGTTTGGGGAGTATACCAAGGAAACAGCTGAGCTAATTAAAGTAAAGTATCCTCAAAAACAGGTAACACCTATAGACCAGTCAAAATAGACAAAAAAAGCCCTAACCCGGACAAAAATTTTTAACAGGTATATTTTTTTAGTGGAAATTTTCAGAACATTGTCCTTAATGAACTGTTAAAAGTCCCAAGCAATCCGCGCTGGCGTACGATCACAATCTTGAAAAAAGTCAGCCATCTTGCACTCTTTGTTGTTGACTATATTTTTGGAACTTGTTGTCCTAAAAAGACCATTCAAATGTCAAATGGACAGGCTTAGATTGACAAAATCAGGGAAGTAAATACAAATTAATTACAGGTATTGGATGGCTACTGTTTTGAATTAAATGCATTTAACAGAGTAAATTGCAGTGCAAAATTCGAAAAAATTAAAAATGTCCCATAAATATTTAATAAAAAGCTGAAATTATGGGACATGTTCACAACAGTACCAATAATCATATGTGTAAGCTCCCAAAATATCCCTTTTGTGGTTAAACTGCCATATATAAAAGAGTAATAAATAAATATAAATAAATTGGGTGGCATAAAGGCTCGTTAAGAACCAGGGCCTAGTGACTAACAACTCGCAGCCATTTCTGTGTGCACCTGTCGACAGGAATGGAAGGGACCTACAATTTTATGCCGAATCCGAACGGCTAGACGAGAAGCACTTATTCGTGACAAGTGATACTCTTGGAGGATTTGTCAATTCCTCGCAAGAGGCAGTAGCCCTGAAAAAAAAACTTTTTAGTTTTTAGGTGGACGAGGCTGGGAAGCGAACCCAGACCTCCAGCGTGACAGTCGAACGCAATAATTATTACGCTACGGGCTACTTCTTTATAAAAAAGTACCATCATTTATATCTGTCGGCCTTTGGCTATACACTTTAAAAACTGGTTTTTAAAATTTAAAATTAAGTTTCTCCAAGTAACTTGCAAATGTTCCCATATGAAACCTTCATGTCGGCACCCAACAGACAGGAAACAACGTCAAAGTAAATAACAAATTTGTTGGATCGGAAAATCAATATTTTTCATCATCTACGAGTATTTTTAAATTTCTTTTTTGTTTCGGGTATTATTGGCCAAACAGACTTAAATTCACAATCAAAATCATTTGGATATCTCTGACCGCAATATAACAGCCAGTTTCTAAGTGCGATAAAACAACAAGCTTACCAAGTGCTTTGAACACACAATTTGATGTTGATACAATCAAAAAACCCTCTGAAAACTATGAACATTTTGGTCTTTTATTTGTACATATGAACAAATTGTTTCAGGGAATTTGGGTGATATTTGGAATGCAATATTTTAAGAAAGTTAGAATATAGGTACCTACATCAATTTTCCAAACCTCAAACAGAAATTTAAGTGTACTGGCTAGGTTAATTATTACAGCCCGATTCTCCCGTAGTTGCGGTCTTCAATGGTAGAAAACCAACTTACAGTTAGCCCTCTTTTAGGTGGTTTCAATCATTCCTGCTTATTTCCATAAAGCCTTATAAGCTTTATCAACAAATTTATTGCGTACTTTAAGGACATATTAACATAAAGATTAAACATTTAGAAGCCAAAGATATTTTTATGTATGTACCTACATTTTTTTAACAATAGGTTTCATTAAAATAAAATAAAATTTTTCAGTGTAAGGCTTTATTGGGGTTGTGACCCCCCCCCTGGCTGAAAGTCTGGATCCGCCCTTGTTTTAATTGACCAGCAGACATCGACGAAAACGACAGCGAAGATATTGTTCAATACGAAGGTAATGATTGTAACATGTTTGCGCAAATTAAGTGTTTTAGAGTTCCCTTTTATGTCTCCCGATATTGAGGAGATCAACCGAAGCGGCTGAAAAATGTTTCACAATATTCCTCCTAAATATCCATTCGAGACTCGAATACATGTCAAAAATTCATCCACAGAAGAATTCTACTTTAGTTTCTTATAGGGCATAGAGCTACTAAGCGATATTGTATTTTGTATGCGTGTAAAATCGTACTGTACTGTGTATGGTTTTGACAATAAAACACGCATTTTTTCTTCTTTAAACCAACGTTGTATTTTTCTCTGTTATCATTTTAATAATAACATGTTCTAGGGTTCCTTTTTTTGTTTGTCATAATTAATATACTTACAAAAACTGCTACTAGCATTTTTTTATTTAGGATTTTGTATTATTGGTACCGTTCTGAACATGTCCACCAAATTTCATCTTTTTAATAAATGGACATCTTGGACATGTGCATTTTTTTCGATTTTGCATTGCACTGCAATTATTTACTCCTTTTTAGTAGTTTCATTCAAAACAGTGTAGCCATAAGACACCTGTTTCTAATTTTGTGTATGCTTCGCTGATTTTGAAGTCAAAGTCTGTCCATTTTACGCTTGCATGGGTTTTGTAGAACAATTAGATAGCCAGAATAGCAAAAAGCCGACAAATTCAGATAATGGTACTTTTTATTTAAATGCTGGTCTAATCCCAACAGGGATTCTTTGGTAACTTATTACCACAAATGACTGTTGGTATGTTCTGAACATGTTCACTTAATTTCAGCTTCTTAATATAATATTTATGGAATATGGGTATTTTTTTCGAATTTGCAATGCAATTTACTCTAATTAAAAACAGTAGCCATTGAATACCTGTAACTAATTTGTTTTAACTTCCTTGATTTTGTCAATCCAAGCCTGTCCATTTGACATTTGAATGCTCTTTTTAGGGCAACAAGTTTCAGAGATATAGCCAAAAACAAAGTCTTTTAGTTGGTTAAGGACACTGTTCTGAACATTTCCACTAAAAAATATACCTGTAAAAAATTTTGTCCGGGTCAATGTCTAATTTGACTGGGCTACTACTCTTCATAAAATTTTGATTCATAGCCAACAATTCATAGAATATCAACCCATTCCACTTCCACTTGGCGAATTGTCAGAAGAAGCCCAAGAGTCCAAAAATAAAGACTACAAGAAATACAGATATCAAAATACTTGCAAAGTTTGAAGGATTCGGCAGAATGAAGATCTATTTAACATGCTTGCAGCCTCATCGGATCCACTTATTTCTTCCGTGAGGCATATAAGGAACTAAAATGATGATGAGTTTATTACACATTACCCCGGATTAAGATGATAATTTCCAAGAAATCTAAAATTTTGTATTTGAATTTTTGGTACGTTTTATGTATTTTCCACTGTTTCCATCTATCTCTGAAATATTTTCCTAACGTACTCTTGTATAACAAAAATTTAATAAAAAATCACTTAATTAACAAAAAAAATTTCCAATTTTTCACCATGGTTTCACTTAAATTGTACTCAGATTACTTCAAAAGCTGACTTTTGATCTTTGTAAGGTAAAAAAACAATTATGTTAATCACCTTAAATCAAACTTCTTATTTCAACAGCAAATTCTAAAACACCCTGTGAATATCTTTTTGTTTTAAACTCACTATTTTCATAGACTTGAAAATTTTATTTAAGTTACAAAAAAAATTGTCGCGATATCTTCATTGGTTTAAAAGTTATGGCTTAAGCAACCAAAAAAGTCAATATGGGACACTGTGCGGCGATGAAAGAATTGTTTCACCCCTTCTGATCTGGCTGTTATCTATAAAGTCTTTATTCGTCCAAAACTCGAGTAACATTCTGATGTTTGGGCAGTGCTCCAATAACCCACTTGAGTCTTTTAGATAGAATTCATAAGACCTATAAAAAGGATAGGTGATAGAAATATAACGGAAGCATCTACAACGCTCGAACACCGCCGCAATGTTTCATGTCTTTCGTGGTTTTACCGTTATTTTCATAAACAGTGCTCTACTAAAATAGCCAGTTGTATTCCTCTCCTAAAAGTTTTCAACCGTAATACTTCTAGGAATATATAGAGATTCTTTCTTTACTCGAACTACGAAATGTGGAATGCTGTACCCGGCACTATTTTTCCCTGCCATTTTGATATTCAGAGGTTTAAAAATCAAAATCAATAGGCATCGGCATCTCCTCTTAAATCCTTCCCTATTTTCCTAACGCTCACGCTATGTTTTAAGCATTTTAAGGGTAGCAAGATCCCATTTAGTGCGCGTTTAATTTAAAAAAAAGTTTAAATCGATTTTTTTCAGTTAAAATGTTATTGTCAATTAATAAATCTATTAGATGATTCATAAAGGCAGAATCAATCACTTTGAACAAGGTTCAACTATAATTGTAACTCATAAAATAAATGCACAAATACATTTTAACCTGAAAATATGACTTATTTTAAAATGGTGGAGACATGCTGTTAAATCATCTTTAACACAACAATAATACCAACATAATTAACTTTCTTTCTAAAAGTATCATTAAGCTTACAAAGCCATTTCAACCCTTATCCTCCAACCTGCACATTACGCCTTTCAACATAATAAAATAATTCAGAGAAAGTAATTTCTTCCTCCAGATAAAAAATCTTTCATATGTTTCATGGTTTCCAATAGCAATTTAATCTACCAAATACCGTGCAAAACAATACGACAATTCGAAGTAACGAAGCCCGTGGCTTTGCTCTGCGGATAATCTATGTTCAAACAAAAACTTTTCGCATTTATCTACAAGAACTTGAATTATTGAAAAACGCCTGTCTATATGGATCTCCACAGAGATGAAAACTTTTCCAATTATTGTGGCAACACAGCATCCTCGAAAAAGAAAGCAACAACAAACAAAACCCACAATATTATATACTTGTACCATTAGCCAACACCCAGCAGATTGCTGCACAACAACCACAAACACCAGAGGACCAGAGCTTTATTTCATTATAATTCGAACGTTTAAAATGTTTTATCTCTGGTTGACTATGGAAAAGTAATATTATTGGACCGGCACCAGACCCACCCACACACTTAATGATGGAATCTACTTAAGAAAATAATTTTTCATAATAAAGTTGTTATTAGATTTTAGTACAATTAAAGTACATACATTGGGGCGTGTTCATAGTCATGTTAGACCTGGGTCTAAGTTAAACATAGGTTTTGTTGAATTTTCGGACGTTGATTCTATTTTTTTTAAGTTTATAAATTCAAAATATTTGAAGCTATTTGTGTAGTATACCAATTTAATTATCTTATAAATATATAAAACCAACAATTTGTAACTGAAATCGGTCTGTATTCGTTGAGCCAAAATTGTCTTAAACTGTAGTTTAGTTAAACCTGAATATGTCCCATTATGTTTTCCTTACATCATTTTACGAAATTCGTTACAGACTCTATTTTGATGGACTGTATTGTTCCTCAAAAGCATACAAATAAAAATGCATTTGTTCTCCCCAAAGCACTACCCTCCCCATTTTTCATATTTAATAATTTTAATTACAATTGTTTAAATTCTTATTGGTCACAGGGGCGTATACAGCCTTACTTCTTGGGGGGAGGGGGTCACGCCAAAAAAAAATAACACAAACTTATATTTTTTATAAAAAGTCAAGTGCCTTATATTTTTTATTTTATATTTTACTGTGGGTAAAAGCAAAGGGAAAAAGTCTTAATTAACTATACTATAATACATTAATATAACAAATAAATTGGGTGGCGCAACGGCTCGTGAGGAACCAGGGCCTAGTGACTAACAACTCGCAAACATTCCTGTGTGCACGTGTCGACAGAAATGAAAGCGACCTACAATTTTATGCCGAATCCGAACGGCTAGACGAGAAGCACTTATTCATGACAAGCAAGAGGCAGTAGCCCTAAAAAAAACTTTTTTAGTTTTAAGGTGGACGAGGCTTGGAAGTGAACCCAGACGTCCAGCGTGACAGTCAAACGCACTAACCATAACGCTATTGGTTCAAATAAGCTCATTTTGAAACGAGAACGGAAATGAGGTAATTTCGGATCTCATTTGGAAATTTGCATCGAAATTTCCTCATTTGGCCCAGTGAAAACGTAGTATAAAGCGCTATTTGTTTCTATTCCTTAATGTTATATTTTTTTGTTTTGGAGCACCTCAACAACAGCATACAGCAGTCTCCAGTTGCCAGAACAACAAATTTCAGTTTAGGAATCAAAATATTGAGGAAAGAAATATTGGAGTCGCTTGGTCATTTGTTTTGAATTTTGTTCAGACTTCAGAATTTATTTTATTTCGGCTAGTCCTAATTCGAATTGAAGTTGCAGGAAATATTAGTAAAATATCATTAGGTACTCTGTTTTCTGTTTCTGAAATTTAAGTTAATAGTTAAATATAAATATTCACTACTGCAAATGAAAACAAGAGTTCTGATTTTCAAAAATGACCACTTGGGTTAATTGCCCTTTTTATACAATAGTGGAAAAACTAAAATACATTACATATTCGTATTTTAATTGAATACAAAGATTCGTTTTTGTTGCTTTTCAATAAAAGTGTGAAAAAAGTTCAGGAGTGATTTGTATATGCTTCTGATTTAAAAAAAATGTATGTCTCTAAAGCTTGCCATACACGATGTGCGTGAAGTTAGCACCGCCATTTCCATACACGACCGAGCCTGATGAAGGCTGGTAACCTTGGTCTGGAGAAGAGTCTGGTTGTAAACACGGAAATTTCATTTAAGAAAATTTATCATTTGGAGTGATTTATTTGAAGTGAAAAGTTAACTATACTAAAGTGGAAGTTAAAATCAAACGCAGTAACTCGAGTGCAGCTAGTATATTCTGTTTTGTGGCTAAAAAGTGAATATTGTGGTTTTGATGATCTGTGGCAATTTCCAAAGGCAAATCTATTTGTTTGACAGCGGAGCCAAAAGCTTGTAAGTACGAAGCGAATTTGAAATATATTATATTGCATACTTTTGGGATTATTGAGTGTGGGAATTATATAATCGAAAAGCTCTCCAAGAAATATCCCCAGTTGCCTAAAAATATGCAACGTACTCCTTCGAAAAGCCAAAACACAGTAGAGGCGACCAATATGGAGACTTCACATGCAAATAATATTGCGAAAAGAAGATTGATAGAAATATCACCTGGAACAATAAGTCCACAAAGCACAGAAAAACTAGTTGGAAGCATGACTATTATGGATCTCATGGGAACGATGCAATACGCCATGGCAAATCTTTTAGATGAAAAACTAAGCCAGATACCATCCAAAAAGGATTTCGAAGATTTAGCGTCACAAATGACTACCCTATCATCGAACCTAAGTGACTTAGCGGCAGAAAATATCAATCTAAAAGAACAAATTAAATATATGTCTGGGGAGAGAGAAAAGGATAGGCAAACTATTACCTGGTTAGAGGATCAAATAAAAAACAAAAATATAATTTTTAAAGGCCTTGATGCAACAATCCAAATACCTGTAGCGGTGAAACATATTTGCGAAAATATAATAAAAATTCCCACTCCAGTGGATGTGCGTTCGACCAAGAAAATTTTTGAAAAAGACGGAAAAATGTCGGTGATCGCTGAATTTGGGTCTGCGGAAATAGTTGATGATATTTTTAAACTGACTAAAAATCTAGCTGGCACATCCTACATACTAGAGAGAGATTTAAACTCACTAAAGCAGGAGCGAAAAAAAGCAATGCTGTCACTTAGGAGGAGAATTCTTTTAGTCAGCAGTCGACACAGGGTAAACGTTCTGAACGATAGAATGAGAATCAACGGAAAGTGGTTTGCATGGAACAAAAACTATGAGCTAGTATGCGGTCAACAAAAGGGTGAAAGCATTCTCAAAGGCCTGTACAATGGTGATATAGATTCTGTTGCCTGCAGTTTTTATGAGGTTATGGAAGAAAGGTTACCTGGTAACCAAAAAAACTAAGCAAAGTCTGTCGGCGTAATTTAAAAGAAAAAACACAAAAAATTATTAACATAAATTTAAAAAGAAATTATAATATACAAGAAAATAATGAAGATTTTAGAATAATAGCCTATAATATACATGGTCTAGAAAATAAAAGTCTATTCACAGAATTTTTTAATTATGTATTGTCATGTGAAATATTTGTTTTAATAGAAACACACATAATGAAATTAGAAAAAATAGAACAATTCAAAAAATATTTTCAAAAAGATTTTCACACATATTGGAAACCAGGATCTCGAAATAGTCAGTTTGGAAGAGTGATTGGTGGGTGTCTGTACGGAGTTAAGAGAAATCTGGTTGAGAGGGGAATTCGGCACGAATATAAGGAACTTAATGGTGTGGAGAGCATTCAAATAATCACGAACGAAAGGACAATAACTCTTCTACCTTTGTACCTGAGGGGCATGAATTGGAGAAGTGAACTTAACGACGTGAAAAGTTTCTTCCTAGATAACAGCGTTTATAACCCAATAGTTATCGGAGATATGAACGTTAGACTGGGTGAATTACAACAAGACATAGAAGATGTACATAAATCATTTTTCCACGCGGGCCTTGAGATACGACATTCCAAAGATACCGTTGTGAATTCAAGAGGAAAGGAGTTTATGGAGTTCTGCGAAGATAATGGCTTAATCATACTAAATGGAAGAACTAAAGGGGACGAGGAAGGTAACTTCACATTTACCAATAACATTGGAAACTCGGTGAATGATATCTGTGCTATATCGCAAGAACTTCTAATGTGTGTGGAAGAATTCTGTGTAGAGGAAGAGATATGGTCGGATCACCTGCCCATAAAATTAATCCTTAGAAATATTTGTACCACAATCGGATCAATTAACTTTAACCTGTTACCCAAATTAGTGTGGAATGACCGGAAAAGGGTTGAGTATCAAAATAATCTGAATTGCAACTTGCTTAACTTAAAACTTCAGAAGGAAACAATTGAAATTACAGACCTAACAGAATTAATTAAGAGTTCAACAAAAGAACAGGTTAATATCTCAAAGCTTCTTAAACCAAAAAACAAATGGTACAATTATGAGTGCGAAGCAGCCAGAAAGAAAAGTTATAAATTACTCAACATTTTTCGAAAAACAGAAAACCAGCAGGCGAAAGAAAACTATTTAAAAGCTCAAAAAGAATACAAGTTAATATGCAGCAGGAATAAAACTGAGTACTACAGTCAACTTGACCTCAAAATTAGCAGAGTAAAAGACAGCAAGGAGTGGTGGAAATTGGCAAAAGAAATACGTAACCAAGATCAACAAATGTACCCCCAAATTCCCGCTTCTGAGTTTAGAGCATATTACAATTCACTCCTTAACCCAAATGAAACAGCAAATCCGATTATCTATGCACCAAACCTTATTGAAGATGAAGCATTGGATAGGGCTATAACCATAGATGACATTTTAATCATTCTAAAAAAAGTCAAACTAAATAAAGCACCAGGCGAAGACAGGATTACCTATGAATTTTTCATAAATGCAACAGAAGATTTCTTGGAACAACTTGCAATTGGCTTCAATAGGATTCTGAATGAGTGCAAAATAGAAGAAGCTTTCAACAAAACAATAATATTTCCTATTTTTAAAAAAGGGGATACAAATCAACCAAGCAATTACAGGGGCATATCCTTCATGAATTGTGTTGCAAAGATTATGATGGGAATCCTTAACGAAAGGCTGTGCGCATGGGTGGAAGAAAATGATATATTGACAGAATTTCAGGCGGGCTTTAGGAAAAAATACTCGACTATTGATAACATTTATAATCTAGCATCAATTGTCCATCTGAAGCTAGCAGAGAAAAAGAAAGTATATGCTTTTTTTGTTGATTTGAAAGCCGCGTTTGATAAAATTTCAAGAAAATTACTTATCTATAAACTACATAGAATGGGAGTTGCGACTAAATTTGTCAATTTGTTAGAAGCTATATACGCCAATACGCAATCTGCAGTCTGGACGGGAAAAGAACTCTCCGAATATTTTGATACACGCTTTGGAGTCAAGCAAGGATGCTTACTATCGCCTTTGCTCTTCGCACTGTATATAAATGATTTACACGAATCTTTAGAAGGAGGACTCTATATCGACTCGCTTAACATAAGGTTACTTTTGTATGCAGACGATATGGTCGTTCTGGCGGATGATGTCAATGTATTACAGCAGATGATAACGCGCCTGGAAACTTACTGCGAGCAATGGGGGTTGGAAGTTAACCTCTCCAAATCAGAGATAATGGTGTTTAGAAATGGAGGAAGGATATCTTGTCAAGAAAATTGGACTCTTAATGGAGAGAGAATACGAATAGTTTCTAACTATACATACTTAGGAGTTGTACTATCACCGAAGATGTCATTTTCAAAGCATGTAGAGAAGAGAAATAGTGCAGCCAAGAACAGCATAAACTCAACGTGGCAGTGTTTTATATCTAAAAAAAACATCAATCTAGGAGCAAAGTGGAAATTGTTTCAGGCGGTTTGCAGGGCAATCCAAACTTATGGTGCACAGGTCTGGGGTTTCGGTATGTTCCAAGAAGTAGATAAGCTCCAACGCTATTTTTTGAAACGAATTTTAAAACTACCTGCATTTACACCAAACTACGCGTTGTCATTAGAAACAGGGTCAGAAGACGGGCACTATTATACCCTTGATCTTCACCTCCGTTATATAGCAAAAACAATGTTCGAGTACAGTGAAAGAAGACTACCAAATCAACTAACAAAAATGCTTTTGAGAAATAAAGTGTTTTGGGTAAAAGAGGTAAACCATCTTGGACATAGGTTCGGACTGCATTGGGATGAGAGTGATACTTCTCAAAGTGAATGGATCAAAAAAAACTTGGATTTAATGCAGATGCTGAAATCAGAAGGTCATCAACAAAATCTAAGAAAGGCATCTGAAAGCAGTACACGAGTATATAAACATCTAGATCATTCAAGAGGACCAATCTACATTACCGACGGGTTCGAACTAAACAAGATCACTTGGATTTTCAAGGCAAGATGTGACTTAATAAAACTAAACGGGAATAGGTTTGTACAGAACGAAACCTCAATATGTACTGTGTGCAACTTAAGGGAAGAAGAGAACATCCATCATTTCTTAGGCAAATGTCCAGGTTTAAGAGAATTCCGCGCAAGTTTCTTTGGGAGAGCCAGCTTAACATTTGATGAAGTTATCCTTATACTAAATGGAGAGAACTGCCATGATTTTGATAGGCTTTACAATTACATCACTGTAGCCTTGCGATACAGAAATGAACTAGTGAGAGAATTTAACTAATAAAAGTTTTCTTAAAAAATCATCATTAAACTCTATTTAAAATTGTTAAAATTGAAGTAAATTTAACTACCCGACAGACGACTTTTGTCATTGTCGTAAGTTTTGATTTTGTACATAATAATTAAACTCAAAATTAAATTTAAAAAATTGTAAACTTTTTGATATTATGTTGGAAATAAAAACATTCTACTACTACTACTACACGACCGAGCCAACGAGCCGAACGGCCCGGAGCCGAACCAAAATTGCCCGTGAGTGGGAAAACTCAGATGGCTTCGTTTGGTTCGGCCGAACAATTTTGATTTACAGCCAGTCCAAAATCCACAAACACGAACCTCCCAACTAATGTTCGACTCTATCGTGTGTGGGGATTGGGGAATCAGCAAGCCAAGCAGTTCTGTTTGTTCTGTTCACCGGCACCGTTAATAAATAATAAAATCCCACTTTCTTACGATATCTCATTAAATTGTAGAATACAATTTTCACCAAAAACATCTTACTAGCTCATTCTCTTTTTTGAGAAGTTTTGTCATGTTCAATACAAAATACAAAATTTAGATTTTTAGAATTTTCTTGGTTTCTGATTGGGCAACTATCATAAGAAGTTCAGTTTAGTCGACTTGTGTTTTTTTCATTGAACGGACCGCTGACGTTTTTTGTTTGACAAGATCCAAACTTGCCAAAATTGGTTCGGATGGGCCGTGTATGGCACCCAAATTTGGACCGTGGCCAAATGGACCGCAGCCAAATAGCTCCGAGCTGTTCGGTTCGGTCGTGTATGGCCAGCTTAAGACTGATGACAAGATGGCAGAGCGAAGGGCAAAATAAATATGTAGGTACATCAAATAAACCTAACCTTTTTATCTTTCTTACCAGAAAGCCTTTCTGATAAAAATAATTGACAAAGTTGTTAAATTCTGTGAACCTTGTCGCGTTTTCTCCAAGGATTCCATTCGACTGGTCAAACGGTCACCGCAAGGAGTTCCAAAAAATCACCTTTACCATAGCTATAAACTTTTGCATTATGGGATTCATAGGTTACTTTGTAAAAATAATCCACATACCACATCCCAATCAACAAGATTATTGTTCGATCATAAATGTTGAATAAGTGCAAACAAAATCCTTTCATAACAGGTTTTCAACATAGTTTTATATAATTTATGACTATTTTTTGTTAACATTAACATTTTTTGGTTAGAATAACTATAATTCGAAAGTTGTCACATATGTAGATATTTTTGTTTGCTTTTAAAAATAATCTACTCTGTCATACAGAAATCAAATAAAACAATTTCATATGTGTCCTATAATGTGTTTAAAGATTTTATTTTCAGAAATATAAAATGTCTTTTTTTTCAAAATACTATTGGTTTTTACTTTACTGAGTGAAAATTTGGAGACAGCTACGGACTTTAATTTCTGTTTGGTTTAACAGGTTTTGGCTGTCATCTTAAAACGGAACCTATGAGTGATTATGCATATATTTTAAGGTTTAAATGTATTATCATATGAGAAGTTTGTTGTTAACTTTAATTTGAGGTACGAGGAAGAAAATCTAAGTATCATCGATTGAATACAAAATATGGTAGGTAGGTACCTATTCCATTGCCATGAAAATTAAATTTCTTATTGAATTCCAAGTTAGCAACATTCAAATTTTCTATTGAATTCCGAATTTACTAATCGAAAATCCTATTAGCTTTCTAGGTAACCAACTTGCTTTTTTTCTATGTGGTTACGAAATAATTATTTCAGATCAACAAAATTATCTTGAGTTCTCGGGGGGGGGGGGGACATGACCCCGTGACCCCCCCCCCTGTATACGCCGTTGATTGGTCACAGAAAGCCCAGGCAAATTGTACTTTTTCTGCCAAATAAAATCCAAGTGAATATTCTTAAACGCAATTGTCTTTATTTTGGGATAAGAAATACTGTCGCGAAAGTCTATTAACTATTATATGCGCGTCAATTGTTATATGTACAAGGTTAAATGTCGAAAGTATCAGTTTTTCGCATAAAACACAGTTACAGTAAATGCTATCGAAAAGTGTTTCATACAAAACTTGTAAATTATGACATTTGCCAAAAAAAAAAAATTCTTACGACCCACCGTTAAGAAGATATCGACATTTCAAACACGTAAAATGTCTCAAATGGTCGTTTTTAACGTATAACTCCTAAACGGTTTTAATTTTTCAAAACATCTGAATACATTACATTGTACATTATGTAACGTCATATTATAAGAAAACATTATTATTTTTTTCTTAAAAAGAATCGTTTTAAAGATACAGCCGTATCTATAAAATTATCTAAAAATACCTTTTAGAGGTTATTTAGTTAAGCTTGCTTAAATATTAAAGTTTTTTTTTAAATTGGCTCTATTAGACGGTTTGGAATTAAATCATATAGTTTTTTGGAATAATCCAGTTATATCTGGCTCTAGCCATCGCAGTTAGCTTCAACCAAGACGTCCTTATCTCCAAACTGTCTACCGGCATCAGAAACTTTACGAGATAGCCAGGCCCAAACGTTTTTGATGATGTTTGAGTCCGGTGAATAGGGTGGACATGGTAAAAGTCCAACGTTTTCCGACTGAATCCAGCTTCTAGCTACCCTGGAAGTATGGATAGGGGATCTGTCTTGTTGGAATATCCAAGGTAGAGGTTCAAGAATATTCTTAAGCTTTGAAAACACCCGTTACAGCAGGTATTTTTAACTATTTCCGTTCATGGTTGTAGATAGTTATAAATGCCAATTTTATTGTTCCATAAATAGGTGCTAGCTCCCTACACCATAACGCGTGATGTATCGACTGTGATGTCTTGACAAAATAAGTTCTTCTTTTCTTTAATCGTGAAAATAAAAGTTGTAACCATTGGGTGGAATTTGAAACTAGCCGCTGAATAAGTCGCTTTTCTCGGATTGTTGTTGCTTGAGTTGTGCATCCTTTTCGTTTTTTCCATAGTTCTGCTAGATAGTTGTTGACAATGGTCTTACTTCTGTTCGGTCTCCTAGCTATTTCTCGGCCTGAGAATCCCAGTTCCTTTAAAGCATCTATTGATCCTCTTTCTGCTACTGTCGACGTGTTTCTAGAGCCCATTTCAACTTGAAATTTAATATAAAATATAGTTTTCTATCCTTTCTTTAATATTTTAAACTTTTGTTTGAAAAAAATCGGCGATGTAAACTTTTGCCAAACAATTTTTGGAATGACCTCAAGCAAGTGACGCAACGGTTTATATCCATTTTTTGTAGTCCATTTACATAATTTGAGAAATTTTTTATGAATTTTCCAAGTTAACTCTTTAACTGTATCCTTTTTTGTTGCAAAATATTATACCTACTCACACATAGCAAAAATTTACAGGAAAAATATTGCTTACAGGTATTTATCGAGAAAAAACTTTTATGAAAATAGTGGCCTCAAACAAGTAACGGGGAGTGTACATTTTTCCTTACTGAACCTACGCACAATTTGTTTTCTTAAAAAAAAAAAAACAATTCTCGTGTCCAAATATATTTAAGTTGGCTTTGCGTAGACTTTAAACGAGGTGAATGGTGTTTAAGTTACGAGGGGTTAAAGTGGCGTTGGTTAAATGTGAAAATTGATTATAGATACCTATTTCAAACTTAAGTGATATTTAGAGGAAGTTTAAAGATAAGAAGCATTTAAAATGTCTTAATAGATTCGGCTGATAATTTTTTTAAAAGTTTGACAAAAAGTTCAAATTCCTGGTTTTTTGCTTTTTACTCTTAAAAGGCAAAGTTGTCGAAAAAAATCTTCACTTGGATAGCGGTACCTGCCATAAAACTATTATAAAAAGTAATTTATCTCAAAAACGGCTCTAAGAATTTTGATAAGAAATATGAATTATCTATTAAAGGGTACCTATGGTCAATATTTTAATAAAAAGAAATTAGCAATAACGGTTATAAACAGAACCTAACATGTCCTAGAACCGAATTCTTGATTTTCAAATTTCTCGTTAACGGTACCTACATACAGTAGCGTACGCAGGATTTTGTTTCGGGGGGCTCAGTCTCAATTTTGGTGAATTATTTTTTAAATAATACAAATTAGCAAACAAAATTAAAACCTTTCCTATTATAAACCATCTTATAGATATTTATAAGAAGTTAAATTTCAATAAGAAAAAAAAAACAAAAGGAATAATACAAAAAATACTTAATAGTTATGAAATG
Source organism: Melangyna quadrimaculata (assembly GCA_949320155.1). Classification (NCBI taxonomy): domain Eukaryota; kingdom Metazoa; phylum Arthropoda; class Insecta; order Diptera; family Syrphidae; genus Melangyna; species Melangyna quadrimaculata. The sequence goes on along the minus strand of OX439483.1, from coordinate 216,313,054 downwards.
AATTTTACTTTATTTTCTTTGTAAATAAATATTTCTTGTAATTTTTTTTTTGGTTTGAAACAACATATTTGGGTATAAGAATTTGGTGGAAAAGTTAAATCCTACTGTATGTCTGCAGCCGACGCACAGTGTGAGAATTCGCAAATCTAGCGGAATTTAATTAAAAAAACGATATGCACAAACTGATGTAAAAGTTGGTTTTACTTGGAGCCTAACCCTTCTACTAACCGATTTAAGAAGTAATGTTATGCGGGAGTGATGTAGAACAAAGATAATTGATGCCAAAGTTGCAATTAGTCATTTTTTCGGTGGCAATTGGCGAGTGAAGGTGGTTTAGCTATTTATTTTTTTGAGAGTGCGTGGTTCAATTTTTATTGAAGGTTTTGCTTTTATTTCATTAACAGGATATCAGAGAATTGAAAAGTAAGTAAAATTTGGATTTAGATGGTGTTTTTTTTTTTTTTTTTTTTATATATTTAGCGCGCGCTAAAGGGGTTATGAATACCCTTAAAGTGATAAACACAGCACGAGCGATTAAGTAGGTTGGAGGGGATTTGAAAGGAGAAACCGATGTACATTGGTTTTGAATGTCTGTAGATCACAATGGGAGGGGAAGATAGCGCTGGGTAGAGCATTCCACATTCGTGTAGTGCGACTAAAGAAAGAATCTCTGTACTTAACTGTACGTCCGAAGTTGGGCTCAAGGGTAAACTGATGGGCATTCCTAGAAGCGCGAGTATTACGGTTGAATTGTTTAAGGGGAGGAATGCAACTGGCTATTTCGCTAGAGCAATTTTTGTTAAAATAACGGTAAAATAACGAAAGGCATGAAACATTTCGACGGTGCTCCAGAGATGTAAACGTTTCCGTTATAGTTCTTTCACCTATCATTTTAAGAGCTCTCTTTTGAATTCTATCCAATAGACCCAAGTGGGTTATTGGAGCACCTGCCCAAATATGGGAGTTATACTCAAGTTTTGGACGAATAAAGGCCTTGTAGATCACAGCCAGATCGGAGGGGGAGAAAAATTTCTTGCATCGACGGAGAAAACCTAAACACCTAGCAGCATTTTTGGCGATGTCAAATATGTGGTCGTTCCACAAAAGGTGGTCTGTGACACACATACCGAGGACTGAAAGCTGTTCAGTTTCCTCTATGCAAGTGCCGCTCATGGATAGCAGCATTGGGGGTGGGTTCCGCTTTAACGACAGTAGACAGCATTGAGTTTTAGAAGCATTAAATTCTACACGGTTTTTTATTCCCCAGTGGACAATACTGTCAAGATCAGAATTTAATGAGCTTATCATACGCTGCCGTTCAAGTTCCACATCCGAAGGACATGGATGTGAATCAAGAAACGAATATGAAAAGCTGAGGGTACTGTCGTCAGCAAAACAGTTTAATGGATTAGAAGTTTCAGATAAGAGATCGTTTATGAATATTAGGAAGAGAGTCGGAGACAAAACGCAGCCCTGGGGCACACCAGCATTTATATTGTGGATTTCAGATTTGAAACCGTCCAATACAACTTGTATTGAGCGGTCCGAAAGGTAATTTCTAATCCAACGAAGAAGAGATTCATCGATACCAAATGCACGCATTTTCGATAAGAGAGCTTGATGCCAAACTCTATCAAATGCTTTTGAAATATCAAGCGCAATAATCTTACTTTCTCCAAAACGATGTAAAGATTTGTGCCACTGTTCGGTGAGATATACCATCAGATCACCAGTGGACCTATTGCTACGAAAGCCGTACTGCCGGTCATTAAGAAGCTTTCGTTCTTCGAGATATTTCTTTAGCTGAAAATTTATCAGCGTTTCCATGACCTTGGAAAGAAGGGACGTAAGCGCAATTGGTCGATAGTTGGAGGGGAAAGAAGACACGCCTTTTTTAGGGACAGGCTGGACAAATGCACTCGGAAAGAGACCAGTAGAGTAGGACAGATGGAAAAGCTTACGCAGTGGTTTTGCCAGCGTTGAAGAACACCTCTTCAGAACAATGGGAGGGATACTATCCGGGCCAGCGGATTTGTGAACGTCGAGATCTTTTAGAACTCTAGCAACTGCACGAGTGCGAAAGAAGATTTGTCCCATAAAATCATTTACGCTCTACAGGAGGAGTCATAACACTTTCTGGCAGCGTCGAATTAACAGCAAACTGTGCTGCAAGCAAATTGGCTTTATCTTGCGAGCTGACAAAAGGAGTATCATTGAAGACGAGCGTTGGAACCGAGGACGAGGTGGTGTTTCGTATGTTTTTTACAAATGACCAAATATTTTTACTACCTTTGGGACATTGTAGTATTTTTTGCCGTAACTTTTGATCATGTACAAATTTGGTTCGTCGAATATGAACGTTACAGGTCTTTCTAGCTTGTTGAAACTTTTTCCGGTTTTCCTCAGTAGGGTTGGCTTTATAACAACGGAAGCTTACTTCTCTGATCCTGATAACCTCTTTACAGCTCGAATCAAACCATGAGTTTTCTTTGGGTTTGATAGATTTTACCCTATTCGGGATAAAATTTCTCATTCCACAATGAATTAAATTTGTGATCATATCTGTACTGGCATCTACGTCACTATCGAGGAAGCATAGTGACCAGTTAAAGCTCCTGAAAAAATCATTGAGACCGTCCCAGTTGGCTTTCTCATATTGCCAAACGGTTCTCTTGGGAGTTTTTTCTCTAACTGGATTTTGTTGGCATGAGAAATTAGCAGATATGACACAATGGTCTGATGTGCCTAGAGGCGATAATATACTAATAGTGTATTTATCAGGGTCAGAGGTAAGGAACAAGTCTAGAGTGTTAGCGGATTGACCTGCAACGTCAGGAATCCGAGTAGGCTCGTCAACAAGCTGAGTTAAGTTGTTTAACTCAGCAAAAATCTCGGCGTACCTTCCTTCGGGTGTTGTCTGACCCGAATAGCGTAGCCACGAAGAATTATGTACATTGAAATCGCCCGTAACAACGATTTCACTGTGCGGAAAATGGGAAATAATTCTCTGGATGGAGTCAGATAGTGCATCGAGTTCATTGGAAGTCGAATTACCATCCAAACTAGGACTACGATAAACAAAACAAGTATGGATGATGCGCTTATGGATGGTGAATTTAAACCACATGAAATTAAAGTAGGTATTCAAACAAGACCCATATTGTGGTTGAAGCTGATAAGCAACATCGTTTCGAACATACACAGCGAGACCATGATGAGAAAAAAATAAAGGCACTAAGCTATAACCATGTAGGCTGAATTCCGAGTGATCGGTATTTTCCCCTACCTGCGTTTCACTAAGTGCCAAAACAGCTGGCCTGTTTTTCACAGTATGGACATATGCAGCACAAAAATTCTGCCTAAGTCCCCGAATGTTGCTGTAGTTAACCCTAAATTCACCCCCCATTACGAAAAAACAGACACAAAAAACCAAATCAGACAGTTAACTATGCTGTTATCAATTTTGGGCCCCAAAAAACTTCCCAGTACAAATACTACTAGTGTTATGCCTAAATAGCAAATGCACTGATCCGCCCCTGGATACACAAAATCAATAACAACAATTTTTCTGATATGCTTTGGCTCAATCAATTAAAAGCATTGTATGGTATGATACATACACACACTGCATATAATGACTAAACCAAAGCACTGTGAGTGATGTGGGAAGGAGAGATAGGAATTTACCGCTGTGTTATGGATCGTTGTAATTTAGCATCATCTTCTTTGATGCATGGGTGCACTTTTTGTTGTTTCATTTATGCACTGGCACTGGCACTTGAACTTTGATTTGGGTATTTTTTTTTTTAGGGAATATGGGCTATTGATTTTTGTTTTGTTTCACGCGGCGCTACTTGAAGTTACACTTTTTGTTGTTGTTTTGCACTAGTACTGTGGCACTTGCACTTTTTTTTTGTTTCTTATATGGGACTATTGTAATGATTAATTAGTGTAGACAATTATTAAGAACTGGGGATATTTAATTATGTAAATCACCACTCCCGCACACGTCCACTCACAGTGGATTGAAGATCGGAACTATATTTGTTGGTGAATGGGGTACAAAAAAAAAACGTAATTTTATTCAATTTGTATATTCATTAGAGAAAAAATTAAATTATTCAGTGTTATTCGGATGTGAGACTATATGCATTTTAAAGCCTGATATGTCTGCTATAACTAACCGCTTTAAGTTGCTGCGCATAGGTGCGACGCCCATACATTTGTTTTTTCGTTTTCGATTTAGCCTTCAAAAAAAAAAAAAGTGCTATACAGGGTGTCCGGTAATTCGTGTACCATACTTTGGGATGTGATTCTTGGTCATATTCTTAGAAAAAAATTCTTCGACAGTAAAGTCAGATTTTCAACTTTGACATCAATTTTTGACGATTTAAAAAAAGTCTAACTTTGGTGTACCCTGACCCATAATAAGGTCAATTTCTCTGTCTATGCTAATGGTAGGGATCTCATTTTGTATTTTTTTCGGTAGTAGAAATACTGTCCTTTAAAACTACGTTTAAGTTGAGCTGATAGGTGTTTAGGGTTGCCATATATTCAACTTTAAATGGTGTTCAATTTTTCTTGCCCGAGCAAAATTTTGACTTTGAGGTCAATTTTTTTCAAAAATGTGTAATAAACAAAAAGCTTTCTTATTAATACCCGGTAAAATAAGAAAACTTTATGTTTATTACGCATTTTTTGAAAAAAAATTGGTCTCAAAGGCAAGAAAAATTGAACACAATTTAAAATTGAGTATCTGGCAACCCTAAACACCTATCAACTCAACTTAAATGTAGTATTAAAGGTAAGTATTTATGTCCATTCTTAATGAATATAAGCAAAAAAGATACCACAAGTTTTTTTGTCAGTGTAAATAATTTGTTTAAGCGAATAAAACGCGTGTAATCAGACCTTCGTTAACCAAAAATTTGGCTAGGTATATAAATCATTGTAGTTTAATTTCATTTTTGTATATATTTATAATAAATATTACAAACAAAAATTAGCAACAAAGCTTTTTTGTGAGTGAAATTCATTTTTTAAGAAGGGTCTGCCAATGTGCAAAAAACGTCTACTTTCAGAGCTCTGTAAATGAAAAAATTGTATAAATATATAAGTAATTGTAGTTCTATTTTTTTTTGTATATATTCATTACGAGTCTCATACAAAACCGTAATTAATGTTTTCTAATTGGTCTACCAAACTGCCAAAAACTTGTTCTTTCAAAGCTCTGTACATCAAAAATTTGGCGGAGTATATAAATAATTATAGTTAATTTTCATTATTCACATATTTATGATAAATCTTGCGAAAAAAAAATAACAAAAAAGGTTAAGCTGTAAGCGCTATTAATTTAATTCGGCCGGGAATTTGGAATTCATGGAGGGGACGATGGACAAAATATGTAACTAACTGACATTTAAAAAAATATTGACCTAAAGTGCCGAAAAGTTGGGTATTTATCAAAATTTCTGTTTTTACCAGGACAATGACTCAAAGAACAAGTCAGGAATTATGCATACCTGGCTAATTTAGAATTGGCCTTACCTGATGAAACCTACGGGACATGTCACCTGGAATGAGTGGTGATCGAAAACTGTTGAGCTTTGTTGCAGAACAAACACAAAAATGACCTGAAAATGCACTTTCGGAACAATAGCTGAATATAACCCCAGAGATCACAAATAAGCTTGGTAATTTCATGCCAAAAGGTTTCAAGGCTCTTAAAGCCCAAAGAATACCACGAAAATTTTTTAAAATGGCATGAAACCAATAATATTTGGTTATTTCTAAGACTGTTCATGCTGTATCAAATAAGCTGTGACCTGAAAAAAAACTAAAAACACTGCTATGTTTTTAGTTTTTTATTGTTATAATGTTAATTACCAATTTATTTAAATAAATTGTTCATATGTGTTGAAGTGCATAAGTTTATCTTCAAAATAAAAACAAAATTTTGTGAATAGCCTTTCTGGTTAACAAAATATTGCAACCAGGTACTGTATATAATAAGCTGTGATCCACTGTACCTTACAAAAAATATAAAAATATTAAAACATCATGTTGATTACGCATTTTCTGGAGAAAATTGACCACAAAGTCAAAAAATTAGCATGGACAGGAAAAATGGAACAAGCTTAAAGCTGGATATCTTAAGACTGAGGCAAAATATCAAATTTATTTAAACGCAGTTAGAAAGGCTTGGTATTTCTTATAAAAATCCTAAACAAAGTTTCTTTCATAAGAACTAACAGCGCAATAAACGTTAACATGGGTCAGTGTACACTAAAGTAAGACTTTTTTAAATCCCCGATAAATGATGTCAAAATTGGAGATAGGTCCTTACTGCGCAATGATTTCTTGACTAGAGAATTTCTATGTTTTGTATGTACAATTACGTTGGACCTTTCAAATTTTGAAAACGAAGACCCGAAAATTTCTAAGCCCAGCCAAGGCCGTAAGAAACAATTCCTGTTGTATTAAACATACACGAAAATTGACATCCCGTTGTTCTCCAATGATTTAAGCCTCAAATGCATTTCCTTCGGTAAATTAGCTTTGTTTTTAGTATATACAGTTGGGGCATTAGACACGTTAATGTAAAGCCCCGACCATTTTTATCTCTTTTTACTTATCTCTTCAAGCCTTAGCCCCAACTTCGGACTTTGACAGTCCCTAGACTTGAGCCCCCAAAACTCTCTGGAATAAGGTTAGTTTTTAGGAAGTAAGTTGCTTAACCCTGGCTAGGTTTTTTGTCCAATATACTCAGACCTTATTGCGCCAAAGCTGTTTTTTTCGTCCAACTTTTCTGGGTTTAATTTTTAGGGAAAGATTGTCGTTGCATTAAAGATATCCATATTCATGGCCCCCAACTTAGTTGTTGTCCAATTCGCTTCAGGCTTTAGCCCCAATCTTAGGGCTTAGAAAAAAAATTAAAATTGCAAATAGTTCAGCCCCAACAACGTTATTTTGTCCATCAAATTTCATATCTTAACATTATTTTAGACGGAACATAAAATTCTACACGTTGTAATGTATTGATTTCTATATTTCAAATTATTTTATAATTCGGCTAAGGGGGGGGCTAAGCCCCTATAGCCACCCCCTGGATCCGCTACTGCGTGTGGTATAAACTAATGATATCAGTACGATATCCCTGTCTATAGCTTTTTTTTTGCTTAAAATTGAAAAATACTGTTAATGTTTAAAATTAACAAAAATAAAATGTGAACTATAAAATAACTTTATTCGATAATTAACATTGCTTGGGGGGAGGGGGCTCAAGTCCACTTAGTCACTTTTGTCATATTTATAAAAATTATCTGAATTTTGTTTTTCTATTTATAGTTTGTTTTGTATTTAATTTTAATTTTAATAAAAATGTTGTAAAATGTTTTTAGTACATTTTTGTTAACATGACAAAAGTTACTATATGGGTGCAAAAATTAAATTTTATCAATCATTACTAGTGATGAATTTTTAAAATTGGATGTACAAAAATACATGTGATTTCCCATATAAAACTTCAGACATCTTGGGGGCCGGGTTAGCGTTAATAAAATGAGGTAAAATTTTACACGATTTTTTTTTTTTTTAATTATTTAGAACAAATTAGGGGGGTGCGTTATTCAAAATAAGACAATGACCTTTATAAGGACCACCTTTATGTGCATACGTTTAAAGTGGCTATACCGACAACAACACAAGGTTAGTTTGGTTTGGTTTTAAATTATTTTTTGCTCTTTTTTGCATACTTCTGCCCATCATTTCTCTTTTTGGATTAACCTTCATTCCAAAGGCACACACACTCGCTTATAAAAGCACATTTCATACAACCAAGAATTCAGAGAATTCCTTAATGCTAACTGAGTTTTTGCTAAACAAAACAAAAAAAAAAAAAAAAAAAACAGTAAAGGAACCTACCTACGAATAAGTAAAACTTTATAAATCCTGAGTGGAAATAACTTTGAATATCACCGCAAAAGTATGTAGGAATGTATTTTTGTTTTGTTTTAGAATCGAGGAACCGAAAACTTGCTCACCAGGTTCACGAGCATTATTAATATGAAGATTGTCTCTACTCTAACAGGTGAAGAATTTTAGATTTTTTGTTTTATATCCATAAAACCTAATAAAATAATTTCTTGTAAGGAGTAATATTTGGGGAAGAGGTCGAAATTAATTAATTTAAAATCACATTTAACGGTAGGTGCGGGAACATAATAGGTACCTACCAGTGTTGCCGAATCTCATGATTTATCATGATTCTCATGATTTTGTACCCCCGTCTAATGAAAACACGATTTCATTGAACATCTTATGATTTCATTGAAAATCTCATGATTTTTTAAATTTTCCTAAAAAAAGAACAAGAAAATCAATTATTTTTTGACAAACTTAATTTTAAAACAAACATAGCATAATATTTTTTAAATTGAGTGGTTAAAGATTGTTATCAGGAGATAGATAATAATGAGTGGAGATTGCTTGTTAATTCAAATATTTAAGCATCGAAGGATTCTGGCAATATGTTGGCCAAATAAAACTGACCGATGATAGCTTGGCATATCCCCTCCTAACTAAATTTGTTTTTGAAGTATTTTCACTACCACAATCGTCAGCCAATACTGAAAGAATATTTTCAAAAGTTACCTTACTTAAAACGAAAATCAGAAACAGACATGAAGTTGATTTTATCATTGGACTTATGCATTCAAATTACCTAACGAAAAATCAAAGTTGTTTTATCTTCAAAGTCACATTCGATAAATATTTCAGTAAAGTGTATAACCAATAAATATGTTTAAACAATTAACGTATTTATATATACTAGTATTGCCCCACTGGCCGAAATTCGTCCACTCAAAACTCACATTCACAGACTCTATAGTCAAACTATTTGTTTGAAAATTAAATCACAAAATATTTTTTTTTTATTTTAAATTTTTTTTAATACGCCACAGTGATCGGCAGTGCAAAACCAAAAATGGCCCACAGTATGTTAATGCGTGTCTAAGGTATATTCTGCACATCTCCACACCTATGGCTTTTCAACCATATACAATTTATCTAAATTGGTTGGACACTTTTTAGGCAAATGGTACGACAAACTTTTTTTAAGGCTATTTATATACAGATAAATGATATGTATAAATAATGCAATTTATTCATTTATTTTTTTCTTAAATATAAGCCGTGTTTATTAAAAGAGTGACTAACAACTCAGTAAAAGTTTTACAATGGAAACACAAACAAAATTCTCTATAATAATATGTTTTGTCATTGTTTTTCGTGTAAACATTTTGCTGAATTAAATGTGATTTTTAAAGCTCAATAAAATATAATGGAATCTCTAGCGAAATTTTTTAACTAAAATTTAAAAAAAATTTCAAAAATGATTGTCAATCATAGGTTTGTAGTTATTATTCTAAGGGTCTAATGAAGAACAAGCAATCTCATGATTTTTTTTGGGAGCACATGATAAAAATCATGATACATTTTTTTTTTTGAATCGGCAACACTGGTACCTACGCAAATACGGAACGCTAGAAAATTTCGCGAACACTTTCAAAGTAAAACGCAAACACAATAGGTATACACCTACAATCTAACGACTATTATACGAATTTAAAAATTCCTTAGAAGTAAACCTTGTTATCAGTGTCGTATGCAAGAGGGCGCTAAGGAGAACTGAGCCCCCCCCCCCACCTAAAAAAAATGGACACGACTGGGTCGCACAAAACTTGCTCTCGCAGCTAACAACTTTAACGTAGCTTGAAATAGACAATGTACATATTTATTGGTTCCATAACATTATGATATCATTAAAAAAAAAAGTTCAAAAAACAATTTCAAATATAAATGATTACTATGCATTATTATCAAATTATTTATTTTAATAGCTAAAGCAGATGGATCTCAAAAAAAAGTATGCCATCTGATTTGCTTAATAAATATGAATTTATGAAAAAAAATAAAATTAAAAAATCGTTAGAGCGGTTTTTTTTTTAATAAATTTTTTATAAATAAAAAATCTTGAACATTTTTTAAAATAAAATTTAGTATGCCAACTTTTAGTCTTTAATAAAATACAATTTTTTACAAAACTAAAAATTTCATTGGCCCGTTTTCAAGATATTGAATTTTCAAAAAAAAAATTCAATATTTTTCTAAAAATCCAAAAATAATTTTTTCGGACATTTTTATATGCAAAATTGTCAAAGTTGTAAGCGACCTTTTGTGTAAGAAATTTGGTTGAAATCGGTGTAGTAGTTAACGAGAAATTTGAAAAATAGAAAATCGGTTCTATGACAGGTACCGTTAATTACCGTTATAATTTTTTTTTTCTACCAAAATATTAACTTTAGTAAAATTAGAACCTCGTAATTTTTTTTTGAAAATCGTAAGATCCGTTTTTGAAATAAATCAATTTTTGTATATTGATTGTATGCCATGTACCGTTGTTTTTTAAACTAAAAAAAATATCAATTTCCCCTCTAGCGAATCACATAAGAACATTAAGTCCAAAGTTTGAAGAAAATCGCTTCAGCCGTTTAGGCTGCAGGTCGAGGTACAGACAGACAGAATTGCGAGACCCACTTTTTTCCCGTTCTCTTTCATCGTAATGTTAGGGAAAATTATTATCTCGATTTTTTTTGCACGAATCCTAAACTCCGTATATCGCAAGTAAATATAAATAAATTCGGTGGCGCAACGGCTTGTAAAGAACCACGGCCTGGTGACTACCCAAGAAACAAATTAAGCTGTTCAAATGCTCTAAAAGCACTTCCAGAGCAAGTCTTAAAGCTCGTCACTTCGAGAATTAGCTCTAGTTGCGCATTTAGAGTTATTTTAGAGCTCTGATACAGGAAATTCTTTTAAATTTAGAGCAAATTTCTGTTCGTAATCAGCTCGGTATCAGGGACTTAGTAGATTTTAAGCTCTTTAATTATGCATTTTGTATCCACTAAGGAGCACCTTTGACAGCTTTTTGTTGGTATAAGTGTGCATAATGCAATCGAAGAATAGTATATAATAGTTGCAGAACATATTTTATGTTTGTGTGATGGATTATTTTATTTGAAGTATTTATAAGTATTGTAAAACTTCATTAAGTGCGTAATGTCAACAAAATAAGTTATTTTTTATATTCGAACAAAATAAGGGAATTATTATATTTTTTTTTGGTAAAATAATTGTTAATTTTTTAAGTGCGCGTTTTGTTTTATCACAAATGTATTGAAGGTACTTCGCGAAATTACAACGCGCTTCCGGAATTATATTACGCTGAGATTTTGAAAAATTTTAATCTGCACAAAAAAAAAAAATCTTGAGTACTATTGTCAATTATTAATTAAATATTTTGTTTAAAAATTAAAAAATGTGTTGTGTTTTTTCGTTATTGAATGTTTGAATTTTTCAACAACCACTTGAGTGGGCTACCACCATTGTATTTGGCTGGAATTATTGCAATTTCATGGCTGCCACACCAATCATCAGATTCCTTTCAGTGGTGCTTAGTCTTTTATGTTCAATTTTAATTTATAAATTAGTGCCGTCAATTGGAATCGAACCTAGACCAGCTACCTCTGAGGCCTATGCACTACGCATTGCGCCACCGAGGTCACCTGATCATGCCCATCCAATGTAAGGTTTTGTCTTTATAAATTGCATATTGAGACAACTAGCATTTTTACTAGCCGCATACAAGTTGGTTGTTGATCATTCGGGTTCTTTCTCTTTTCTCCGTACACTGTTTACAAACCAACAATTCGTTGGACAATTGTAAGGTGGGAGATTGTATGAAAGATTTGACACTTGTCAAGAATTGATTTAATTAAATTGGGCTTTTTGTGTGATAACACACTTGCAGTTAGGCTGCATAGCTTTCGCTCCGTAATTTATATTATTGAATGTTTGAATTTTTCAACAACCACTTGAGTGGGCTACCACCATTGTATTTGGCTGGAATTATTGCAATTTCATGGCTGCCACACCAATCATCAGATTCCTTTCAGTGGTGCTTAGTCTTTTATGTTCAATTTTAATTTATAAATTAGTGCCGTCAATTGGAATCGAACCTAGACCAGCTACCTCTGAGGCCTATGCACTACGCATTGCGCCACCGAGGTCACCTGATCATGCCCATCCAATGTAAGGTTTTGTCTTTATAATCAGGTGACCTCGGTGGCGCAATGCGTAGTGCATAGGCCTCAGAGGTAGCTGGTCTAGGTTCGATTCCAATTGACGGCACTAATTTATAAATTAAAATTGAACATAAAAGACTAAGCACCACTGAAAGGAATCTGATGATTGGTGTGGCAGCCATGAAATTGCAATAATTCCAGCCAAATACAATGGTGGTAGCCCACTCAAGTGGTTGTTGAAAAATTCAAACATTCAATAATATAAATTACGGAGCGAAAGCTATGCAGCCTAACTGCAAGTGTGTTATCACACAAAAAGCCCAATTTAATTAAATCAATTCTTGACAAGTGTCAAATCTTTCATACAATCTCCCACCTTACAATTGTCCAACGAATTGTTGGTTTGTAAACAGTGTACGGAGAAAAGAGAAAGAACCCGAATGATCAACAACCAACTTGTATGCGGCTAGTAAAAATGCTAGTTGTCTCAATATGCAATTTATAAAGACAAAACCTTACATTGGATGGGCATGATCAGGTGACCTCGGTGGCGCAATGCGTAGTGCATAGGCCTCAGAGGTAGCTGGTCTAGGTTCGATTCCAATTGACGGCACTAATTTATAAATTAAAATTGAACATAAAAGACTAAGCACCACTGAAAGGAATCTGATGATTGGTGTGGCAGCCATGAAATTGCAATAATTCCAGCCAAATACAATGGTGGTAGCCCACTCAAGTGGTTGTTGAAAAATTCAAACATTCAATAATATAAATTACGGAGCGAAAGCTATGCAGCCTAACTGCAAGTGTGTTATCACACAAAAAGCCCAATTTAGTTGTGTTTTTTCATCGAAAAAGGAGACCTTTTCTTTTACAAAATTGAAAAAAAAATTGGTTATTCGAATTAATTTTCTTTTCATCGCCATATTTGTATTAGGGTAAAAGTTTATTTTCCATAGAGCTGTAATAGCGCTTCAGAGCTGTAATAGCGTTATTTCAGAGCTAGTAGCCACAAGGTGACAGATTTGCTTTAAGTGCTTTACATAAAATAGGGTGTTTTAGAAAATAAAAGAAAGAGTGAATATTCTGCACATCAAATACCTAGTATATTTTTATTTAAAGAGGTGTCCCTGAGATGCACTTTGAACTTAACAAGCAAGTTTTTTTTGTGATTCAGCTTTAGTTATATTTCGATAAGTTTTAAAGCTTTCTTAGGGTATAGAAAAAAATAATATATAATTATAATTAATACAACTACCTTCTCTAAAACCCTTATAGGGAAATTAATTTAAGTCGTGTTTTTTGAGAGAGTGAATAGCAACTCAGTAAAATGTTTACACCCAAAACAATAACAAAACAAATTATTATAGAGAATTTTGTTGTGTTTTCCGTGTTAAGCCTTTACTGAGTTGCTAGTTACTCTCTCAAAAAACACAGCTTTATTTATTTTCGACTCATGGTTATTTTTTTTTTTGTTTTTTGTTGAATTAATTTTTTTGAATTTATATAAGTTTGTACCACCCTATAAAATCAGTGGTGGTTTTACAATAGCTCTGTAAATGTTTTTTTTTTTTTTTGACACTTTACAATGCGCATGAGTAATATTTTTATTAGGTACCATTTGTGTGAAAGTATTAGTATTCAGCTCTATACGCACTTTTTGTGTGGTTCTATTAGAGCTATGTTTCGACGTTTTGGTAGGCGCATGCGTTAATATTTTGGCCATGTGTTGTTGAAAGCTCTATAATAACACGTTGAGCGCTGATATTTAGACAATGCTCTATTTTGAATGTTATAAACTCCAGTAAGGAGCATATTTTTGAATCTTGAGACGTTATTAGTTGCTAGTGCTGAAACCATTCCAGAACCTCTGTTATAGAGCACAATTTTTAAATGAAATAAAGAGAGCTGTATTATAAACTCTTACAGAGCTATAGCCTTAGATTACACTACATTAGAGCTGTAGAAGAGCAGTTTTGCTTCAACTAGCTCCAACAATGTTACTTGGGTAACAAATCGCAACCATTACTGTGTGCGCGTGTCGACAGGAATGGAAGTGCCCTACAATTTTATGCCGATTCCGAACGGCTAGACGAGAAGCACTTATTCATGGCAATTGATTCTCTTGGAGGTATTGTCTATTCCTTGCAAGAGTTAGTAGCCCTGAAAAAAACTCCAAGAGTAACTATTGTTATGAATAAGTGCTTTTCGTCATCTCGTAATAACGAAGATTACTTTTTATTATTTTTTGTTCGTTCAATAAAGCACCTCGGGCATGCTGGAATTGTAGCAAAAAATTTCCTTATAAATAATCAACCCTATTGCGATTGTCAATTACTGATTGATAGTTGATAAATACTGAAATTTTGTATTTTAGAAGGCAATTTATTCAAAATCTAATCAACAATTCATCAATTTTCTTGTGATTAACGACGACCTGCATCATTCTCAATGACCAAAATAATATCGAATTTCAGTGTTTATCAACTATCAATCCATGATTGACAATCGCAATAGGGGTGAATATTTCTCGTTCGAGAAATCTATTATTATATATTATAATTCGGACTGAAGTCTTTTCAAATAAATTAAACAGTTGGATTATATTCCTAATTTCAAGGATAATATCTTCAGTATCCTACGTCTCACTATAGTTTTTGTTGTGGGTATCATTATAATTTCAAAACAAACAAAACTTCTTGTTTAAAATTCAACGCAATCAAAATTATATTATTCTTTGATGCTCCACAGTAATGATAGTGTGCATTTCGCACTTCCTGGCACCTCTAAAAACTACAGCGAAATTGAGCTTTGTCAAAGGATTTATAACCTAATTAAAAATTTATAACCTAATAAAAAAAAAAAAATAATAATTATCCTTGAATGTCATGATGTTAAAAAGAAGAATAAGATGCCCCTGGTCCAACGACCCACCGACTAACCGACCAACCAACCGACCATAGACGACAGACTTGACGTATTCTTATTGTGACAATAGAAGAGTCCTTGAGAAAAAAAAAATTGCAGGCATTGAGTCTTCGGTGTTTCTTAGTAATAATGCATATTCAAAGCACGTAGCAACGATTCTTTTCCTCATCTAGTGGAATACGATATTTTTTCTTAATTATCTTTGCTATTTTTATTCGTCTATAAGAATTTATTTTTAATTTGTATTATTTTATTTATTTTATTTTCTTCCATTGAAGGGACTATACAGATTATTATTACTTTTAATTTTGGATCAAGTAACATTGAAGTACGTAACGTTAACGTACGTACACCAAAGATTTTAAATTGATGAAGGACACATTATCCTTAAAGTTTATGTATCAAGAAAAATATCGTTTATAAAATAATATAGAAATATCAGCCTACCACAAATTCAAGTTAATATACCTATTTGGTTTTCAAATGTAAATCGTTATCTTTACCAATTAGTGAATGGGTTTGAGTATTTGTGGTTTGTGGCAATAACATTGCAGTTATGTCTGTTAGAAGGCGTTCAATTTGCTTCGAATTTAAGAAATACAAGTATGGTACAATTGTTTATGTATTTGTATATGCAATATTCATAGCGAATACTGATTGCGAAAAGAGTGATGTCCTCAAACAAGTGACGAGGAGTGTATTATAATTACTATGACTTATGTTTTTTCTCTCGTAAAATCTGACATTAAGACTACAAGACTACAACATATCTAATCATGCAAGGGCCCTCATTAAGCATTGTCGCCCCGAGCCTCAAACAAGCTTAGTCCGCCACTGGGTTATGTGAAATGTAGTGATGCTTGTGGTTGAACATCTGTACCTGAGTAGTGTGTAAACGAGTATACCTATAAGAATGTTAGATTATTTGAAATTAATGGCTCTCTGGCCCTGAGAAATAATCAAGCAAGCACCTGAGTTGCCATTGTATGGAATGAGGATTAATTAAAAACGTATTAATGTATTTTTAACACCTTATCAATGACTTCGGAAAAAAAATTAAAAGGTAGGTATATAATGTAGATATATTAAAGTTATTGACTTAAAATTCATTTAAAAAGAAGTGCCAACAACCCTTAAAATTATTTAAGAACAAAAACTGTTTCTCATAGAAACTTTCAACTTTCTTGTTAGGTATATTAGTAAAAGGTATAAATAATATTGTATCTCAAAATTTTCAGGAAAAAAAATTGACAATTGTAATCCTTGGCGTGATGGGTAATGCGTTGGACTTTCATCACCGGCCAGAAGAGGTGTGATCTTAAATTCGATTCGAGCACCATATACCTACCTACTGCTAAAATATTTGTTAAGGAGTATTACGCCTCTTACCCTTCATCTAAGCCGTTCGGATTCGACAGAAAACTGTAGATCCCACCAGTCCTGCCGACTAACAAGATGCAGAGAGGAATAATTGATAGGGTAAGTGTAGTTAGTAATTGTCGCTTGTAAGTTTTCATTAGAGATCAAATAAAATGTGAACAGTTCAAAAATCCCATTATTTTCTTATTAACTAAATAATAATAACAATTATTAAACAAAAATTAGGGCCACTCTAATATACCAACATGTCATTTGAAACCAAATATATAATCTCTACAAGAATTTTCCATCAGATAAATTAGCCTTTCCAGCTTTGAGCCAGATAAGTTAAAATCATTTTCAAAGTGGCACATAGTGTTGTTGAAACATAATGTATCCAAAGCCCCTTCAAAGAACTTCTTTTACAAAACGTTCAGTACGGACGCATAAGTAAGAAAGAAAAACATACATATATAAAATCCCACCCCATTTAAAAATTAATGCACCTTTGTTGAGTACTATAGGTAGGTATCTACATGGATTTCCTACAGAGGGAAGGATAGAAAATAAAAATAAAACTCCACTTTTTGTTGACATGTAAGTGCTTTTAAGTCAAGTGTTATCCTTGCAAGAGGTGTCGATTCCTCTTGCTTGCAAATAAAAAACACATGCCACGCAATATAATAAATAAATAAAGAATATAATACAAAATTATTTTGTATGGGTTGAAACGGGGACATTCCCATACAGTGGAATGACAAAAAAAACTGACCCATCCTCAATCTAAAACGTGCTTTTTAAAATAACAGAAATATTTGAAAGGAAAAACGAGTTTTTTCTTACAATTAAATACCGTTTGCAGGCAAATTGTTCATAATGCTAGGTTTCCACTTGTCATTGAAAAGACGCAAATTGACAAACTTTCCAAGACAGGGTGAGTTATAGTTGCTCGCCACTACTACTTTCTTTGATTTTTGTGTTGGTAAAAGTCAGCCTGTCCTGGAAAGTTTGTCAATTTGCGTCTTTTCAATGACAAGTGGAAACCTAACATAACTCGACCATTAAATACTGCTAAATTTTATTTAACGTATGTGTGAAGTGCATGTACATATGTACATTTCAGTTACTGATACCATGAGGAAGAATTTATTATTCTTATTAATTATTGAATTATTAAAACGTTAGTTTTCATTATTCTTTGATTTGTTGTTGTTTTTATGTATCCAAGAGATTTATTATACTGGTTATGTTAGGTAAGTAGGGGTGTGCACAGTGATCCCCTTACAAATTAAAACAGAAATGTTCCTAAACTAATGGTTCACATAGATTGGTTCAATTGTGAGCCAGCCTGTGCTTTCTATGAATTTTCTCATATTTGCCATTGAGACCTGCGCTAGATCGTCCAGTTCTCCAACAAACCTGTGCCCGAAGTAACGGAGGCAGTTTGTTTGGAGGTTTGCACAATCACAGAGCCAGGTGCTTAATGGTTTCAATTTCCTCAACATTCTGACAGCTCCTACAGAAATCGGGTGCGAATGCGCCCAGTCTGGTGGCCATTGTGCCAATGGCACAGTGTACACCTATCAAGATTCTAATTTTCTTTTTACTTAGCGATAAAATATACTGAGTTTCCCTTACATTGATCCTAGGCCATAAACTTCTAGAGATAACACAGTCGTTCCTGGACATTTAGGAGTTATTGATTTGTTCTTTGGTTATAAGGTCGATTTTCCTTTTCATAATGCCAAACGGGATTTCTGGTCCCGTATGTTATTGGCTACTACTATTTCTATTTGATACTGACCCTTTCCTTTCCAGTTCATCTGCTATATCATTCCCTTCTACAAGTATATTGCTATGTCCAAGACTTGGTTGGAGTAACAATTATTTTCCAGTGTCTCGGCATTTTGCTTCTGTTTTGGATCTTATAGTCTCACTGGCTAATGCTTTGATGGCAGCTGGGCTATCTCCGACGAGCTGAGTTTTTTCTTATGTACCATTTCTGACGATTTTCCAATAGCGTAAGTCTCAGCTTGAAAGACACTACACCCATCTGGGAGTTTATATGATTCTCTAATATTGAGAGGTTCACAGAACACCCCTGCCCCTGTTCCTTCTTTCATTTTTGACCCATCGGTGTAGAACGACGTACTTTATTCACTGATTAGTGAGTAAGGTTCCCTTCCATGCTTTTCGGGAATTAAAATAGAGAAGTATATCATATTTTGGCTTGCTGGCGAAGTGATAGAGCTGTGACAGGGGAAACCCACAGCATACCACTTTTACTCCTTTCTGCCATCCAGCTCCATCGAACATATCCTCAGAACTATCATTCTCGGATGTCGCCATCATGGCTTTGAGGATTTCGTTTTCTTCAAGTAACCAATTTTTTGCCGTGATTCTCCCATCCGGGTCTTCACGACTTATTATGTCCACCTGCAGATCGATCGGTGTGATGACAAAGTTGCAGTCAATGCCAACTGACGTTAATAAATCTTCACCAAGTTTCTATGTTTCTTCAAAAGAGACTTGTCTGTCAAACGGAGAGTAGTTGGGTCCATTTTCTCTGTAGCACACACGATCACGAATCGTTTAGAGGATCTGTAGTTACTGCGTTACCTCGAAGCTTTGAGGGGTGCAGTAGACTTCAGCATATTCTCTTCATTACTCGAGTCTTCCAGCAACTCCTCCTCGGTTTGACTTACTATAGAGGGAGGAACGTTCAAGCTCCAACGACTCTTTACCGTCTCGTCGATAGCCAAGCTATCTAGAGCAGGAAGAAGAGCTGCTGCAAGGTTAAGTGTTTTTTCTTGTCTCGTTAACACGGGTTTGCTTGTTTTGATCACTGGCAACTTAGCTTCTTGCGACGCCAAGCCCTCGCCGACAGCCGTGACTTCTACCGAAACTTGAGTGTATGTATATCCCCACCCAAATTTTATATACTTGCAAACTTTTGTTTTCCATATTTATTTTTTGGATAGCAGCTGGATTGCTGGAGGGTCAATCGTAATTACCCTTGCCACCATCAAGGCGAAAACCGTGAGGGGTATTATACACTCAGAGAAATATTGAATATGTTCATGTTTAAATCAAACTCAAACACGTACGATTTGGCATGGAATCGATTCCTATTTAATTTTAATAGAAATCTTTTAATTCATTGTTGCACGATTTGAACATGATTTTGTTTAAACTAACTTCATTTAATCTTGTTTCAAATAGAATTATAGTCATTTTTTTCGAATATGTTTATTTTCATGTTGAACCAAACATGTTTATGTTTAAATCAAACTAGTTTTGATTAAAATTACATTTTTTTTGTAAGCCCAATTTAATGGTGGTAATTTGAATGGTGGTAATTATGTATGAAGTTCTGTTTTTAAAATAAAAGTTCTTTATAAATATTAATGGAATAAGCCAGCCAGAATTAGCTTTTAACGACTTTTTGTCCACCTCAAAAATTGGCGTATTGTCCGGGCGAACCTACTTAGATACATTAGTTGGCAATACGCATTTTAAGTTCGATTGGACTTACCTACATCAATTTTATGACAAAGATCAAATGTGAACTCTATCCAACCAAACAAGAATTCAATCGGCAACTATGCCTTTCAAAAATCAAACTCAAACAAGTTTGAATACATATACAAATTGTAAGTGCAGTTTTGATGCAATAATCAAACATGAATGGCTTTGCCTTGAACCAACTTTTATTTAAATAATAGTTTTTTTGAATCTAAACAGATCTGAATTATATTTAAACCAAATTCTATTTGTAAATATTTGAACATGAAGTCAAACATTTTTCTTTTTAAAAATCTCGTAGTACAGTTTTCTCAGTGTACCTACTTGTGACTTTTGGTTTTAATTTAGGAACAGTTTCTTAAATGAAATAAAGCCAAACTACAAATTTGGTCTTATTTCTTTTTTGAAAACGCAATAAGGCTAATTTTTAAATTTGGTCTTACTTCGTTTGGTGTTATTTTCAGTGTTGCCGTTTTGACCTGTTTCATGTCAAATTTGACAAGACTTTATCGCTGTTGACATGAAATGAAATACAAATCTTGTCAAAAGTATTTTGACTTGTTTTTTGACTTTATTATATTATAAATATGCAACGTAACTTTTTTTTAAAATATTTTAAAATACATTTGAACTTCAGTGTAGGCCTTAAAATTCTAAAAATTCTCAACCAGATCAGCGTGCTTTTTGTCGGCAAATGCCTTTCCCAAAAAAAAGCACATTGCTTCCAGTTCAGTGATGAAGGTTGAGCCTGATTCAAAAGAAAAGATTTTAAGCCAGTGGAGCAATCTTTGTTTCATAAAATGGAAAAACATAAAAGAGATAGTGACTTTCTGGTGCGAAGTTTATTCGTATAAGGATGCCAGTGGAGAAAATCCATTTAAAGAGTTGGCGAAGTTTATTATATCAATATTGGTTTTGCCAATTTCCAATGCAGAAGTAGAAAGAATTTTTAGTCAATTAAATTTGATCAAAACGAAACAAAGAAACAGAATGCAGCTGTTGTTAACTAATTCTCTTTTGACGATAAGAAATCATTTGCGCAATAAAAACTGTTGCAATAACTTTGGAATTCCTGCTGAAGTAAAAAAAAAGTTGTAACATATGCTATATACAAAAATATAGATATAACCAATGAAATTCAATTTGATAGCTCAGATTTTGAAGATCTTTAACTTTATGTACGTTAACTTATTTTTTTTTGACTCGATTTGGAAGAGACAAAGTCAAAAAGTAAGATTTGACTTTATTTGGAATTTCGACTTGGCAACACTGGTTATTTAACGCCACCTGTTAGAAACATACTTACTTCAGTCTCAATAAACGAATGCCTTACAAAAGTCGACTTATTTCCAATCTTTGACATATTCAGATTTTCAATTTCAAAATACATCTTAAATCGAAAGGCTCTTTGTCAGTCCGCTTCCAAAATCCTTCAAGCTTGAAATGTCATGTGGTCTAAAAATTACTTATATTCGTATCACTTGTGGTCCCTTGAATGCTTACAAATTATAAAAAAGGCATAAATAGTTGGATAAGGCAGTTGAAAGCCCATTCTGTCACCCTTTTATATTTTGTTTGTTCATATATTCTTAGACTCATGCAACCATTTAGGAAACAAAACATCCATACAAACAATCTTTACCAGTGACAAGGACATTAGAGACTAAGGGCAAAATACCACACAGACAAAGCTAATATTGTACTTAAATTTACTGACAAATAATAGCAGAACTGGAAACCTAAGCAACATAAAGCGTACCATCTATATCTATAGCTACTTTGGCAAAAGGACCAAACGCCCTAACCTATAGGTTCACCTACCTTCGACTAAGAGCTAGCACTACGAGAATGAAGGTACCCTACTATAAAAAAAAAAAAAACACACAAAATGTTATCTAAATTCATAAATGTCGAAATGAAAACAAAATTTGCCCCGAAGATGCATGTGCGCTTAACAAACGAGCTGTTCAATCTTTTTCGCCACCCAGCACCCACTCAAAATGGAGAAAGAATATTAAAAAAAAAATATTAGGTATAAAGGAAGCTTCAAAGCTCATTCCTTGTGCGTTGCTTCGTTGTACCGTGTCTATTGAATGTGTGAGCAAAGAAAATAGAATATCCTTAGACAAGAGATGCAAAAAGGACCAAGGTGAAACGGAAGAGGATAAACAAGGTCCCCGAGGGCAAATTGTCACTGTTATTTTACTCCGAAAACAGGATGAAGGACATACTAATATCTCTAGCTCTTCTTCGAAATTGTCCTTTTCGTCGTCATTGGCAGCGGTGCGGTCGGTGATGGTGGGCGTGGGTGGTGGTGACGGGAGGCCGTGCTTTGATATAAGATTCAACTGTTGTTACTGTTAGGATCCTTTTTTGACAAAATACATGCTGCAAAAGGTGGTGAATGTGTATTGTTAGTATTTCGACAGTTAAAAATTGATGTGGGTTAGACACAACATCGCACACATGAGAGTAGATTTGTATAAATTTAGATACTACGCATTCAGCTGTTTTGAAAATAACTTTTTGTACATAATGTACCTATATGTTGGCGCTTGTTAATATTCCAATATTGTCACATCGGGGAACCCGACTAATCTGCGCAAACCACATCGTCGCACGACCCATCTTCGCAAGCAACATCTTCACAAAACAACATACATACAAAATTGAAATATGTTATAGCTGATACTCAATTATGGAAGAAAAAAATATTTTTAAGTTAGGGTGGTGCAAAAAAATGTAACTTCGTTGTTATTCGACCGATTTCGATAAAAGTGAAAAATGTTATAGCTGACACACAATTATGGAAGAAAAAAATATTTTTAAGTTAGGGGGTGCAAGAAAAATGTAACTTCGTTGTTCTTGGACCGATTTCGATAAAAGTGAAATATGTTATAGCTGACACACAATTATGGAAGACAAAAATATTTTTAAGTTAGGGTGGTGCAAAAAACATCTAACTTGGTTGTTCTTGGACCTATTCCGATAAAATTGAAATATGTTATAGCTGATACTCAATTATGGAAGAAAAAAATATTTTTAAGTTATGGTGGTGCAAAAAAATTTCGATTTCGTTGTTTTTGGACCGATTTCGATAAAATTGAAATATTTTGTAGCTGATACTCAAATATGGAAGAAAAAAATATTTTTAAGTTAGGGTGGTGCAAAAAAATTTCAACTTCGTTGTTCTTAGACCGATTTCGATACAATTGAAATATGTTGTAGCTGAATACACACATATTGTATCTGGGATTTCTCGCAGCATTTTTTGCCGCCCCCTTTGGCATTCTGTTAATGCTTTGAACTTAAGCCAGCAAAGTTTTCCCTTTGACATTCTGTTAATGCTTTGAATTTAAGCCAGCAAAGTTTTGAAATTTTAATTTGTTGTGGATTGGTATTGTTGATCAAATCTTTCAAAAACCCACCACTATCGCAAAAAAGCCGCAAAATATTTTAACTTGAATCTGCTGTTTGCAAATTATCTCTCAAACAATTGGTGTGAAAAAACATTTTGTTACACAATTTTTACTAAATACAATTATCTTAGTTTTAAAACCACTAAAAAAATGTATATCTGTACATGTTAAAAAGAGATAAATGTAGAGGTGCCCTTACTAGGATGGTCTTTGGTTGGAATCCAAATCGAACAGAAGGTTTTCAGTTGGTTTTGAATTTACCCTTGAGATGTCAAAAAATGCGCGAAATAGAGTGTAGAGGAATAAACATTCAGGTAACACTTTCCACAAACGCACAGTTCTAAAAAGGTGTCATATTCCTTGAAGCATCGCCGTATGCTGCTTTCGTTTCGTATTCACCTAATTTTGCAATTTGGATTTCAAGCTGAAAACATTCCCTTGAGTACCTGCTCAAAATAGTAAAAAACAATTTCCGTCCAGTCATTAATGTAGTTTTATACCTACAAATATTTATGTTTTTTTTTTTGAGAATAAACCTCTCAAATACAATAAACACAAGAGCGAGTTTTATTCAGCAGCAGAAATTTGCAAAATTATACTTCTTAAGAGATCTAGATGCTCTTTGAATGTTTTATCCAAAAATACGAAAAGTTTAAATTACTTACTTATCTTTTTTTTGCAAAATTTAGTTTTAATCTTTCATTTTTTTTAATTATATTTTTTAATCTTCGATAAAACCTGAGTTAAATGTTAGCCTTGACTCATATATTACTGTTTTTGAGGCTATGTTACACCGTGAAGTTATGTTTCTCAACAAAATTATAAATGATTCCTTCATAATTAAGTCCCAATCTGTCCAATTTCTTCTTTACATTCCGTGAAATATCTTCTTTAAATGTACATATGTGTGCTGCATTTATCCATGTAATTTACAACCATATTTTGTACTACTAAATAAATAACGATTTCTTGATAGCAAAACAAAGTTGGAAACATTTGAATTTAATTTTGAAAAAGAAGGTCCTTCAAACAATCGTAGGCATTTATTCTTTAAATGCGCTCTGGTTTTTATATAGCATTCGCACATTTAATTAAACTATTAGCAAATAGGTTTATCCTACAACTAACTACATCATCAATACGTCAATGTCTAGCTAAATCTTAGTTTTTAAGAGCAAATTTGTGCGATCCAGTCGTAATATTTATTTGGCCGTTATAACAGTGTGCGATAAGACCAAGCGCCGATTTTGAATTCAAATGTCATAATATCTAAATAAATGGTGCATCTTATTATGGCCAAATTGTAAAATTGCAAATAGTCAATAAAATTTGTTGGTTTTAGGTACAGTATTTTAAGGAGAAACACTTATATAAGAAGAATTTGCTTATAAGAAACGCATACTTTAAATTCTCTTTGAAATGGGTCGTATAAAAGAAACTCGCATCTCTTCTTTGCACAAATATCATTTTCAAGAACAAAAAAGTAAGCATTATAAGAAATTTACTTTAGGATTTTTTTAATTTACGTTTGCTAAGACATTATTGTGCCCATAAATATTTTTTCACATTTAATGACGCTTCTAATTTTCTTTTAAAATTTAGGAAACAATTTTAAAAGTTGTAGAATAACCATCATTGTGTGTCAGCTATAACATATTTCAATTTTATCGAAATCGGTCCAAGAATAACGAAGTTACATTTTTTTTGCACCACCCGAACTTAAAAAAAAATTTTTCTTCCATAATTGTGTGTCAGCTATAAGATATTTCACTTTTATCGAAATCGGTACAAGAACAACGAAGTTACATTTTTTTGCACCACCCTAACTTAAAAATATTTTTTTCTTCCATAATTGTGTGTCAGCTATAACATATTTGATGTTCAAAAGGGTAGTTATGTGCATTCAAGAGGACACAAGCGTCCGCAGGTTTTTCTCAAAACCCACCTCTGTCTTTCAACTCCTACTCTCACCTCCTAGTGGTGAACATCGGGTGTCTAGTACCTTAGCTGGAGACGGGGTTTAAATCCCCGTGGAAAGCTGTTGGGGACAGCCAACGAGAGAGGGGGGGAGGAGTGTTCCCACTAAGGCACTTCTCCTTTCATCAAGGCGGCAGCGAACGAATTCTCTAGATGGAATCAACGGTGGCGTCTACAGTTCCAGTTAGTTTGAACTACTTAGTGAACACCTTATATGGGCTACTACGACATATTTGTAGCTCAGGCCTGTAAGGAGCGGTTTATCCGGCTCCCTAACCTTGGAGTTGTACGAAGGGTCTGGTCCTCCGGGTCGGGGGTTGTGCGTCGGGGTAACTTCCCTACCACGTAAAAAAAGTTGTTCCGAAACAACAACAAGTCTCAGATATGGATGATTTTAAAGCTGACGACCCCAGCAAACAAAACAAGGACAATGAACTTCGAATCTGCACATGGAACGTCCTGTCCTTATACAGAATACGTGCAGCCGAACAATTAGTGGAGAACCTGGACGGGCTGAAGGCTGACGTAACAGCCATCCAAGAAGTGCGAAGGGATGGAGAGGGCATACGGAGACTGAAAACGTGTGACATCTACTACGGCGGGTGCTTGAAGGAACAGGGTCAGCGGCTCTTTGGTTGTGGTTTTGTGATAAGGAGAAGACTTAGGCAAGAAGTCTTGGGCTTCCGAAGTGTAAGCGAGCGCCTGGTCACAATCCGCATCAAAGGCAAATTTAAGAACATTTCGCTGATCTGTGTTCACACCCCCCATGAAAGGAGAGAGGACTCAACCAAAGAAGCATTCTACGATCTGCTGGAGACAACGTATGATATGTGCCGCAGTACGTTGTGAAGATCATTCTTGGTGACTTCAACGCAAGATTCGGAAAGGAGGGCATCTTTGGTTCGATAGTCGGAGGACACAGCCTACACGACTAAACTTCCGGCAACGGGCACAGGCTGGCAGACTTTGCGGCGGGGCGAAATGTCATCATCTCAAGCACCTACTTCCTCAATATACACAAGGGGACTTGGCGGTCGCGTGATCAACTAACCGTCAACCAAATCGACCACGTTGCGATAGACGCGAGACATGCTTCCAGTATCTTGGACGTCCGAACGTTCCGAGGGGCCAACATTGACTCGGATCACTATCCATGACGCGACAAGGCAGAGCAGATGCTGTGAAAAGATTCGATGTCGAGAAGCTTAAATCGCAAGAGACCGCCAGAACTTTTGCAGACCACCTAACTCTTAATCTCTCAGGAGGTCCGCCACCAGCATCAAGTGCAGAGGACCAGTGGGAACACTGTCAACAAGCCATCAGAAGTGCCGCCTCTGATGTGCTGGGTTTCACTAGGCGAATACAACGAAACCCCTGGTTCGATGAAGAGTGCCGGCTAGCGCATGCAGCTAAGGACGAGGCCTACCAGGCAATGCTGCAGACTCGAACAGGAGCTGCTGAGAGAGTGGCCCGGGAGCTCTACGGGCTGAAACGAAAAGAGGAACGCCGACTTCTCAGGAGGAAAAAGAGAGAGCACGAGAAGCGGGCGGTAGAGTCTATTAGGGGTTGTAGCGGTAGGGGAGATGTTCGAAATTTTTATCAGAGGGTGAAGCGATCCACCCAAGGATTCAAGGCTAGAACGGAAGCCTGCCGAGATGAGAGTGGGAATATGGTAGTAGACACACAGCCAGTGCTGAGGATCTGGAAAGAACACTTCTCTAGACTGCTTAATGGCGAAGACAGCCAAGATGCCGCTAATAGGCAGAACGCTCCATTCAACTTGGACGATGATAGCCAAGAGTTCCTTCCACCCGACCTAACCGAAGCTCGGCTGGCGATATCCAAACTTAAGTCGTACAAGGCTGCAGGTGCGGATGGCTTACAAGCCGAACTATTTAAATCAGCGGGAGATGAATTGGCTAGGAGCATACACCAGCTCATCTGCAAAATTTGGTCGGAGGAAAGTATGCCCAATGAATGGAACCTCGGTATAGTGTGCCCCATCCATAAAAGGGGAGATGTTCTGAAATGTACCAACTACAGAGGAATTAGTCTCCTAAACGTCGCTTATAAAATCTTGTCGGCCATCCTGTGTGACCGCTTAAAACCTTTTGTCAACGATCTGATCGGCCCTTATCAGTGCGGTTTTAGGCCAGGCAAGTCAACCGTCGATCAAATGTTCACACTCCGACAGATTTTAGAAAAATCCCGGGAATTCCAGATCGATACACACCACCTTTTTATCGATTTTAAAGTCGCGTATGATAGCGTGAAAAGGGACGAATTATACAGAGCCATGTCGAGTCTCGGCATCCCTGCCAAACTCGTCCGCCTGTGCAGGATGACGATGGAGAAATCTCGCTGCTCCGTCAAAACTGGTAAGAACACCACCGATTCCTTTGATGTTGAGAAAGGATTGAGGCAAGGCGACTCGTTATTATGCAACCTATTCAATATCGTTCTTGAAGCCATTGTAGGCAACGCACATGTCAACACCAGCGGTACAATCTATCAAAAGTCCGTTCAATTGCTTGCATATGCGGATGACAGAGACATTGTCGGCAGAACGAAGCGAGCTGTGGCAGGGGCATTTGCGAGCATTGAATCGGAGGCGGCTAGAATGGGATTGGCGGTTAATGAGGACAAGACGAAGTATAGATATGCTATCATCGAGAGAGGAATCTCAACATCGTTGACTCGGGCAAAATATCACGATGGACAGATATAACTTCGAAGTTGTCAAGGACTTTGTCTACCTGGGCTCCACAACTACATCGCAGAATGACATCAGTGCAGAGATCAAGCGAAGAATTACTCTTGCCAACCGCTGTTTCTTCGGTCTAAGAAGGCATTTAAGTAGTAAGGCCCTCTCTCAGAGAACCAAGGAGACTTTATACAAAACCCCAATCATCCCGGTCCTGCTTTATGGGTCAGAAGCAAGGACACTGAAAGATTCGGATAAAAATCTGCTAGGGTGCTTTGAGAGGAAGATTCTTCGTGTGATTTTCGGTCCGGTGTGTATCGAAGGAGTATGGAGGAGAAGATTCAATGACGAGCTATACGGGCTATACAGCGACGTTGACCTGGTCAAAAAGCTGAAAATACAGCGGCTGAGATGGCTGGGGCACGTGGAGCGTATGGACAGCAACGCACCTGCCTGACGAGTCTTCGAATCCAACCTCGATGGGGTTCGCAGCAGAGGAAGAACCCGTAACAGGTGGCGCAATCAAAGCACTCGGTGTGCGCAACTGGAAGCGGCTAGCTAGGGACAGAGCTGGCTGGAGGGGCTTGTTAGTTGAGGCCGAAGCCCATCCTGGGCTGTGAGCGCCATCAAAAGTAAGTAAGTACTATAACATATTTAACTTTTATCGAAATCGGTCCAAGAACAACGAAGTTACATTTTTTTTGCACCACCCTAACTTAAAAATATTTTTTTCTTCCATAATTGAGTATCAGCTATAATATATTTCACTTTTATCGAAATCGGTCCAAGAACAACGAAGTTACATTTTTTTTGCACCACCCTAACTTAAAAATATTTTTTTCTTCCATAATTGTGTGTCAGCTATAACATATTTCACTTTCATCGAAATCGGTCCAAGAACACCACGAAGTTACATTTTTTTTGCACCACCCTAACTTAAAAATATTTTTTTCTTCCATAATTGTGTGTCAGCTATAACATATTTCACTTTTATCGAAATCGGTTCAAGAACAACGAAGTTGAGATTTTTTTGCACCTCCTAATTTAAAAATATTTTTTTCTTCCATAATTGAGTATCAGCTATAACATATTTCAATTTTATCGAAATCGGTCCAAGAACAACGAAGTTACATTTTTTTGTACCACCCCAACTTAAAAATATTTTTTTCTTCCATAATTGTGTGTCAGCTATAACATATTTCACTTTTATCGAAATCGGTCCAAGAAGAACAGGGTCAGCGGCTCTTTGGTTGTGGTTTTGTGATAAGGAGAAGACTTAGGCAAGAAGTCTTGGGCTTCCGAAGTGTAAGCGAGCGCCTGGTCACAATCCGCATCAAAGGCAAATTTAAGAACATTTCGCTGATCTGTGTTCACACCCCCCATGAAAGGAGAGAGGACTCAACCAAAGAAGCATTCTACGATCTGCTGGAGACAACGTATGATATGTGCCGCAGTACGTTGTGAAGATCATTCTTGGTGACTTCAACGCAAGATTCGGAAAGGAGGGCATCTTTGGTTCGATAGTCGGAGGACACAGCCTACACGACTAAACTTCCGGCAACGGGCACAGGCTGGCAGACTTTGCGGCGGGGCGAAATGTCATCATCTCAAGCACCTACTTCCTCAATATACACAAGGGGACTTGGCGGTCGCGTGATCAACTAACCGTCAACCAAATCGACCACGTTGCGATAGACGCGAGACATGCTTCCAGTATCTTGGACGTCCGAACGTTCCGAGGGGCCAACATTGACTCGGATCACTATCCATGACGCGACAAGGCAGAGCAGATGCTGTGAAAAGATTCGATGTCGAGAAGCTTAAATCGCAAGAGACCGCCAGAACTTTTGCAGACCACCTAACTCTTAATCTCTCAGGAGGTCCGCCACCAGCATCAAGTGCAGAGGACCAGTGGGAACACTGTCAACAAGCCATCAGAAGTGCCGCCTCTGATGTGCTGGGTTTCACTAGGCGAATACAACGAAACCCCTGGTTCGATGAAGAGTGCCGGCTAGCGCATGCAGCTAAGGACGAGGCCTACCAGGCAATGCTGCAGACTCGAACAGGAGCTGCTGAGAGAGTGGCCCGGGAGCTCTACGGGCTGAAACGAAAAGAGGAACGCCGACTTCTCAGGAGGAAAAAGAGAGAGCACGAGAAGCGGGCGGTAGAGTCTATTAGGGGTTGTAGCGGTAGGGGAGATGTTCGAAATTTTTATCAGAGGGTGAAGCGATCCACCCAAGGATTCAAGGCTAGAACGGAAGCCTGCCGAGATGAGAGTGGGAATATGGTAGTAGACACACAGCCAGTGCTGAGGATCTGGAAAGAACACTTCTCTAGACTGCTTAATGGCGAAGACAGCCAAGATGCCGCTAATAGGCAGAACGCTCCATTCAACTTGGACGATGATAGCCAAGAGTTCCTTCCACCCGACCTAACCGAAGCTCGGCTGGCGATATCCAAACTTAAGTCGTACAAGGCTGCAGGTGCGGATGGCTTACAAGCCGAACTATTTAAATCAGCGGGAGATGAATTGGCTAGGAGCATACACCAGCTCATCTGCAAAATTTGGTCGGAGGAAAGTATGCCCAATGAATGGAACCTCGGTATAGTGTGCCCCATCCATAAAAGGGGAGATGTTCTGAAATGTACCAACTACAGAGGAATTAGTCTCCTAAACGTCGCTTATAAAATCTTGTCGGCCATCCTGTGTGACCGCTTAAAACCTTTTGTCAACGATCTGATCGGCCCTTATCAGTGCGGTTTTAGGCCAGGCAAGTCAACCGTCGATCAAATGTTCACACTCCGACAGATTTTAGAAAAATCCCGGGAATTCCAGATCGATACACACCACCTTTTTATCGATTTTAAAGTCGCGTATGATAGCGTGAAAAGGGACGAATTATACAGAGCCATGTCGAGTCTCGGCATCCCTGCCAAACTCGTCCGCCTGTGCAGGATGACGATGGAGAAATCTCGCTGCTCCGTCAAAACTGGTAAGAACACCACCGATTCCTTTGATGTTGAGAAAGGATTGAGGCAAGGCGACTCGTTATTATGCAACCTATTCAATATCGTTCTTGAAGCCATTGTAGGCAACGCACATGTCAACACCAGCGGTACAATCTATCAAAAGTCCGTTCAATTGCTTGCATATGCGGATGACAGAGACATTGTCGGCAGAACGAAGCGAGCTGTGGCAGGGGCATTTGCGAGCATTGAATCGGAGGCGGCTAGAATGGGATTGGCGGTTAATGAGGACAAGACGAAGTATAGATATGCTATCATCGAGAGAGGAATCTCAACATCGTTGACTCGGGCAAAATATCACGATGGACAGATATAACTTCGAAGTTGTCAAGGACTTTGTCTACCTGGGCTCCACAACTACATCGCAGAATGACATCAGTGCAGAGATCAAGCGAAGAATTACTCTTGCCAACCGCTGTTTCTTCGGTCTAAGAAGGCATTTAAGTAGTAAGGCCCTCTCTCAGAGAACCAAGGAGACTTTATACAAAACCCCAATCATCCCGGTCCTGCTTTATGGGTCAGAAGCAAGGACACTGAAAGATTCGGATAAAAATCTGCTAGGGTGCTTTGAGAGGAAGATTCTTCGTGTGATTTTCGGTCCGGTGTGTATCGAAGGAGTATGGAGGAGAAGATTCAATGACGAGCTATACGGGCTATACAGCGACGTTGACCTGGTCAAAAAGCTGAAAATACAGCGGCTGAGATGGCTGGGGCACGTGGAGCGTATGGACAGCAACGCACCTGCCTGACGAGTCTTCGAATCCAACCTCGATGGGGTTCGCAGCAGAGGAAGAACCCGTAACAGGTGGCGCAATCAAAGCACTCGGTGTGCGCAACTGGAAGCGGCTAGCTAGGGACAGAGCTGGCTGGAGGGGCTTGTTAGTTGAGGCCGAAGCCCATCCTGGGCTGTGAGCGCCATCAAAAGTAAGTAAGTACTATAACATATTTAACTTTTATCGAAATCGGTCCAAGAACAACGAAGTTACATTTTTTTTGCACCACCCTAACTTAAAAATATTTTTTTCTTCCATAATTGAGTATCAGCTATAATATATTTCACTTTTATCGAAATCGGTCCAAGAACAACGAAGTTACATTTTTTTTGCACCACCCTAACTTAAAAATATTTTTTTCTTCCATAATTGTGTGTCAGCTATAACATATTTCACTTTCATCGAAATCGGTCCAAGAACACCACGAAGTTACATTTTTTTTGCACCACCCTAACTTAAAAATATTTTTTTCTTCCATAATTGTGTGTCAGCTATAACATATTTCACTTTTATCGAAATCGGTTCAAGAACAACGAAGTTGAGATTTTTTTGCACCTCCTAATTTAAAAATATTTTTTTCTTCCATAATTGAGTATCAGCTATAACATATTTCAATTTTATCGAAATCGGTCCAAGAACAACGAAGTTACATTTTTTTGTACCACCCCAACTTAAAAATATTTTTTTCTTCCATAATTGTGTGTCAGCTATAACATATTTCACTTTTATCGAAATCGGTCCAAGAACAACGATGTTGAAATTTTTTTGCACCACCCTAACTTAAAAATATGTTTTTCTTCCATAATTGTGTGTCAGCTATAACATATTTCACTTTTATCGAAATCGGTCAAAGAACAACGAAGTTACATTTTTTTTGCACCACCCTAACTTAAAAATATTTTTTTTTTCCATAATTGTGTGTCAGCTATAGCATATTTCACTTTTATCAAAATCGGTCCAAGAACAACGAAGTTACAATTTTTTTGCACCACCCTAACTTAAAATAATTTTTTTCTTCCATAATTGTGTGTCAGCTACAACATATTTCAATTTTATATACATAAATCGGTCCAAAAACAGTAATTTACCATCACATAAAACCGGCCCCACATTTTCATATTGGCTATTCCACTCGCGGGCTACTAAATCACTTAACCCACAGCTATACATACAACATCATTTGTCCTTATTGTTGCCAACTCAAGCGCCGCCCGCCTGGGGAAGAAATACCAACTTGCGGGGATTAGTCGTTGCGAAGATGTGTCGTTGCGGGGATGTGTCGTTGCGAGGATGTTTCGTTGCGAGGATGTGTCGTTGCGGGGATGTGTCATTTCGAAGATGTGTCCCTGCGAGGATGTGTTGTTGTGGGGATGTTGTTTTGTGAAGATGTTGCTTGCGAAGATGGGTCGTGCGACGGTGTTGTTTGCGAAGATAAGTTACCAACCCGTCACATCGACAACGGCAATATATCAATTGAATTATGGCGTTTTTAGTATTTTAACATAGAAATTGTTAATTTAATAATTTAATGTATATAAAGGGTGGGCCATATAGTGGTTTCCTTTAAAACCATATAGGTTATTTTCACACTGACAGCTGTTTCCCGCTCGAAATCTTGACAAAAAGTCAGTATCATACCGCGGCGGAACGAAATGAGCCTGTTTTCGCTTGAACAACGTTGGGAAATGTGGAAAACATTATGTCCAAAGTAAGTGGCTGTGTAGCACAAACAGTGCGTTTTTTTGAAAAGAAGTTTTGCTCGAAATGAACACGTGGTTGATGAGTTACTAATGCATCCACTGAGTGACAGTTTGTTTAGGATTGTGTAATGGCAGCATCATTCGGTGAGGCTGGGGACAACGTTTCGGTCAACGGTGGGCGTTACAGAGCCATGTTAACCAACTTTTTTTTTACTGAAATTCATGGATTTTGACGGTTCATGAAGCTGAAGATCGCTGCAGTTTTTTTTTTTTTTTTTTCTTTTAAAGTAAAAGACCTCGAAAAGTGTCAATGATATTGGAAAATTTGAAATATCAAAATGTTGTGCAAATAATTTTCCAGGGGCGATGTCCGTTACGTTTTCAAATTTGCATCTCGTTATATTTTGTTTAATTAGTTTTTTAACATTTTAAAGTTAACTTAGACCTTTTTCTAGAGGCGATGCTCCTTAGTTTTTTTTTTATTATTTTACTAAGCGTTTTTAATAATGAAAGTAGAAAATAACTTAAAACCCTTAAAACTTCGGATCAACGAAAGCTACGTAAAAAAAGGACACAGAAAAATTTTGTTTTCCAAGCTAGGCGATATTTTTTATTTTTTTTATTCTTGTTCTTAAGCCATTTATTTTTGCTTAACAACTAATTAGGTATAACAAAACGAAAAAATAACAAAATGGCCAAAAAAAAAAAACGCTTGAATTTTAGGATTGAAATTGGTAAATGGGTTGTCTCTGAGTATAGAAACAAAATCGGCGCGGCTTTAATTGTTGAGTGTCAGCCACAATTTTGAAAAACGCGATTTAGCTTATATCTCGAGAATGACTTATCCTGAATTTTTTTTTATAGACATACATTTATGTATATAAACAAAAAACTTAATTATCTTAATTATTTCCATATAAAGTGTTTTTGTGTGACGAATACATTGAGAGTTAAAGCGTCAAAAAGTATGTTTTTCAGTTTACAAGCAAAATTTGTATGAAGAAAAGTAAGATAATTTGGTTTTCTATATTAATATATTTGTATTAAACAATAATTTTGCGATGAGTTTTCCTTCATGGCATTTTTCAAAATGGCGGCTTAAGCATGAAACTAGCACCTACACCGATTTGTTTGTATACTCTTAAATAACCCATCTACCAATTTCAATCATAAAATTGCCAACTGGCCTTTTTGTTATTTTTTCGTTTTGTTATACCTAATTAGTTGCTAAGCAAAAATGAATGGCTTAAGAACAAGAATAAAAACAAAAAAAAAAAAAAATATCGCCTCTAGAGCTTGTAAAACAAAATTTGTCTGTGTACTTTTTTTACGTAGCATTCGTTGATCCGAAGCTATAAGGTCTTATTTTGTACTTTATTTATGTTTCATTGTTAAAAACGCTTAGTAAAATAATAAAAAAAATCTAAGGAATATCGCCTCTAGAAAAAGGTCTGTTGTACACAGGGCCATTTTTGTTTTCTTTTTTTAACCGTTAGTTTGGTCTATCTGCCCGTTGAAACAAAGTTAATTTTAAAATGTTAAAAAACTAATTAAAAAAAATATAGCGGGATGCAAATTTTAAAAAGTAACGGACATCACCCCTGGAAAATTATTTGCACAACATATTGGTATTTGAAATTTTCCAATATCATTGATACTTTTCGAGGTCTGCAACTTTAAAAGAAAAAAAAAAAAACTCTGATGCAGCGATCTTCAGCTTCATTCTGGTTCACGTAGGATGGCACCATGCCACAAAGCCCATGTCACAATCAATCTTTTGCGCACCAAATTTCCAAATCGTGTTATCAACCGTCTTGGCTATGTCAACTAGCCGCCTCGGAGCTGCGATTTGATCCCTTTGGACTTTTTCAAGGACAGATATTATTTGCCAATAATTCGGAAACGATTTATTTATTTATTTATTTAACATCAGTTAGAGATCATGTACATCTTCAATTAGACTATTAGTAACAAAAAATAAAATCAGTAAATAATATAAAAATAATATAATAATATAATACCTAATGATAACATAATAATAATTGTAAAAGATTGTGTGCCTACTATGTACTTTAAATAAATAAAAAAAATATGAAGCTAGCTTAAAAAGTGCAACAACATGTTTTTCTTTAAAGCTAATCTATTTATATAAAAATCAAAGTCAATACTATTAGAAATCAGATAAGTTTCTCTAACACAGCGAGTTTTAGGTTCGTTGAGTGCATAGTTGACCATTATGTTCATTTTCACGAACAAGTCTATGTTCCCTAAACCCTAATTTGTCGAGATGGTGCATAAATGTCAATCAAGGATAAAAGAAAAGGGCATTTAATATGATCATTTAAGATATCACTTATGAACATAACAGAATACAATTTCCGTCTATTTACAAGTGATTGCATTCCAAGAAGTTGACATCTAGTAGAGTAGGAGGGAGTTTCGATGTTCCAACCTAATTTCCATATTACAAACATAGTCAATTTTTTTTTGTTTGATATTTTCAAATCTATTTGAATAAATGTTGTAATATGGATTCCATGTCACACAACAGTATTCTAAAATGGAACTTACATAAGATGTATACAGAGATTTTAAAGTATAGGGATCCTTAAAGTCCATACAATTGCGTTCAATAAATCCCAACATGGAGTTAGCCTTGACTACATTATATTCAACATGTTTAAAAAAATTCAACTTTGTGTCAAAAATCTTCACCAAGGTCTTTTTTTATAGATACTCTTTCAAGAACATGGTTCTCAATTTTGTATTCAAAGAATACAGGTGACAAATTACGACAAAAAGAAAAACAGTGAAATTCAGATACATTCACTGATCACTGATATTGGTTGACTCTACACCATTCCATTAGCCTTTGGATGTCATCTTGTAAAAGAAGACAATCATTAACAGATATATACATCTAAAGACCTTTATTTCATCTGCAAGCAAAAGCCGACCAGAATATAAAAGGATTTCAGGCTATCATTAATAAACAAAAGAAAAAGGAGTGGACCAAGGTGGCTTCCTTGGGGTACACCCGATGAAACAATAACAGGCTTAGAAAGTATTTGATCAATGCATACATATTGCATACGACCTTTTAAGTAAAACATTAACCATTTCAACAAACTTGAATCAAACCTAATCTTTCAATTTTTTTTCTATCGAAGGCCTTAGCAAAGTCGGTGTAAATTACATCAATCTGGTATGTTTTTTCAAGTTTATTGAGAATAAAATTGGAAAAAATTTAAAGATTGGCAGTTGTTGATCTTCCTGCAACAGAGCAATGTTGATACGCAGATATATATTCCTTAAGTAAAACCGACAACTTATTGTACACAATTTTATCGAAAAGTTTTGGAATAGATGACAGTTTACAGATAGACAATAATTAGATATTTCCGAGAAAAAGCTAGAGCCTAAAAATAAAATCACGAATGCACACACTATAAATCGTGAATTCCGAAATTTTGGCTTCTAAGATTTTAAAATTGCGGGCGATTGTACATAGACTGGTTCTCAAACGTCCGGATGGATCTTCGATAGTACCCAAAAAGAACGTGAAGTACCTAGGCATCTGTTCGAGAGAAAGTTACGTAGGTCACAAAGGATCTGCACCGGACCACATTTCGGATGGCAGCGAATAAGGCATCACAGCAACGAGCGTCTTTACACAGAGGCGAACATCATCCTCCTGGACAGGAACCTACTGCTTTGTGCAAAGCAATGAGTAGGACACGTTGCACACAGTTACCCAAATCAACTGATGAGAAGGCTAGCCACCAAGCAGCGAAAACCCGAGCACAGATAACTCAGTATAGTGGTCAACATAAACACATAATATAAAGATGCCAAAACTTCGTACGTCTTACCCCCCAAAACCCATTTGTTTACATTGTTGTATTTGTAATTTCATTTTGTGTCGAAGAATAGATGTGAATTGCAGCAACAATTTAACGCGGTGAGTTTGATTGGTTTGACAGTTCTTTTTTTTATGAATTTGCTGTGGTGGCTTTTATCTCGGTACGTGCGTCTTAATATTATTGTCGTGTTTTTAGCAACAATTCGCGGTTTGTCATTAAATAATAATAATAAAAAAAATTAATATGAATTCTTGTTTGTCTATCTTTAACATTGATAGTCATTTTAATAAAGTGTTTTTGTGTTTTTGCTTATTTCGTGCAAGAACTGTGCCTTATCTTGCTAAATCTCAGCAAGGGTGGCGATAGCTACAAGATGATAAGGCCAGAATGACTGTTTTTGGTCATTTGGAAGATAGTTCCTCAACGTGGACGTCGTCAACATGATGGCCATGACATTGTATGCTGGACAGATAACGCACCGAGCTCCAGCACATCACGATTGTTGTGGCACATTTACTGGCTGCTGAATGCAAAACTGCCACAACAACCTTACAAACCGACTCCACAGGCCATGAACGATGGCCGGACTATGGAATATGTCTAAAAAAAATCCCATGGTGTCGCAAAAATCCATGTCCAAGCAGTGACATATCCATACAAATCAGATTGTGGATTGGATTGTAGATTGGATTATGGACATCGTTCATGGCCAGTGGAGTCGGGGTGTTAGGTAGCTGTAGTAAGTCCATCGAATTCGTCGTGCTACAGAGTTTCCTCATCATCATAATCGTTCACTCTATCGCAATCAACATCATCTGTGCCATCAAACACCAATTACCAATGTGGACGCAATTCGATTGTGAAAAATGTATTTAGTGGAACTCTGCAGAGTGAAATTTCGTTTTTTGATTTGTGGCTTGGAGAGAAAGATACGTGATCCCTTTCTCCCGTTCACAGTGCAAAAGGTAACTCTAAGGCAACGGTTTGCCTTGGTTAGTGTTTGGTATGTGTTTTCGAATAAAAAATGTTTGAGACCGAATTTATTAATTTTAGTCACTAATTACCCCAGGCATCGTGATCGACTTAAGATTTAATTTGTCATCTAACACCCGAAAGATACAAAACAGGTTATGTTATTATATTTTGCATTGAACATGCTGAGGCAGCAGACGAATTCAACGAGTGTATTGCCGAGTCATTCGCAAACTTAGATGATCTGTGCTCCAATAAAATCGCAAGACTGCATTTGTTTTGTGATTTGTTGCATAACCGCACTATTAAGGTACCAAATGCCAGTTTCATTACAAAGGCGTAAGTAATTTGTATTTTACAGCTTTAAAGAATGATAATTTTGTGACAATAGGTATAAAAAACTGCTCAATAAGGGTAACCACAATTTCTACAAGGTACTATTAACAAAAATTTATATATTCCGTCGAAATAAAGTATTTCTTGTTCTTTCACGAACCAAGTTTTTAAAAATTGACCTTTTGATGTTTGCACAATTCAATTTTTTTCAATTTTAAAGTTTCCGGATTCGCAATGTTGTCACTAATTTAGTGCTTTTTTCTTTTACTCAAAATACGCATGAATTCAATTTGCGGAAAAAAACTATTTGCCATATAGAGGGTGCAAAGAATTGAATTTAAATTATTTAAAG
Source organism: Melangyna quadrimaculata (assembly GCA_949320155.1). Classification (NCBI taxonomy): domain Eukaryota; kingdom Metazoa; phylum Arthropoda; class Insecta; order Diptera; family Syrphidae; genus Melangyna; species Melangyna quadrimaculata. The sequence goes on along the minus strand of OX439483.1, from coordinate 216,273,973 downwards.
AGGACGTAAATCAATAACGGTAATAAGGTGTTTTTAAAAAAATGCTATCTTCCACGTTTTAAAACAAACTTAAATAAAACTCGAAATCGTCAATATTTAACCCAAAGGACAATGGGTAAAGATGTATGGGGCGGTGGCCCGGCACCAAAAAGAACAGCCTTCATATCGTATATAGGTACATATTTGCATTCATTACCCGTTAACCGTTTGTCCAAATTCGCTCTGTGACAGAAGTTATATAATTTTCGAATTAAATTAGTCACAATGCCATTTTTTGCAATAAAGTTCTTTGAACTCATGAGACATTACCTGAATTTGTTCATATGTCTAAAATTATGTTTAAGGGTCGCAAGCATCAATTTTATGCAGAAGGCATTTTTTGAAGTATTTTATTTGTACAAAATACAAATATTGGTTTTTTAACAATATTTTTCATCTCTGGAAAACAAGAAACAAATATCAATTTGTATCTCACTTATCATTTATCGGAATAAAAATGGGTATTATTTTCAAAGTTTTAAACTGCAATTCGTAATAGTTAGACAAAACAACCCACAAATTACTTACTTTACTTTATATAAACTATATATACTATTACGGGTTGAAAATGTTTTTAGCTTATTTTAAGTTTAGTTACGAAGAAAATGGTTGTACAATTATTACTGACTGATTCCTAAATAGATACAAATAAAAATATAAACAAAAAATGAACATTTTTTTTTGCTTTTTATGATATTAAAGGATTCTTAACTCAGTCACCTATTTTAAATGTCATTGCGCTTTTTTACAGAAGAATGAAGGCTCTTCCAAACCAATGAGAAACATTCGTTGCGGCGAAGAAATATTCGTCAGTCAAAACTAATTCATATGTTTCTCCGCCGAGTTGGTGTGGACACTCTCATATGTACATATATGACCATGTAAATAAATTTTGACATGCGAATGTTTTTTGGCCGCAACGAATGTTCCGCATGAGTTGGGAGAGTCTTGATTGATAGAGCCTTTTTTTGATGCTTGCGATCCTTAAATATAATTTTAAAAATCTGACAAAATTCATGGTTGTAATGGGTTTAAATAACATAATTCCAAAAAATGGCTTAAATCGAACGAAAAATACACAAAATATTAATGAAAAACTAAGGAAATAGGAAATTGTGACCCTAAAACTCATTTTATTTCAAACTAGCTGTCCCGTGCTCGCGTTGCTTCGCACAGTTTATAGAATGATAATTTGACTATAGATATACAAAACTGTGCTCAATAAGGCTAACCGCAATTTCTAGTATATTATTAAAAAAACCTTTATATATGCCTTCCAAATTAAGTATTTCATGTTCTCTCACGAACCAAGTTTTCAAAAATAGAAATTTTTTGATGTTTGCATAATTCAATTTGATTTAATTTTAAAGTTTCCAGATACCTAATGTTGTCACTAATTTAGTTCCTTTTTCTCTTTCACTCAAAATAAGCATGAATTCTATTTGCGGAAAAAAACTATTTTCCATATAGGTGGTGAAAAAAGTATTTCCTTAGTTATTTAAATCATTAAAAAAGGACGTAAATCAATAACGGTAATAAGGTGTTTTTAAAAAAATGCTATCTTCCACTTTTTTAAAACTCGGAATCGTCAGTATTTAACTAAAATTGTGGAAGGAAAAATTATCTACCATACAAATGGTAAAAAGTATTTCCTTTTTCTTAAGTATATAACCTTTGAAATACAAATCATACAAAAAGTATGAAGATACTTACTTCCAGGTTTTGACCAGAGAAATTCTACCCCAATTTCAAAAAGTGTATACTATATGAATAAAGAGTTGGATGTTCACTCACGGAAAAAGTTTTCAAAAATAGACTTTTTTGATGTTTGCATAAAAGTAGGCATAATATTTTAATTTGTTTTTATTTTAAAGCTTCCGGATACACAATGTTGTCACTAAACAACTTCTCATATCCAGAAGGTGGCCACAGTATAATGTTGTCCTACAAACACTTTTGGAAGAAAGTCCTGAATGCAGTATGAAAACAAAACATTTCAGAATTATACCAATGTCACTGAAAAGTGCTAAGTTTTACCGATAAAGCATTTCCATTAACATACATATATCAATATGTTTGTCCAACCTATTAAGTATAGGTTCACCAATTTAAATAAATCCTTTTTATTTTTTACATTTGCATCGGCTTTTTTGTTGAAACAAAACTTTAGTTCATTCCCATGCTCCAAGCTCTTGCTCCACAAATTTACATCGCAATCATTTCGCGTTGTTTCGCTGATTTAAAAAAAAAAATTTTAGTAGGGATACAAACCCCTGCCAAATAAAACCCCGCAAGTTCTACCAGAATATTAACCAAAAGTTTATACGCATACATATTTCTGGTAGACATAATATTTTAATTTGTGTTTTTAAGGCTTCCGGATACACAATGTTGTCAATTGAGTTCCTATTTTTCTTTCACCCAAAATACGCATAAATTCAGTTTGCGGATAATACCCTTTTACCATAAAGGTGCCGAAAAAAAATTGATTCCTTAGTTCATATGTATTTAAATTATGATAAGAAGTGAAGCGTGTACTTCGAGAAAAAATTGCATTATGTTTCTTAACCCTTAACTATAGTGGTGAAATTTAGTGACGTATTGATAGTGGTGGGTCCAGTGGACCCAGGTGTTTTGAAATGATAAAATAAAATACTAAATTTAATTTTTTTATAAATATTTTTATTTAACATTTAAAAATAACAATTTCAGAGGTAGTTAAAAAAATCAAAAAAATTGGAACATGTGTTTTCAAAATAAAATTTGCACTTTAAAATTCACTCTCAAAAATGTAAGTTTAAAAATATGTAATTTTTAAAATGAGAATATTAAAAAAAAAAAGACAAACACAAAAACCTAAACAAAACATTATTCTTTAACATAAAATAATACTCTTAAGTACTAAAAACAAAAAAACTTAAAAACATTAACACACAAAACACACACAGACATCAGCCAAAGTGTCATATATTTTAAATGCAAAATTTGCATATTTGCTTGGACCATTTAAGATAAATAGGTTGCGTGCACCTTGCACACAAGTGTATCGTCTTTGCTCTTTTATTGGGTGGACACAAAAAGCATCTTTTTCTTTTATTCCGTTAAATATATAAAATAAAAAAACGAAAATAAATTAGTCACCGAGAAAAAAAAGTTACGTTAATATAGTGGTGGGTCCATGGGACCCAGGTAGTCTCTGTAACTTACCGTATGACAGACGAGCGAAACGCGTTCCTCCCTCTTGAAACACTTCGGCCTACTGCGCGGAAAGGTACTTAAAAGCACAGCCAGCTGCAGCGGTCGCAACGGTTTTTATTTACTTTTAAAGAGTAGACGTAGGTCCCCTGGACCCACCACTATAGTTAAGGGTTAAGCTAAATTAAACAAAACTCGGTATTGTCAATATTTACCAAATTGTCGAGGATAAAATTATTTGCCATATGGATGGTGAAAAAAAGTTGTATTTCCGTTATCTTTTTTTGAGTATTAAAAATATTTAATTTTATATTTTTTGCTTGAAGAACACATATCGCACACTTTTTGAATGATATATGTACATACATAATAAAAACAAATATATGAAATATGTTTTTTTACAAATGTCAAACTTTTTTAAACTGTTTTTCTTAGACAACAGTACCTTCGGTGGACTAAATATAGGAGGCCGCCCACCAAGAAAATGTTGACAACAAAGCAAACCAACGACACAAAAAAAGAGTTAAGAGTCTCAAAACACACGAAGCGGGTGACGATTGTACATATATATTCTATATAAAGGATCTCCATTAACTAATGTCCATCTCATAGTCTAAGTTATTGCGTATAGTTCAACCATTTTCATCAAAATCCTATTTTTTGCATTTAAATTGTTTTTTTGTTGCACTTTTAAACATTTTTGAAAATAAATAATTAGCCTATCTTTATTCCCTACATCCAAACTCTCGCTCCACAAATTTTCATTCCAATCATTTCAGTATTTTTTTAGATAAAGTGGAACAAACACACTTTCATATTTATAATATTATTATTATTAAGATTAAATAACTTCTGACACAGAGCGAATTTGGAGAAACGGTTAACGGATAATGAATGCATATAATATGTACCTATATACGATATTAATGCCGTTTGTATTGGTGCTGGGCCAGATTTGCCCATTGTCCTTTTCGAAGAAAAAATTATCTACCATATATATATAGGTGGTAAAAAAAGTATGTCCTTATTTTCTAAGTATAACACTTGAAATACAAATCATACAAAAAGTATAAAGATACTTACAGACTTTGAACACAGAAATAAACAACTTCTCATATCATCAATTCTGAAAATAATTTTGTTTGCACCATGGTAGTTAATTTTGTTTGTAATGTTTTTAAATGCGTTTTATAATTTCATTCAACTATGTTCAAAATCGAAAATATTTAATTTTAAAATTTTCCTTGAAGTACACGGTTCACAATCTTGATGTCGCGGCCGTCAATGCCGCTTAAAAACTATTTTTATTTTTCTTCCTCTTCTCTTCCCCACCATACGAAAACCCTTTAAATATTTTTTTTTTAATTGAATTTTACTCAAGGTGAACTTGTATATTATTTTAAATTTTGTTTCGCGAAATATGTATGTTACGTTAAAACTCCAAATTGAGTTGATTCAAGAACTACCGGCAAAATTTGGAATTTGAGACATTAGCAGAAGTTAAATATATTTTTTTCATTCCAGACTTTTTCCAACGATTTCTCTTGGCCAACTGTACTTTGGATGGCCCGCATTTGATATGCGGACCCAAGGTACTACTGTCCAAGAAATACGTATGCTTACTTTGGTGCTTGCCTGACGACTGAACATATTCTAAGCGGAGCAACGAAGAATGGACAATATACGAAAAGGATTTTCTGTTGAAATAAAGCAATATTTGAAGGTTTACCTCCGGTAATTTATAACTACATTATATTAAAATAGTCTTTAAAATTAATTGCTATTGTATTTTTATAGCCAAAAGAAGAGAAAAAAGAAGAAGTTCCATACATAAAGCACCAATGTCAGGTGACGAGAAAGTCGATGAAGATCTTAATGGAGTGCCATTCGATGGAGCACCACCCTTGAAGGGTACCTTAATGCGTGCGTTACCCTAAACAATACCAATACATAATGACACTCCTATAATTGTACAGCGCGTATTATACAAAACTTCAGATAAATTTTTGTTTGATTTGATTTGATTCTTTATTTACATACATATGTAGCTTGAACTATTTATTAAAAATTTTAACTTAAAACTAATTAAAAGAATAAAAAATTGTTCATTTTTACATATAATATCATTTTCTTTTAAAAAACAATAACATTATTTTCTGGCTTTAAGACAAATGGCAAGTTAATGAATAATATAAAACCTTTATGAATCAATATGTTCTACGACCTACTTGTTGTAAAAAAAAAGTAGTCTGAAATCACCTCCATTTTTTAAATTATGTGTTGACAATACTAACTTATTCTTCAGATAAATCAAAAATTTGTATGTGAAAGCTTAACTGATGGTGTAGGTGTACAAAAATTTTCCAACTAAAATTAACATTCAAATTGAATTAAATAAATTACATTATGTATAAAAATATTTTCTTTTAATATGATTTATTACCATTTGATTATAGAAAAAAGGTTTTGAACAGTAAAATGTTTTAACTGCATCGTGTAGTTTTATATAATTGTCGTAGAGCTCTTCTGTTGAACATGCGCGATCGCATCTATTAAAATTGTATTTTTAAGTTAATTTAATGATTTTAGTTATTAAAATATCGATGTGTACATTACCCATGTGCTGCTTCTGTATATTGTCCGATTAATATTTGAGTTCCATTAAGTCTTTTCGTTTTGAGTTGCAATTGTTTTGTGTACTACGAATCAATTAAGTACATATTTCAATTTTGATACATGAATATACACCCCTGTCCTGAATTCCAATCGTTTGTAAAATCCTTTCCTTCTAAAATCGTTTTGAAATACTTTTCCTTTTCAATACTTGCGGAAATAGTGAGTTTTTTTATCTATCGGATTGAAAACGGAATTCAATTGAAATTGTAATCATTTTAAAATGTAAGAAATTATGTTTTGCAATAGGTATCGACTTACAAAGCATACCAAATCCCACTTATCCTTAGGTGATTTTTATAAATTTCTTTTCGGATTTTGAAAGCATAAAAGGTTTGGATATTGGCTACTGTGAAATTCTAATTAAGAATACCTTTTTTTGAATCCTTTTGGAAATCAGAATAGGGCTGATTTTGTATACATTTGCTAAAGAAATGTTTCGAAAGCAATGTTTTAAAACTAGTTATTCATGCATGTTGCATGCACTTTGCCATAACTACTATTTTGCCAACCTAAACATAAACCAAGCTGTAACTTCTAAAATATTTGCTCTAATCGGATGATTTAAACGGCTCTGAGTCTGAATTAATGTGCGTCAGGTATTTTTAACCTTAGTTTTGAGTTTTAAAAATTATTTTTAAAAAATTCCCTATAGGACTAATTTCTTCATCTAATATGAAATTGTCGAATGATGAAATTGGTTTTATACAACATTTTTGAAAGTCTTTCATTGAATTAAGAATGGCTCACGGCAGCACTTATATACTTTAATTCAGAATCAGAGCCGTTTAAATCAACAAATTAGAGCAAATATTTTAGAAGTTACAGCCTGGTTTATGTAGGTCTTATGCGAATTACGTATGATTTTCTCTTGAAATTCTTATAAGACATACATAAACCAAGCTGTAACTTCTAAAATACTTGCTCCAATCCGGTGATTTAAACGGCTCTAAGTCTTAAATACTGCAATGCAGGTATCTGGAATCCCAGTTTTGTGTTTTAAAAAATTATATAAATATAAATCCATCTAAATGAATTCTTAAGGAATACATATTTTTAACTTACCTGTCACTAGGAGCACAGAATGTATGGTTGAATGTTGCACAACCTTATAAACACCGCGATGTCCTGATTTTATCTCCCATTGTTGAGTCCTGAAAATTAATTATATAATCTAAAAAAAAAGAAAAAAAAAAGGCGCGAACACTCATTTTTATAATCTGATGGGGATATCGGTCCCACACAAAATTAGTTCCACTTTTTTTTAAAAAAAAAGTAAATTAATAGTTTTTATTTGTTTTAAGAAAAACAATTTTTAATGCGATTAGCTTTCACTTTTTCACTTAAATTTGAGTTTAAAAATTCAATCTCTATAAAAACACAACCAAAGCGAGTAATATTGAAAATTGAATTGCATTCAAATACCGATTTTTTGACGTTTTAGGATTCACCACGGCCACCACGGGAATTTTTAACAGTTATGATATTTGAGATGTGTTTGAAATATTTTTTCTGAAGGTGCAGCCGCACTTTTTTTTAATGTAATAATGCTAGTTTTGGTTTTTGTTTATCAATTCTTTAAAACCGTATATTTTGGTAAGGAATTTAATTTAATATATCAAAGATTAATCACAGTTCCTTTGTTATCTCATTTGTTAATGTTTTCATTTCGAAATTTTGAAATAAGGTAGGTAATAGAAGAAAACTTGCCATATAAACCTACCAATTTTAATTCAGTAATCATGAAATAGCAAATTTCACTTATAATTTTGAGGTTCTTCAATATTACACTTACAAAACATTGCGTACTTTTAAATTTTACTACTTTTTACGGCTGAAGGCTTAACTACATAGACCTACTTTTTTGCTAAAAGTGCAAAAGTGCGATATTAAAGATTCGCTAAAAGCCCTTCCACACTAGCCCACTGTGTATTAATACATGCCAAATTGAAAGTGGGAAAGAATTACAAGCGACTGCCAAATTTGTTAGCTTTGTGAATGATTCGGCCTGCATAATGAATGTTCCGCGTTAGTTTGGGATAGCCTTAATACTTTATCGCGACGTGAAGTGTCTTTTTGATGAAGTGGTCTTGCCTTTATTACTTAGATTGGCCGTCTTCCAAATACAAATATTTACAATTCTCAATCCAATGTTTACAATTGTGGACAATAAGCTATGACTATCAAACGTGTGAAAATAGATTAACATGATTAATAATAACCACATTTTATTTTCAAAAATGATCCATATAGATTATCAAAAAACATGCATTACAATACGTTTTGCGAAAGCGGCACATTCGCCGACGAGGCGGCATATTTTGTTGTTGTTTAGCATTTTTTATTTGTCATTTTTTGTTTTATTGTGAATGATTCACCCTACAGAGCGAATGTTCCGCGTTGGTTTGGGAGACCCATTACACCAACCCTGAAAGGTACAACAAAATTCAAGAAAGAATAGGACAATAAAATAGACATTTTTAATAATAATATATCTCAACAAAAACAATCTCCCATAAGCACTTCATAATTCGTTCATCCATTCTTTATACTTTTTGAACACTCTCATGATATTTTCAAAATACCTGCCATTTTGGTGGTGAAATAAGGCCAACTGTCTATGTGTGCAAGACTCGCATGGTGAATTTGGCCCAGCTTTCTATGTGTGCGTGTTTTAGCTTGTAGGCAAACCGGATGACTGCCGAGGTTTGGCATCTTTATATTATGTGTTCATGGTGGTCAACATCATCAACACGAACAACGAGAAAGCGGTTTCAGGAATGCCATTTGTCATTGGTAACTGGTCTACCAACTAAACAGTGATGTTTGATACGTCAACGTAATGAAAAGGTTATTGCGTGTATAGCCCAGTCGAATTAAACTAAAATAAGTGCTGAAATTACAAAATTTAAATAGTGGATTTTTTTTTCTTTTAATCGTTAGAGGAGTTCATAAAGAGTGTTCAGTACGGTTTTCGACCGCCTAGCTCTTTTGCGTTAGCCGCCATTTTGAATTTTCCGAAAATCGGTTTTGTTAAATAACTCGTTTATTTTCAATTTTCTACTAAAAATGCCCTTTACAAAAGTTGTTTAAAATTCAATTATCTACAACTTTGGTGAAAACAATTTTTTGTCTATGATTGACAGTTTTCGATATAATCCGGAAATTGTGATTCTGATCGGTTGTTTATAGGTTATTCGCAATAACGGATATTTTTGTATAAAAACAAAAGGCTAAAGTATTTTTTTTTTTTCAATAATTAAGGGGGCCGTATGGAATTCTAAATAAAAGAATTCGACATCCTATCTCTTCAACTTTGGCCGCCATCTTGAATTTAAAGCAAGTTGGTTTTTGTTAAACAAATCATTTACGAACTAGCTTTTTGTGACTTATGCGTAATGAGAATGACTCTCGATTAAAATTTATAATTTTCGACTGCAGTTGAAAATCAAGTTATGCGAACTAAGACTAGAACTCTTTTCCACACCACCGCTTGGGTATAGGTTCAGGCGCGTTTTTTTTTAAGGTGGTGTCCCCAGGAGGCCTAGTCAATAGATTATAGATATACATTTTTTTTGTTTTTTGATTATTTTTTATTTTTTTTTTTTTGTTTTTTGTTTTAAGTTTATTTTTTTGAAGATGGACCTGCACTTAGTTCAAAATTTTCGTTTAAATTAGTACGGCTCATGTCATAGGTTGATTCCACAAGGGAGTTGTCATCATCACAAATATCATCAATATCATCGAGTAGGTCTCGAATTTCGGTTATGTTTTCACAAGTGTCTCCACTGCAGTTTTGGCATAAAACGGAACATTTCAGGCCGGAGTTTCGACATCCACACATTTTCCCACAATTTGCCTTACATTCCACACACATTCCACCTTTAATGAAGATTATGAACTAAGTGTAGGTCCAACTTCAAAAAAAAAAGAATAATCCTAATTACAATCTAGAAAAAAAAAATAAACAAAAAAAAAACTAGGAATATAAACTTAAAAACCAGCAGTGATGCGGAAACGAATTCTAGTCCTAGTTCGGATAACTTGGTTTTCAACTGAGGTCGAAAATTATCAATTTTAATCAAGAGTAATTACGCATAAGTCAGAAAAAGCTAGGTCGTAAATGATTTGTTTAACAAAAACCAACTTGCTTTAAATTCAAAATGGCGGCCAAAAAAGTTGAAGAGATAGGAGGTCGAAATTTTTTATGGCGGATAACGCAAAAGAGCTAGCCGGTCGGAAACTGTACTGATTCCTCTTTATGAACCCTTCTAACGATTAAAAGAAAAAAAATCCACTATTTAATTTTTGTAATTAAAAATTACATTTCGACTGGCCTAGTACTTAATTTGTGTGGCCGTTGTAGTGTAGGTAGTGAGGTTCAAGAGGTATTTGGCAAAAATGCATAAAAGAGCAGAGGAATTAGGCTCCCAAACGTGCGTCGCTTATAAAATCTTGTCGGCTATTCTGTGTGACCGCTTAAAACATTTTGTCAACGATCTGTCTGTCTTAGGCCAGGGGCCAGCCAAGTAAACCATCGACCAAATTTTCACACTCTGATAGACGTTAGAAAATAACCAGGGCCCTGTTTCACAGAACATACACCTCATACATCACATACAACATACATACATTCATTTCTCAATCATACATCACATACAATATTCTGTTTCACAGATTCCATTGGAAGGATTGTATGATGTTTATAATTGTTGTATGTGATGTATGATTTGACATTTCATTGAAATAAGTGTGTAGCAGTGAGCATGTTCAATAGATTCAGATTCAGAATTTTCGAATATTTTGTAAACCCTGTGATTGGTTTACTGTCATAAATTATAAAAGTTATGAATTAAAATTGTTAATTTGCGTTGAACGAATCCATCCTTTTTTGACATTTGTTGACAAAAAGAATATTGAGCACAAACAAAATTATATTTTTAATTGCGGTTTGCTTCATTAAATAGTGAAAATAAATATAAGAAATGAACATAGTTTTAAATGACGTAGACTTTATTTTTGAGGACGATGATATCCTTGATCTTCGGGTTAGCATAACAAGACGCCCCAGAACATTCTTGCCAAGAATCAATTTCAACATGGAAGACCCATATTTCGTCGAGAAATTCAGAATGCCTTCCGCATGTGTTCAATTTCTGCTGGAGCGATTGGGTGCATATATTGCACATCCAACAACTTGTAGTGGGGCTTTATCGCCACTGCAACAGATATTGGTGACGCTCCATTGGCTTGGCAATGGAAGTCAATACCATGGAATTGGAAACATCCATGGGATTTCGAAGGCTTCGGTATGTCGCTGCGTTAACAAAGTTTGCTCCTTAATTTCGCAACAGTTATTAAGTAACTATAAATTGTGTATAAATACATATAAAAATATTTATGCAATCATTTCTGTTTTGTTCAAGATGAGGAAATTGCTTGGCCAGAAGATAAAAATGCTGTGTCTGCAGATTTTTATCGCATAGCAGCAGGCGCGAACGCAGGAAAAAATTTCGGGGGGGGGGTTAAACTGAAAACTCAAAAACTAAGAGTTTCGTGGGGGTTTGAACCCCCCAAAATCCCCCTGCGTTCGCGCCTGCATAGCAGGAATGCCTCGTGTTGCTGGGGCTATTGGTGGCACATTGATCCCAATTGATGCTACTAATGAACAATCTTTTGATGACCGAAAAGGTACTCATTCCATCAACGTGATGTTAGTAGCTGGAGCTGATTATCGTTTTTATGCCATCAACAGTAACTACCCCGGTTCGGTGCACGATAGCTGTGTATTGCATTGCAGCAGTTTCTACCAAAATGGTACTATGAGGACTGGCGTCCATTTCCAGGTGCAATCATTCTTGGTGATTCGGCATATCCTTTGAGGAAATGGCTTTTTACTCCAAACGTCCCAGTTGCCATTGAAGAAAGCACAGCTAAAAATCGATTTGTAACAAAGCATAAGAAAGCCAGACAAGTTGTTGAATGCAGTCTTGGTCAATTAAAGGAAATTTTTCTATGCTGGAACAAGTTACGTTTGAAATCGGCACTTAGCTGTGCAAATGTTGTGAATGCTTGCGATGTATTATACAACATCCGAAAAAGGATGACTCATAATAATGATATTGGCCTCGTTGATGGTGACAATGATGCTGAAAATGAAGACCAATATGAAGGCACAAATGAAGACAATGCAGATGCAATGGTGGAGTTAGCCAACTACATAAACTTTTTTATTAATTGACTCAGTGACAAAAAAAACTGATTCTTATTTTCCCATTTTATAGTAATAGTGTTTTAAAATCTCAAACCTTATACATTATGACATTTTTATTATTTGTTTTATATTATATTATATGTATTACTTAATTGATTTTATCATGAAATAAAATTGTATGCTCTATAATTGACCTAATTTATTTCAATTAAATTGAAAATTTGATTTTCTTTGGAAATTCTTGTAAGTGTTATGTTCATACAAACCACCGTCATAACAAAACTACGTGCTTCAGTGGGATGATTGAAACTGCTCTGAGTTCTAATTTATGTTTCCTAACTAGTTCCGGAAAGCATTTTTAATTAAAAAAATTATCTCAAAAAATGTCCATATAAAAACGTTTCAACATTTTTTTTTGATAATTAAAAATGTTGAAAATACTTTTACATAGGAATTATTTTTTTAAAATTCCTCAAATTGAAAATGGTTTTAAGGAACACTCAGGTGACATAAATTAGAAGTCAACGCAGTTTCAATCATCCCAAAGAAGCACGTAGTTTTAAAATGAAATTGGTTTGTATGTAACACTTACAAGAAATCCGAGAGAAAATCATACGAAATTCTTGTAAGTGCTACATGGATTACGTTGGGATTACTGAAACGGTACTGAGTTCCAATTAGTGTCACCTAAGTTTTGCTTACAACCATATTCAATTTAAGGAGTTTTAAAAAATAATTCCCATGTAAAAGTATTTTCAACATTTTTATTTATCAAAAAAAAAAATGTTGAAACGTTTTTTATATGGACATTTTTTGAGATAATTTTTTTAATTAAAAATGCTTTCCGGAACTAGTTAGGAGACATAAATTAGAACTCAGAGCAGTTTCAATCAATCAATTCCAAAAGCAGAGGGCTGAAAAACAAAAATACTGAAAGAGAAATTGGAATTATGGTCGAATTCATAAATGTAAAAGTTCGGTAACACTGCAAAGTTTACTTATCATTTCTGAAGACAAATATCGTCCGTTTGAAGATTTTTCTGCTTTTTTATAATTATTGTTGTTTCCTTTTACCGATAACATCAACTTTTTTGAAAAATATACAGAAATAGTACCATTTTTCAAAAAATTATACAGTATTTATACAGTATTTTACATTTATGAATTTGGGGTGTATTATAATTGAAAACAAATTAAAATACGAACGAAACAGCCTTTTATTTTATTAATTTAAGTTATAAGTAATTGTGATAAATAGATTTTAGAATAAATACATGTTTATATAAATAGTAGCCAGTGATAAATAGAGATAAATAGAAATACGTACTTAGCTCGAAAAAAATTACAAAACAAGTTAGTTTTTATTTGAGTTATAAGCATAAAAGTGACACATTAAACGTTATCACATCGTGACCTTAACAAAATCGATTTCAATTTTGTATTAGTTAATTCAAATAAATACATAGTATACGTACATATGTAGGGCTCACAGCGAAAGTGACTTGGTTTGGTACAGCTGTGAGCCCTACATTATATAGTTTCAGCCGTAGTGTGATAACGTTAAAATTGTAAATATTTTTGGTCTCAACTCGAAAAAAAAATCTCTAGACTAGCTGCAAGTTATGAAATATTCTTTTGGCTAAATTTAAGAGCACCCAAATTACCAAAGGAGTCATCCAAAATGAATGGAACAAAATATCTAGATTAGCTGCAATTTATGGATTAATAGTGGACAAAGATGACGAAAAATTCCGTAAAACAACTTGGCAAAATTGGCCAAGATTTTTATATTAGATCAACCTTTAATAATGTTATTTTTTCGAGTTTTGAGAAAAAAAGCTTTTCAAATTTAACGTTATCATACCTTGACCGTGTTTTTAGCAATATTTATTTGAAATGCTACTCGTCATCATCCGAAGATAACGATATACTTGTTATATTTTTTGTGTATGCTGAGGGAGGTAAATTGAGGAGCATTTCTTTCTCCTTGCATTGCAACCTCTTTAAGTACGATGTCACTTCCAACAATTGATCCTTCTTATTCGATTGACTCTCTACAGCTACAGGGCGATTTCGCCTTACGCGTACACCGCTGGAAGACGGCTGCTGGTGGATCTCCGCCGCCACCGATTGATTCGATCTCGGCTCTGAGCTGTCATTCTTGTCACCATGCGACTCTTCAGAGCCGATTCCGAATGAGACCTAGCAAAAAAAAGAAAAATTAAAAAATAAAATGATTTTTCTAATTCCAAACAAACCTCCTCTCCTACAATTGCTAGGATTAGTTTGTCTATTTCATCTAGCAGATCTTCGGCACCAGCAGCACCCACACCTGTCTTCTTGAAGCGATCTATCTTCGACTAAAATTATAAGTATATATACATTATTAAAGGTTGATCTAATATAAAAATCTTACCATTGTACTACGCCGCCAATTTTACCAAGTTATTTTCCAGAATTTTTCGCCATCGTCGTCTACTATTAATCCATAACTTGCAGCTAATCTTGAGATTTTGTTCCATTCATTTTGGATGACTCCTTTTGTAATTTGGGTGCTGTTAAATTTAGGAAAAAGAATATTTTTGGCATCCAGCATCTCCTTTACAACCAATAATTGAAGCTCTTTTGTTGTCTAAACAAAATTTTATAAGAACAGCAAAATGAAAATAATTAGAATATATTGCAATGTAATTAATAAATAACAACAATGGGGCATATTCATAGTCGCAGATAGACCTAGGGGTGGAATCGGCTAAGGTGATAGTTGATTATCAACTGTGGTGATCGTCGTTTTGACGATTACTGTCTCTATTTTTGCCTTAAGATGTGATAGAGATAGCTATCTTCAAAACGACGATCACCACAATTGATAATCAACTATCACCTTAGCCGATTCCACCCCAGGTTTAACTAAACTACAGTTTAAGACAATTTTGGCTCAATGAATACAGACCGATTTCAATTACAAATTGTTGGTTTTATATTTTTATAAGATAATTAACTTGGTATACTACATAAATAGCTTCAAATATTTTGAAATGATAACCTTAAAAAAATAGAATCAACGTCCGAAAATTCAACCAAAGCTATGTTTAACTTAAACCCTCTAAAATGACTATGAATATGCCCCAATGTGTCGATATTTTTTATGCATCTTCGTCACCGCGTGTTTCCCATTGAAGATCCTCAAAGTTTACAAAAAAAATATAAACAACTTACTTTGGTATATTTTCTTTTTGAAGCCGTTGTATTTGCGTATTTGTATAGAGTATTTTTTGAGTAATATGTATAAATAAAACTTAATGTTTTATATTAAAATGATAGAAATGAAGTCGTCTACTACACTACCCTACACCAAATTTTAATGATGTATTAAATGTATGAAAAGATGTCATACATTTTAGTCATACAATACATGCAACAATTCTGTGAAACAGAGGTTCATTGGAAATATTCCAGTAAATGTTATGATGTATGACAGGCGATCATTCAACCATTCTATGAAACAGAATTGATGTATCAGAGCTGTCAAAATCATACAATGTATGATGTGTATGATCTGTGAAATTGGCCCAGGAATTCCAGATCGATACACACCAACTGTTTATTGCTTTTAAAGTCGCGAATGATAGCGTGAATAGGGACGAATTATGCAGACCCATGATATATCTTAGCATCCTGCCGAACTCGTGCGCTTTTGCAGGATGTCGATTGAGAAATCTCACTGCTCCATCAAAATCAGTAAGAACACCACTGAATCATTTGATGTTCCGAAAGATGTGAGGCAAGGCGACACGTTATCATGCAACCTATTTAAGATCATTCTGGAATCAATTGTATGAAACGCACTAGTCAACTACAGCGGTACAATTTATGAAAAGTCCGTTCAACTTCTTGCTTATGCAGACATTAGGCGTTTTTCTTTTTTAGCTCAGAAAAGAGTTCTGAACAGAGTCCGAGCATATCGAACATGCTCTGAACATCCTCTGAACAAAGCCTATTCTGGTTCTGAGTGCTGAGAATTATTTTTGAAACACACCTAAACACTAAGCTGTCACTTTTTTTTTCAATTTCATCTATCAAATGCTTGTGTTCAGCATTCAACTCGGTTTGCTCAGTTATTTTATTCTGGGCTCATAGAGCGCGCTCTCAACAAGCTCAGAACACGTTCAGAACGAAAAAATAAATACAAATTTGAAGCTCTGAACGTTCAGAGGTAAAAAAGAAACACAATTTTTTGTTTGACAGTTCAGGCGCTGCTCTGAACTAAAAAAGAAAAACGCCTATTGTTGGCAGAACGAAGCGAGCTGCCACCAGCGAATTTCCGAATTTTAATTGGAGGCGGTAAAAACGGGATCGACAGTTAATGACTACAAGACAAAGTATTTTATGCTGTCGTCGAGAAAGGAATCTCAACATTGATTGGCGACTAGGTCAAAATATCACGATGGACAGATAACTTCGAAGTTGTCAAGGACTTTGCCTACCTGGGCTGCACTATTACCTTGCAAAATACATCAATGCAGTGATCAAACGAGTAATTACTCTTAACAACCGCAGTTTCTTCGGGCTAAGAAGGCATTCAAGTAGTACGGCCCTCAATCAGAGAACCAAGAAGACTTTATACAAGACACTAATCATCCCGTTTCTGCTCTATTGAGCGAAGTATTGATAGTCTGCTAGAGTGATTTGAGAGGAAGATTCTTCGTGTAACTTTTTGTTTTGTTCGATGTGCATCGAAGGAGTGTGGAGGAGAAGATTCAACGACAAGCTGTACGGGCTATATATAATGCTTCGTTGACCTAGTCAAAAAGCTGAAAATACAGCGGCTGAGATGGCTGGGATACGTGGAGCGTATGGTATGGACAGCAACGCACATGCCCGACTTCAAATCGAATCCCGATAGTGTATGTGTGTCCTCTTTCACACAAGGAAACTGAATTGCCGGCAATTGGGAGTTTGTCGGCGAGAGGGGCAAGAAGTAAGGGGATTGAAACAAATCTCTCTGGTCAACGTTTGAAGAGAATTTAATCACATTCTTTCTCACAATGTCCGTAATGTGCGTAACTTTATTAATGTCTGGCAATTTTGTTCCTTTCCGTGAAAGGTACAAGGCAATTAACTATGCAGCAGAGGAATAATTCTTTAAATGTGGCGCACACAAGTGGAGAACGACCTTAACCAACTTGGTGTAAGTAACTGGACGCGGCTAGTTTGTAGCTAATTGATTGGAAGGGCTTGATGGTTGAGGCCGTAATCCATCCTGGAGAAAATTTCGGGGGGGGGGGGGGGGGGGTTTTAACTGAAAACTCAAAATTAAGAGTGAAATTGTATGGCGAGGAAGTTAAATTCATACATTGGGGGGGGGGGAGCATTAATAAAAATAGAACGATGGACGCTTCAACGCATTGAAATTATTAAAATTCACTATAAAAAATGCATGAAAATGATCTGGAATTTCATCGAAAAATCATCTTGACTGATAAGGCCCATTTCCACCTCGGTGGCTACGTCAACAAGCAAAATTGTCGCATCTGGGGCTCGAAAAACCAACGAGTAACTGTTTTGTGCGGCTTATGGTCCGGCGGGGTCATTGGACCTTACTTTTTCGAAAATGAGGCTGCAGCAACAGCTACGGTGAATGGATTGCGCTATCAAGAGACTTTTAATAATTTTGTATGGCCGGAATTGGATGGTATTAATCTGGACAACGTTTACTTTCGACGAGACGGTGATAAGTGCCACACAAGTAACGAAACCATCGATCTTTTAAGGGAAAAGCTTCCGGACCGTGTTATCTCTCGAAGAGGTGATCACAATTGGCAACCAATATCTTGTGATTTAACACCTTGCGACTTCTTCCTTTGAGGCCATGTCAAAGATAAGGTCTACGCCAACAGCCCAGCGTCAATATAACCTCAAAGATGGAATTGGTGAAGCTCTTGAGGGCATACATCAGTCACTTTGCGATTTGGTGATGGATTTCGTGAAAAGGATATTGTTGTGTAAGCGTAGCCATGGCGGCCATTTGGCTGATATTGTTTTTCATTATAAATAGCATGCTTTCTTCTTTACACTGAAATAAAGATCAGATCAAATAACAAAATAACACTTCTTATTGGAAAACCCTTTTTTTCCTTAAATTTAACTTTAAAATAAATATTGCGGACATTTTATATTTAAAAAACATGAAAAGCTAAAAATCTGTCTGTTGATACGAAACTTAAGAATGTCTTAAAGCACTCGTGTTAAATTTAAATATTCAATTAGTACCGATAGCAACTCATTAACACAAATACCCCGAAAATATTGTCTTGTGACATTATTGGAGTCTACGTTTTTGGCATTTTTCATATGAAAACCTCAAATACAAGGAATGAATTTCTTAGATTTTCTGATTTTCTTATATCCATGTGTAGTGTAATAGCTAAAGGTAACTGATGCTTCTGCTCTTTGTATACCATACATACACAAAACCTTTCCTTAAAACTTTATGGTCCAACCGAATGAATGAGAAACTGTTCACAGGAATTTATGTCATTATGATTTAACTAGTCCTAGCCACTGAAATTCTTTTGACAGGATATACTCTTGGCAAAAAATTAAAAAGTTTTAAATTGAAATTTCCTTTCTCTAGGTATAGGTATATACAATACTTACACATGTACAAAGGTAGGTATCCTGCCTGAATTGTGTGAGAGGTGCTCTTTATATGTTTCTGTTCAGTTCAGATACATTCATAGAAACTCAGAACGGAAAAGTTGATCCTTTCAATTTCTCTGTGGTTTTTCGCCATCCAAAGGTAGGTATTTGCGAAAGCCAATAGTTTATAGATTCTATACAACTCTAGAATTGAGAAAATTTAATGTGACCAGAGGACTGAGACTGAGACCATCAGGCCCAAAGCAACAGTAGTACACCAACCATAATATAGAATCGAAAAGGAACCGCATAGTCCCCGTTGTGGTATTCATTGTACTTAGCCAAAAACCAACTTTTTCTTTGCTCTGTTTTGGAGCGGTTTTTGTTCAATTGTTGTGAGTCGAACACAAAACTTAAAAAGAAGCAGCTTCTGTGGAGTGGTTTGAGAAATGTTTCAGAGGAGGAGTTTTTCACTTAAGAAAATGAGATTCTCTTATTCGCATTCAACCACAGCTGGTATGTATTATGTCATGTTGTTTTCCAGATATCGGTTTATAGTTGAAATGTTGTCAACTTACATTCATTCTGTATGTACCGCACAAATCATCAAACAATAAACTGAATGTGTGACCATAAAATGCACTTGTTCAAAAGTTCAAAACATTTTTGAACAGTTATTTACAATTTTGGGTGTCTATGGAAGTTAGTGCCAGTACCAGTATACCGATTTTTGTTTGTGGAAGTTTTTATCACATGCATCTGAGTTATAGTTTTCAAAATAGTTCTGCTTGAATATTAAGTAGGGAAGGGTGTTCTTTTAGGATTAGAGAAAGGGGATGGTTCGTAGTATTTTACCTGTTCGACGGAAAATGACAACGAATGCTCGACAAACAAAATGTCGACTCGCCAAAATGTCGATTTTGTTCTAACAAAATTGTACGAAAAGTCGACTTTTAATATCTATATACAAAAGTTGTCTTGGGTTCTTTTTATAATTAAAAGATTTTGTTTTAGTTTAAAAAATGAGCGCTAGGGGTCGGGCATTGCAGTTAAAAACTTAAAAACGAAGTGAAGAGAATATGAAAAACAAACCCTTCAAAAAGTTTCTTTGGGTTATTTTATGAATTTTAAGATGTTTCTTTACTTTTAAAAACGACCGCTAGGGGTCGCGCATTACATTTGAAAACTGGAAAAAACTTAGCTTGAACAAAAATCATCCAAAAAGCTGCGTGGAGTCCTTTTAGCGCGATTTAATATTTTTTGTAATTTTTAATCTGACCGCCAGGTGTCGCAACTGAAAGTTTTCTATTAGTTTAGTATACGTATTTAATTGTTGAGATCAAAAGTTTTACCAGCCTTAAAGACTATTAAAACAAGAATGAGAATTATTAAACTATTATGGTTACTATAAGAAAACTTAATTATTATTGAATTGTTAGAATATTTTGTTTTATTTCTTCATTTAAAAGTTCTTCTCAAAAGTAGCTGCTTAATAATTTTATAATTAGGCGCGTTCACGAAACAGACATATCGGGGATTTTGGGCTCCTAACCTTTAGCACCTCATATATGGGATATTCGCAAAAAAAGTATGCCATCTAAAAGTAATTGGTCAAAAAAGGTCAACTATTTTCAGAAATTGGTCAGCCATGGAAAGTTTTAATCAAGGGTTACATTTAATCAAGGTCACCAACTATTTTTGGCACCTCATTTATGGGATATTCGCAAAAAAAGTATACCATTCGAAAGGCCACCGGCTCGTGATAAAAGGTCAGATAGTTTCAGTTATTGGTCAGCCATAGGTTTTTTTTAATGCATTTTTAAAGTTTGGTTCACGGTCACAGTATAAGACTTTTAGCACCTCATTTATAGAATTTAAAAAAAAATAAGTATGCCATCTAAAAGGTCAGAAAATGGTCAAAAAAGGTCAGCTAGTTTCAGTAATTGGTCAGACATAGATTTTTTTTAATAATTTTTTCAAAAATTTCCAAGGTCAAAACTATTTTTGGCACCTCATTTATGGGATATTCGAAAAAAATGTAGACCATCTGAAAGGTTACCTGGACTTCATAAAAGGTCAACTAGTTTCAGTAATTGGTCAGCCATAGATTTTTTTTAATTATGCCATCTAAAAGGTCAGTAATTGTTCAAAAAAGGTCAACTAGTTTCAGAAATTGGTCAGCCATAGAAAATTTTTAATCAAGGGTTACATTTTTTCAAGGTCACCAACTATTTTTGGCACCTCATTTATGGGATATTCGCAAAAAAAGTATACCATTCGAAAGGCCACCGGCTCGTGATAAAAGGTCAGCTAGTTTTAGTTATTGGTCAGCCATAGTTGTTTTTTAATGAATTTTTTAAGTTTGGTTCACGGTCACAGTATAAGACTTTTAGCACCTCATTTATAGAATTTAAAAAAAAATAAGTATGCCATCTAAAAGGTCAGAAAATGGTCAAAAAAGGTCAGCTAGTTTCAGTAATTAGTCAGCCATAGATTTTTTTAAATATTTTTTTCAAAAATTTGCATGGTCAAAACTATTTTTTGCACCTCATCTATGGGATATTCGAAAAAAATGTATACCATCTGAAAGGTTACCTGGACCTCATAAAAGGTCTACTAATTTTAGTAATTGGTCAGCCATCGATTTTTTTAAATTAATTTTCGAAGATTTTTCAAGGACTTTAAGCACCTCATTTATGGGATATTCGCAAGAAAAGTGTACCATTCGGAAGGCCACAGGCTCGTGATAAAAGGTCAGCTACTTTCAGTAATTGGTCAGCCATAGATTTTTTTTATGAATTTTTAAAATTTTGTTCAAGGTCAAAACTATTTTTAGAACCTCATTTATGAGATATTCGAAAAAAATATACACCATCTGAAAGGTGACCTAGACCTCATAAAAGTTCAACTAGTTTCAGTAATTAGTCAGCATTAGTTTTTTTTAATGAATTTTTAAAATTTATTTTTTCAAGGTCGTGTCTTTTAGCACCTCATTTATGGGATATTCGCAAAAAAGGTATACCATTTTAAAGGCCACCGATTCGTGATAAAAGGTCAGCTAGTTTCAGTAATTGGTCAGTTATAGGTTTTTTTATATGAATTTTTGAAGTTTTTTGTTTTTCAAGGCCGTATAAGACTTTTAGCACCTCATTTAGGGGATATTCGCAAAAGAGGTATACAATTTGAAAGGCCACCTATTCCTGATAAAAGGTCAACTAGTTTCAGAAATTGTTCAGCCATAGGTTTTTTTTTAATGAATTTTTAAAGTTTGGTTCATGGTCACAGTATAAGTATTTTAGCACCTCATTTATGGAATATTCGCAGAATAAGTATACCAATTGAAAGTTAACTGACTCGTGATAAAAGGTCAGCTAGTTTCAGTAATTCGTCAGCCATAGTTTTTTTTTTAAGGAATTTTTAAAGATTGTTTCAAGGTTAGAGTATAAGAGTCTTAGAACCTCATTAAAAAAAAAAAAATAAATATTTTACTCAGGATACGAACCCAAGACATTCCACTTACCAGTCGAATGCGTTAGCTACTGGGCTTACTCATAATAAAGAAATGCAATGAAAATTAATAAATTTATATTTATTGTTCTTATTGTATAAGACAGCATTGTATAATGTATAATACTTAAAGATTTAAAAAAAATTTTGACTAGGTACATATAATCACAAAATTTAATTGTGTTTGAGTAGAGTTCATATTTGAATATTATGTTTATTTTTTTCTTAATTGAATGAACGCAAATGCTCAGGCCTCGATTGGAGTTTTTGTTTAATGAACAAAATATTATTGTTTTTATGCGTTGTAAATCAATAATTTTTTTTTTTTGAAAATCCAATATATTATGTGTTTTCGAATATAATATATATAATGATGTTAATATTAATTTTGTTTTAAATTCACAAGAAAAGTTGGATACCAGCACGATTCAAACGCTGAAGAAAATTAAAGCGATGCGAAGCATGGTTGTATGCTAGAAAAACAGATGTGCGAAAGAGTAGGTATAACTACTATTATGAAGATGAATATGTTCGTCTTTATATCTTGATTATAACACTTCTTATAATCTGCATATATGAATATCTTGTTAATTTTTGTCTTCTCTCTCTCTATCGAACAAATGTAAATTTTATATTTTAGATCCTTTTTTTTGGTAAAATCAAATAAAAATACATCTTAATCGATAATTACACCCCGACACATCCAATCTACAATCCAATCCACAATCTGATTTGTATGGATAATGCCACTGATTGCACGTGGATTTTTGCGACTTCATGGGATGTTTTTTAGACATGTTACATAGTCCGGCCATCGTTCATGGCCTGTGGAGTCATGGTTTTAAGACTGTATGAAATTGGAAAAATCGTTGGAGTTTTGTGGTACAAACGATTTGATCCCTAGCCCTCACTTTTCACTCCCTTCACCAACGAACAAATGATCGGCACTGGAAAAATCGTTCAATTTAGACCGGGACTTAGTTGGCGACGACAAACATCCGTGCAGATTTTATAACAGAATTATAACTTTGAAGCCCGGGACACACAGAACGCGGTTTGGCGGTGCGGTCAACCCTTCTAGAGCAAAGAAAAAAACGCGCCGGTCAAATTTTGTTTGGAATTTTTTACAAAAAATGCCAGACCGCGCTCTGTGTGTCCTGGGCTTTATACAGAGGATCATTATTTTTAAGCACAAACAAAGTACCTTATATCTTTTTTTGTTGTTGTTTTAATGTTGGAAATGATGGAATTGCTGTTATTTTAAAGTGGGTTACATAATATCGATCAAATCTGATAAATCTGTTTGATGTCCAATTGTTCAAACAAAGGGGGGCTTAGATGGAACTGTATGTTGTAGAAAATCGGGTAAATTTATTGATGTTATGTCATATACACGCAAAAAAAACTGCTTGAAATTGTATGAAGTTCAGTTGCCGCTAAGTCCAATATAGCTCATACAATTTCATACAAATAATGTTTTGATGCATCGTGAAGTGTAGTTCCGCTGAAGTTAAGTGCGGTCTCACCTTAATTATATTCAAAGATTTGAAGTAGTATTATGGTGGATTTTCATGTGTCTGCACTTGGTTTCTGCAAAAAAAGGGATGCCAAATACAAAATGTATATTTGTTGAGAGAGAGAAAAGATCGAAATGCAGAAGAACTTCGTTTCTGCATTATAGGAAAGTGCCATAATGCATAGATAAAGATGAACATGTTCATCTTCTTGATGGTTCTCTTTCACTCGCTTGGATTTTGTGTATACATCTGTCCTGCTCTACGTTTCTGCATTATGCAGACGAAGATACATGTAAATTCAGCATTATCAGGCGCAGTTTGCCAAATTTCAAGATGGCTGCCCTTTGTGTAAAGGGTCCTACACACGATCAATTTTTATTTACAATAAAGGTTAGACCGCACACAACTGCAGCGGAACTACACTTCACAACGCGGCAGTATGAAATTGTATGAGCTATATCGCACTAAGCGGCAACTGAACTTCATACAATTTCATACAAATTATTTTGAAGCGCAGTTCCGCTGCAGTGCAGTTCCGCCTAGTGCGGTCTAACCTTAATTATTGAAGATATTTTCCGTCAAAAATAATTGATGAAATGTTACAACCACACGTATCAATGAATATTGACAATAATTCAACAAATTGTCTTTTAAATTCGCGAGAATTAAGCCGAAAATCACAAATTTCATATTTATTTGTTTTTGTTTGCCTCCAACTACACAAACACAACCTAAACATCGATAAATACCTTGATGCTGCTCAGAACCCATCCTGACATTGACGCTTACATTGATGAAAACCAAATCAATTTTGTTTCTCATCAATATGTCAATGTTCATTGACAATATATTGAAGAGCATACACGATCAATACCCAGCGAAAAATAACATTTTCAGCGAATATTGACAATAAACATTGCTCGTCTGTAGGGCCCTTTAGTACACAGTAAACAAAAACAAATTTGTGTTGAACAACATATTGTGGTTTCATTTAAACCCACCTTTTATCAAAAAATTTGTGAGTAACAAATTTGGTTGTCAATCAGAGTGTGCACGCTATCAAACGTAATCAGATTTGTCAAACAAGATCGATAATGTTTACAACGCTTAATGTTTTTTGAGGGGCCTAAAAAATATAAACGCAGGATACACATTATCAAATGTGTTTGACAGATCTGTTAACGTCTGATAAGCAGGGTACACATTATCAAACCTATTTGACAAAACCTGTTTGACGTCAAATACTCATGTGGTATCAAAAAAAAATGTGAACAAAGAACGTCTTTGTCGAACAGAGTACACACTATCAAACGTAATCAGATTTGTCAAACAAGATCGATAATGTTTACAACGCTTAATGTTTTTTGAGGGGCCTAAAAAATATAAACGCAGGATACACATTATCAAATGTGTTTGACAGATCTGTTAACGTCTGATAAGCAGGGTACACATTATCAAACCTATTTGACAAAACCTGTTTGACGTCAAATACTCATGTGGTATCAAAAAAAAATGTGAACAAAGAACGTCTTTGTCGAACAGAGTACACACTATCAAACGTCAACAGGCTCTTATAGCCCTTCCACACTAGCCCACTGTGTATTTATACATGTCAAATTGAAAGTCGGAAAGAATTCCATGCGACTGCCAAATTTGTGGGAAAGAAATGACTTTTGATATTTTACTTCCACATTTGCTTGTATTAATACATTACCTTTACCTAAAAAAAGTGTGATCGAATTTGGGATAGAATTAGAACCATTCCTAAAATTCTTCATGTATTAACACATGTCAAATCGTGTGGGATAGAATGTTGGTTTGTGTAGGCTGGGCTGTCATCACTATTTTACATAATTTGTTTCCTACTTTTTTGACATGTATTAATACACAGTGGGCTAGTGTAGAAGGCCTTTAAGGCTTTAGTCCATTGTGAACACCGTCCATTGATAAATCGTTAAGCCGGATCAGTATTTATCTCGTGTGTCGCTATTGGTCTAAGTGCTTGTCCACATTGGATTTTTAAGTGAGACAGGTAGATTTTATGTGAGTGAAAAAGAGATGGGTATATTCCACCCACATTGCACCGATGCTCCACTTTCAAAAAATATTCTCGGATTCAACATGATAGATTTTTTATTTTGTGAGTGAAAGATAGATAGATTTCAAGGGTGGGATAGGGATGGGTAGATTGAACTGAGAGTATTTACTCTTCATCGTTTGGACACAACGAACATACTAACAACAAGCATTAAAAATCCATTGTGGACAGGCACTAATGTATTTCATATCTGCAACATTTGTGTGGTGTGTTATGTCGCCTTGTGGCACATGAAAGTCCCAATCTACATTGAACGATTTTTCCAATGCCGAGCACCGCCAAACCGCGTTCTGTGTGTCCCGGGCTTCAAAGTTATAATTCTGTTATAAAATCTGCACGGATGTTTGTCGTCGCCAACTAAGTCCTGGTCTACATTGAACGATTTTTCCAGTGCCGATCTTTTGTTCGTTGGTGAAGGGAGTGAAAAGTGAGGGCTAGGGATCAAATCGGTTGTACCACAAAACTCTAACGATTTTTCCAGTCTGTTTATGTTCTCTTTCGCCTTCTTTCCATTTTTTTGTGTGTGTTCGGTGTCAGTGTGCCGTTCGTTTGATGGTGTGAGTGAATCGCAATGAAACACGAAGAGCACAGCAATACAAAAATGAAGAAGACAAGGAAAAAATCTTATGGAAAAAATCGTTATGTGTACATTTCACACGATTTCTGGATAAATCTTCATGAAAAAATACGGCAATGTAGATCGGGAATAAGCGAAATTGTAAACCGCACTCAATTTTCCCAATCTAACAAGACCTTCCCACATTCTTTAACATTTAAGGGTCCGATGCAAATGTTAAAGCAAAATCTGAAAATAATTTTGATCACACAAATTTGAAAGTTACGACTAAAATTCAATACTAATTTTAAACCAATTTCCATACAGTCTTAAAATCATTGCTCCCCAGGCCACGAACGATGGCCGGACTATGTAACATGTCTAAAAAAACATCCCATGAAGTCGCAAAAATCCATGTCCAATCAGTGACATTATCCATACAAATCAGATTGTGGATTGGATTGTAGATTGGACGTGTCGGGGTGTAATTATCGATTAAGATGTATTTTTATTTGATTTTCCCAAAAAAAAAGGATCTAAAATATAAAATTTACATTTGTTCGATAGAGAGAGAAGACCAAAATTAACAAGATATTCATATATGCAGATTATAAGAAGTGTTATAATCAAGATATAAAGACGAACATATTCATCTTCATAATAGTAGTTATACCTACTCTTTCGCACATCTGTTTTTCTAGCATACAACTTTGCTTCGCATCGCTTTAATTTTCTTCAGCGTTTGAATCGTGCTGGTATCCAACTTTTCTTTTTTTTTTCTTGGTAAACAATGAATTTAAATCAAAATTAATATTAACATCACTAAATATATTCGAAAACACATAATATATTGGATTTTCAAAAAAAAAAAAAAAAATTGATTTACAACGCATAAAAACAATAATATTGTGTTCAGTAAACAAAAATCTTGCTGGTATCGATTAATTGGTAATCGATAACGACAATCGAGGCCTGAGCATTTTCGTTCATTCAATTAACAAAAAAAAAATAAACATAATATACAAATATGAACTCTACTCATACACAATTAAATTTTGTGATTATATGTACCTAATCAAAATTTTTTTTAAATCTTTAAATAAAATAGAATATTGCAAGGAAAGCATGAAATGGTCATCATATATACATTTTTTTAGTAACCCCTTTATATTTGTACTTACCAAAATAAATTTCTTTTTTATGGTCTTCGCACTTCGCACTTAGAAGAAATAAATGTTCTGTTTGGCAGCTCACGCTGTTATATTTGTTGGACATGTTTTAGTATTCCATTAGAAATATTTCATATGAAATATAAGAGTAATGGCTAAAACAGATGTGCAGCGAGTCTGCACGCATCTCTGCATGCAGAGCTGTACACGAAACACATATGCATAGTTTCTGACATTCATGATGCATAGTTATCTCAAACAAATACATGAAAGCACAGCGTTGCCGATGTCACACAATAGTGTTGGAATGAGATTTTCTTCGTTGGACGATGGTAGGGTGGCAATGCCGGCTTCATGGATTCTTAAACAAAAATCACCAACACAAACAAATTTTTTTAAAGAATGGCAGGTGATGTCAATATGAGTAATGCCAAATAGCAATTATTTAGAAATTTTCGTTTTTCAGTTGTGGCTGCAATGAAACTAGGCACCAAATTTAGAAATAGAGACATCGTGCAGCGCTGCGCTGCATGCAGACTTTGAGTGAATCTTCTCCCATAAGAACCTGTGTAATTTAATTTCGCTGCATGGAAAAATCTGCACATCTGTTTTAGGCATAAGAACTTATTCATTTTCAACATTGGACTTTTCTATTATACCTTTATAAGATAACATAGCACAGATGGTAACGTAATGGACTCAGTCGATCTCGTACTGTGGAAGTGTGTAGACGTTGTCGGCTTTCACAGACTTTCAAGTAAACATCGCGTGCGGTTAAGTACAAATTAAGCCAAGCTATTTTTATATAGTGCAGTAGCACAGAGGAAGAGTGGCCGATCCCCCAGGCATAGATCCAGAGGAAGCCGTCTTGGACGATGACCTCTTTATAATCGAAGATCCTCGTGAGAAAGTGGAGGCTGTGGGGGCTGCTTTCCAGCAAGTGTACAAGGTGAATGCTAGCATTCGCCCGAACCATGACCTGGAAAGCAGAGCCTTGTTTCACCACTTCTACCTTCGAAATCAACTGACGCAATGACGATCAGAGAATCTCGGTTTCACCGGGTTCAATGAAGAATACTTGGCAAACGCCACCATCGTCGAGCGAAACGGGGCTAATTCCCTGTTAATTTCAAAAGTTGAGCTCCAGCTCATCTTCGCTTCATTAAAGAAAAAGAAGTCAGCAGGAATCGATGGCATATCCAACGTTGTACTGCGACATCTGCCTCAGGAAGCAGTTGACATGTATGCCACACTGTTTAACAACGCTCTGAATAATGCATATTATCCAGGGCGGTGGAAGGCAGCTGTGGTTCATCCTCTCCCGAAAAAGGGAAAGGACAACTCCAATCCGGCGAATCTGCGGTCGATAAGTCTTCTTCCGAGTATCAGTAAGGTATTTGAGAAAGTTATAAATAGAGCTCTGTCCAAGTGGGCGGAGGACAACAATATCATACCGGACAATCAGTTCGGTTTTAAGGCGGGACATGACACCATTCATGCCGCGTCTAAGCTCGTTTCTGATGTCCAATGGAACAAATCTAAAAGACAGTGTACGGGTGCTTGTCTGGTTGACTTGGAGAAAGCTTTCGATACCGTATGGTTAGAAGGTCTGTATCTAAGGCTATCCAGACTGGGCATAAGTAAACCGCTTTTATATATGCTTTATGATATGCTCAATGGTAGAAAGTTTGTTGTCAAAATTGGCAATGTAACTTCTACCGCAACCTTCGAGGAGCGGTGAACTCACCGATTCTATTCAGTATTTACACCAGCGATCTGATAGGTAGTCTAGCCCATGCCATAGCGTATGCCGACGATATAATTGCGTACAGAACAGCTCCAACAGTTGAGGTCATCAGAATTCTCTTACAGCGTGACTTCGACAAGATTCAGCGATATTGCGATGACTGGAAGTTGAAAATCAACTTTCAGAAATCCGAAACCATTCTGTTCAGGACTCAATTGCATGGAGCCCCTAGGGATACAAGAAAGAACTGGCGCAAGCTGGTGATCGTAGGGCAACATGGACATCCACTGGCGAATAAAGTGTAGTAAAGTACCTTGGCATCTGGATGGATCAGTATTTGTATTTCGACAGACATATAAATGCTGCTGTGACCAGAGCCAGGGGAGCTTTTGCCCTGACAAAACGGTTGTTTTATAGCAGCCGTCTTGACAGCAGGGTTAAGGTGATTTGCTACATGGCCCTTATCCGGCCATTGCCTATGGATGTCCGGTGTGGTTCAACGTTGCCCATCTCAAATGGAAAAGATTCGGGTGTTTGAGAGGCAGTGTCTTCGACGCTGCCTTGGATTACACAGAACACCAGAGTCGGAGTACAAACATTATTATTCCAACGAGGTTCTATACAATGGAGCCAACATTAACAGAATCGATAATTTTATAATCAAGCTGATTCGGGGTCACATTGCAAGAGCGATGTCCTCAGCCAATAGCTTAATTTTTGGGGCTTACTACCCCAACACGGATTACTACGAGAGCGTGCGTTTAAGTGGATTTATCCCACCCGATGCTTTCCTCTATTTAGACAGTCGAGGGCTGATACAGGATAGAGCGGCGGTTCCGCTAATCTACCACGTCGGCCGCAGAACTATAGATAGGCGACTCCTTTATAGTCGCGACGTCCTCGCACAGGGCGGAGCAGAGCGCCTTCGGTTCAGTAGGACTGTGTCCGATCGGGACCGGAGAGACAGGGTAAAACAAGAGAACCAGTTTTGGTGGTTAAATCAAGAAGAAGATACTAGATAGTTGACTAAGTTTTCTCGTCTTGGCCGACTTACATAGTTTTAAGTGTCTTTATTAAGTAGGGACAGTCAGGGTGGCACAAAACAAAAAAAAAAATTATAAAAACCATCAAAATCAAAACAAAAAAATTATAAAATCCAAAAATCAAACCAAAAAAATAACTAAATTGAAAAAGCTTGCTGTGGCTGTTCTAGATTTAAGGTAGTTGTAAGTAGTTTTATAGTAGTTTAAGTAAAGTTTTAAGTAGTTTTAAGTAGTTTTAATTAGTTTTAATTAGTTTTAATTAGCTCTTAAATAAAAATAAAAAATGATATTGTTTCCAAGTTTTTTTAAAATCTTTCTTGGGAAAAATAAAACCAGGATAAGATATTTATTTAAGTAGTTCGTAGGCCGAAAGGCGTTAGCATTAAGTTATTGTTTAATTTAGAGCGCCCGCTTAGGGCCAGTAAGTTATTTTTAAGATATTGATAAGTAGGCTAGTTTTTCATGAATTTTTGTCTAGCTTTAAGATATTTATAAGAAAAATGAAAAATAAAAATGAATTAAAAAAAAAAAGTGGCTTATCCCGGAGCCGAAGGTAGCCGGTTCAACCCCCAGTCGGGGTCCAATATTTTATCCGTTTTTTTCCATAACAGGGAAGTGGAAATCATCATAGAGTGGGATATAACTCATTTGGAAGAAAAACAGAGTGCGGGACCATCGAAAGGTGGTGCACCAGCACCAACAACAATGCCACCAACGGCACCAGCAACTGGGGCATCGAAAGATGTCTCAGCAGATAAGCCAGTGAAGGCAACAACAACAAAGTCCACAGCGGCAGACATAGCAGGGACATCAAAAGATGCCCTAGCAACAAGAGCTAAGATACCACCAGAGATAGCAAACAAGAGGAAAAAACTAAATTATGTGCCGATTAATTGGTATCGATTAATTGGTAATCGACAACGACAATCGAGGCCTGAGCATTTTCGTTCATTCAATTAACAAAAAAAAAATAAACATAATATACAAATATGAACTCTACTCATACACAATTAAATTTTGTGATTATATGTACCTAATCAAAATTTTTTTTAAATCTTTAAATAAAATAGAATATTGGAAGGAAAGCATGAAATGGTCATCATATTTACATTTTTTTAGTAACCCCTTTATATTTGTACTTACCAAAATAAATTTCTTTTGTATGGTTTGTCTTCGCACTTAGAAGAAATAAATGTTCTGTTTGGCAGCTCACGCTGTTATATTTGTTGGACATGTTTCAGTATTCCATTAGAAATATTTCATATGAAATATAAGATTAAGAACTTATTCATTTTCAACATTGGACTTTTCTATTATACCTTTATAAGATAACATAGCACAGATGGTAACGTAATGGACTCAGTCGATCTCGTACTGTGGAAGTGTGTAGACGTTGTCGGCTTTCACAGACTTTCAAGTAAACATCGCGTGCGGTTAAGTACAAATTAAGCCAAGCTATTTTTATATAGTGCAGTAGCACAGAGGGAGAGTGGCCGATCCCCCAGGCATAGATCCAGAGGAAGCCGTCTTGGACGATGACCTCTTTATAATCGAAGATCCTCGTGAGAAAGTGGAGGCTGTGGGGGCTGCTTTCCAGCAAGTGTACAAGGTGAATGCTAGCATTCGCCCGAACCATGACCTGGAAAGCAGAGCCTTGTTTCACCACTTCTACCTTCGAAATCAAATGACGCAATGACGATCAGAGAATCTCGGTTTCACCGGGTTCAATGAAGAATACTTGGCAATCGCCACCATCGTCGAGCGAAACGGGGCTAATTCCCTGTTAATTTCGAAAGTTGAGCTCCAGCTCATCTTCGCTTCATTAAAGAAAAAGAAGTCAGCAGGAATCGATGGCATATCCAACGTTGTACTGCGACATCTGCCTCAGGAAGCAGTTGACATGTATGCCACACTGTTTAACAACGCTCTGAATAATGCATATTATCCAGGGCGGTGGAAGGCAGCTGTGGTTCATCCTCTCCCGAAAAAGGGAAAGGACAACTCCAATCCGCCGAATCTCCGGTCGATAAGTCTTCTTCCGAGTATCAGTAAGGTATTAGAGAAAGTTATAAATAGAGCTCTGTCCAACTGGGCGGAGGACAACAATATCAAAACGGACAATTAGTTCGGTTTTAAGGCGGGACATGACACCATTCATGCCGCGTCTAAGCTCGTTTCTGATGTCCAATGGAACAAATCTAAAAGACAGTGTACGGGTGCTTGTCTGGTTGACTTGGAGAAAGCTTTCGATACCATATGGTTAGAAGGTCTGTATCTAAAGCTATCCAGACTGGGCATAAGTAAACCGCTTTTATATATGCTTTATGATATGCTCAATGGTAGAAAGTTTGTTGTCAAAATTGGCAATGTAACTTCTACCGCAACCTTCGAGGAGCGGTGAACTCACCGATTCTATTCAGTATTTACACCAGCGATCTGATAGGTAGTCTAGCCCATGCCATAGCGTATGCCGAAGATATAATTGCGTACAGAACAGCTCCAACAGTTGAGGTCATCAGAATTCTCTTACAGCGTGACTTCGACAAGATTCAGCGATATTGCGATGACTGGAAGTTGAAAATCAACTTTCAGAAATCCGAAACCATTCTGTTCAGGACTCAATTGCATGGAGCCCCTAGGGATACAAGAAAGAACTGGCGCAAGCTGGTGATCGTAGGGCCACATGGACATCCACTGGCTAATAAAAGTGTAGTAAAGTACCTTGGCATCTGGATGGATCAGTATTTGTATTTCGACAGACATATAAATGCTGCTGTGACCAGAGCCAGGGGAGCTTTTGCCCTGACAAAACGGTTGTTTTATAGCAGCCGTCTTGACAGCAGGGTTAAGGTGATTTGCTACATGGCCTTTATCCGGCCATTGCCTATGGATGTCCGGTGTGGTTCAACGTTGCCCATCTCAAATGGAAAAGATTCGGGTGTTTGAGAGGCAGTGTCTTCGACGCTGCCTTGGATTACACAGAACACCAGAGTCGGAGTACAAACATTATTATTCCAACGAGGTTCTATACAATGGAGCCAACATTAACAGAATCGATAGTTTTATAATCAAGCTGATTCGGGGTCACATTGCAAGAGCGATGTCCTCAGCCAATAGCTTAATTTTTGGGGCTTACTACCCCAACACTGATTACTACGAGAGTGTGCGTTTAAGTGGATTTATCCCACCCGATGCTTTCCTCTATTTAGACAGTCGAGGGCTGATACAGGATAGAGCGGCGGTTCCGCTAATCTACCACGTCGGCCGCAGAACTATAGATAGGCGACTCCTTTATAGTCGCAACGTCCTCGCACAGGGCGGAGCAGAGCGCCTTCGGTTCAGTAGGACTGTGTCCGATCGGGACCGGAGAGACAGGATAAAACAAGAGAACCAGTTTTGGTGGTTAAATCAAGAAGAAGATACTAGATAGTTGACTAAGTTTTCTCGTCTTGGCCGACTTACATAGTTTTAAGTGTCTTTATTAAGTAGGGACAGTCAAGGTGGCACAAAACAAAAAAAAAAAAAAATTATAAAAACCATCAAAATCAAAACAAAAAAATTATAAAATCCAAAAATCAAACCAAAAAAATAACAAAATTGAAAAAGCTTGCTGTGGCTGTTCTAGATTTAAGTTAGTTGTAAGTAGTTTTATAGTAGTTTAAGTATAGTTTTAAGTAGTTTTATGTAGTTTTAACTAGTTTTAATTAGTTTTAATTAGCTCATAAATAAAAATAAAAAATGATATTGTTTCTAAGTTTTTTTAAAATCTTTCTTGGGAAAAATAAAACCAGGATAAGATATTTATTTAAGTAGTTCGTAGGCCGAAAGGCGTTAGCATTAAGTTATTGTTTAATTTAGAGCGCCCGCTTAGGGCCAGTAAGTTATTTTTAAGATATTGATAAGTAGGCTAGTTTTTCATGAATTTTTGTCTAGCTTTAAGATATTTATAAGAAAAATGAAAAATAAAAATGAATTAAAAAAAAAAAGTGGCCGATCCCGGAGCCGAAGGTAGCCGGTTCAACCCCCAGTCGGGGTCCAATATTTTATCCGCTTTTTTCCATAACAGGGAAGTGGAAATCATCATAGAGTGGGATATAACTCATTTGGAAGAAAAACAGAGTGCGGGACCATCGAAAGGTGGTGCACCAGCACCAACAACAATGCCACCAACGGCACCAGCAACTAGGGCATCGAAAGATGTCTCAGCAGATAAGCCAGTGAAGGCAACAACAACAAAGTCCACAGCGGCAGACATTTCAGGGACATCAAAAGATGCCCTAGCAACAAGAGCTAAGATACCACCAGAGATAGCAAACAAGAGGAAAAAACTAAATTATGTGCCGAATTTGGTT
Organism: Melangyna quadrimaculata; assembly: GCA_949320155.1. Classification (NCBI taxonomy): domain Eukaryota; kingdom Metazoa; phylum Arthropoda; class Insecta; order Diptera; family Syrphidae; genus Melangyna; species Melangyna quadrimaculata. The sequence continues at coordinate 216,239,221 of OX439483.1, read as the reverse complement.
AAGCGCCGTCCGATTGCCACTTCAGCTCAGCTGTCAGGTGATGAGGGGAAGACGGTGCGAGATGGAAGGCAAACAGCAGCAGCAGTTACGAGCAGAGGTGCAGGAGATTGTTAAAGCCCTCTAATATAAGCAGGAAGCGCGAAGACAGCGAGAAAAGCAGGAGCGTGAAACTAAAAAGTCGCTACAGGCTCCACCAAAAGTAGCGCAACATCAAACACAAAATGCGGAGCCGCAACCGACAACTGTGCAGCCCCAGCAAGATAAACCAAATCAACCAGAGCAGCCGCAAAATAAGCTGCAGTTAAAACAAACACAAAAACAACAGCAACAAGATAAAGAACAGCAACAAAAACAACAGCAGCAGATCCAGAAGGAGCAGCAGCAGAAACAACAACAGCAGCAGATACCGCAGCAGCAGAAGGAACACCAGCAGCAGCCACAGCCGTCGCAGGTAAATAAAGAAAAGGTGCCACTAATTAACACTTATAAAATAGAAAAACTGTGTAAGTCGGCCATATGCAAAAATTACCAATTAAACGTTTAAGTGTAGATAGGCACGCTATTCAGTGCTTTAAAATTCAAGATTATAAGATCATTAAAGATTTGTTAAAGGAATCTACAACGGAGTTCTTTAGTTTTACCCCAAAAACTGAAAAGTTTCAGACAGTCCTACTAAAGGGATAGATTCCTACACGGACCCACAAGCGCTCTTAAATGAGCTCCGCCAAAAAGCGGGCGACGATCTCGAATTTATCGGGGTTAAGCCGTTCGCTACAGTTAAGGCCAGGCGGGAGAAATGGAATCTGCCGTTCTTCCTGGTACAGCTTTCGCCCAGCAGCAAACTGGAAAGTCTAAGCTTGTGACTTGGGATAAATTAAAGAGGCGCGGCGACATGCTTCAATGCATGCGCTGCCAAAGGTTCGGCCATGCTGCGGCAAACACTGCGTCAAGTGTGGTGAGAAACACATTTTAGGAGAGTGTAAGCTCGGGCAGGAAAGGGTCGAATTGACCCAACTTAAATGTGCACATTGCCGAAGCGACGGGCACCCCGCAAACTATAGGGGATGTCCGACGTTTCAGCAAATGAAACACAATAAAGCGGCAAGGCAAGCAGAGATGATAGATAGACGCCCACCAACGAGTCCTCAAACAACAATTTCCGTCAATTCCCGAATTTCCTACGCCCAAATGGCGTCAGGAAAGGGAAAAACGGTATAGCCTGCGCCAAAGGCAGCCCCACAGGCCCTTGTGCCTTAGGCTCCGGACGCACAGGCCGAAATAAGAGGTTTGCTACTGGCCATTCAGAGCCAAATAGCAGGACTTCAAAAACAGATAAGTGAGCAGACGAAAAGGGTAGACAATATCTACTCTGCTTTGCCGAGCTTATCGCATTTTATAGGTTAAGGGCGCGCTGCCGGAGAGGCCCTTAAAGATCCTTGCTGTGAATGTAAATTCATTGATTAGGACCGAACGTAGAGCAAATCTTTTCCAATTGTTGAAAGATCAAAGTCCTGATGTGTTTATGGCCAGCGAATCTAAGCTGAACCAGAAACATAAATTGAATAACAATAATTACAATATCGTACGAAGAGATCGGCCCAACTCCACTTTGGGGGGAGGAGTCGCCATCTTTGTACGAAAAGGCATAAATTATAAAGTAATATATAATAGTGAAGTACGCAGATTTCGGTTGCTTGAGGCGTGTATCGTATGCATTCCTCTCAAACATGGGGAGCGGTTGTATGCGATTGCGGTTTATGCACCGGAATCACCTCAGCCAACTGAATTTTTAACAGAGCTCGAAAAACTTTTTCAATACTTACAACTGAACTCGGAAGAGAATTACTATCTCATGGCCGGTGATTTGAATGCCAAACATGTAGATTGGGGAAATCAAATACAAAATCCGAGAGGTAGCCATCTATTTAATTGGATGTGTCAATACAACGTTGAGTATATGCTCGACCTTTTGGCTACTGATAGGCCTTCGTTTCCAAGGAGCGCTTCCTATCTGGATCTTTTGTTGGATGATACAAGACTGACAATTACTGACACTGTGGGTCAACGACCAAGAAATTGTTTACGAACGATCGAGTACGACAGTGACCACTGCGGACTTGCTGCCGTAATTCAACTTCCGAACGAGCTCGTGGAGTTGGAGGAGTATGTGCCAGTGCATTCTTACAATTACAGTAAGACTCGCTGGCCACGCTTCACCAGCGCTTTATCGAGTGAACTACGAATGAACAACATATCCCCACCAAATGACAGGAATTTAACAAATACCGAAAATGACGATTACTTAGAAAAGATGGACAGTACGATCCAACGAACAATGGAAAAAACAATACCAAAATACAAAGAACGCGAAGCCACAGACATGAACCGCAACGCGACCATCGACGCACTACACAGACAAAAAAGTGGACTTTTGACAAGACTGAAACTCTTGTACAGACGTTTTACTGAAATACACGATCTGGAGATTAGGACACTGAAGTCGTCAATTAAAAACATCAACCAATTGATCAAGGAAAACAACCGGTTGTCTATTAATTTGTATTGGGACAACAAAATTCGGGTCGTTAATTCTAGCGACCCGAGTATGTTTCCTCAAATTAATAAAATATTTAGACGGAATGATCAAAACGAACTTCCGTGTCTTAAGCTTCAGAGAACGACAGAGAACAGAGACGTACTTCTGATAGCAGGCATAGATCCAGAGGTAGCTGTCTTTGACGATGACCTCTTTATAATCGAAGATCCTCGTGAGAAAGTGGAGGCTGTGGGGGCTGCTTTCCAGCAAGTGTACAAGGTGAATGCTAGCATTCGCCCGAACCATGACCTGGAAAACAAAGCCTTGCTTCACCACTTCTACCTTCGAAATCAAATGACGCAATGGGGATCAGAGAATCTCGGTTTCAACGGGTTCAATGAAGAACACTTGGCAAACGCCACCATCGCCGAGCGAAACGGGGCTAATTCCCTGTAAATTTCGAAAGTTGAGCTCCAGCTCATCTTCGCTTCATTAAAGAAAAAGAAGTCAGCAGGAATCGATGGTATATCCAACGTTGTACTGCGACATCTGCCTCAGGAAGCAGTTGACATTTATGCCACACTATTTAACAACGCTCTGAATAATGCATATTATCCAGGGCGGTGGAAGACAGCTGTGGTTCATCCACTCCCGAAAAAGGGAAAGGACAACTCCAATCCGGCGAATCTCCGGTCGATAAGTCTTCTTCCGAGTATCAGTAAGGTATTTGAGAAAGTTATAAAAAGAGCTCTGTCCAAGTGGGCGGAGGACAACAATATCATACCGGACAATCAGTTCGGTTTTAAGGCGGGACATGACACAATTCATGTCGCGTCTAAGCTCGTTTCTGATGTCCAATGGAACAAATCTAAAAGACAGTGTACGGGTGCTTGTCTGGTTGACTTGGAGAGAGCTTTCGACACCGTATGGTTAGAAGGTCTGTATCTAAAGCTAGCCAGACTGGGCATAAGTAAACCGCTTTTATATATGCTTTATGATATGCTCAATGGAAGAAAGTTTGTTGTCAAAATTGGCAATGTAACTTCTACCGCAACCTTCGAAATTAAAAATGGTCTTCAACAGGGAGCGGTGAACTCACCGATTCTCTTCAGTATTTACACCAGCGATCTGATAGGTAGTCTAGCCCATGCCATAGCGTATGCCGACGATCTAATTGCGTACAGAAAAGCTCCAACAGTTGAGGTCATCAGAATTCTCTTACAGCGTGACTTCGACAAGATTCAGCGATATTGCGATGACTGGAAGTTGAAAATCAACTTTCAGAAATCCGAAACCATTCTGTTCAGGACTCAATTGCATGGAGCCCCTAGGGATACAAGAAAGAACTGGCGCAAGCTGGTGATCGTAGGGCCACATGGATATCCACTGGCGAATAAAAGTGTAGTAGGTTAGGTTAGGTTAGTGGGCTGACAGTTGATCTTGTTACCGTCACACTTATATCAGTGTAGATCCATTGTGATACCCTGGGGATTAATCCCCATAAAAGAAACCTATGATAAATCCAATGACATAGCCCTTAGAGGGCGTCAATACCGTTCTTACTAGCTGAAGCTTGGAAAAAGTCGTCATTATCTTTTAAGGGCGTGTCCCTTTCCTTTACCCGCACTGGATTGATCAACCCCACACCAGACCCGTAGGAGCAGTGGCTCCATGCAACGTCTGGCGCTGGGTACGATAAATCAGTGGTTGGTGCCAGTGACTGCCCAGTTAGGTCAGATAAGGAGAGTTCATCGACACAATCACCGGGCAAAGGAGAGGCCAGCTCACCATAGTGTTTTTAGAGCGTGAGCCTCTCCCTTACCCCCAACAGGTAAATCATTCCTCCGCCAGGCCCGTAGGAGCAGTGGCTCCATGCAACGTCTGGCGGGTAAGTTTGGTAAATCAGTGGTTGGTGTATGTGGTAGCTTTGTTAAGGTGGTCCCATTAAGGTGTTGGAGAAAGCGTAGTAAGGTACCTTGGCATCTGGATGGATCAGTATTTGGATTTCGACAGACATATAAGTGCTGCTCTGACCAGAGCCAGGGGAGATTTTGCCCTGACAAAACGGTTGTTTTATAGCAGCCGTCTTGATAGCAGGGTTAAGGTGATTTGCTACATGGCCCTTATCCGGCCATTGCCTATGGATGTCCGGTGTGGTTCAACGTTGCCCATCTCAAATGGAAAAGATTCGGGTGTTTGAGAGGCAGTGTCTTCGACGCTGCCTTGGATTACACAGAACACCAGAGTCGGAGTACAAACATTATTATTCCAACGAGGTTCTATACAATGGAGCCAACATTAACAGAATCGATAATTTTATAATCAAGCTGATTCGGGGTCACATTGCAAGAGCGATGTCCTCAGCCAATAGCTTAATTTGTGGGGCTTACTTCCCCATAACTGATTACTACGAGTGTGTGCGTTTAAGTGGATTTATCCCACCCGATGCTTTCCTCTATTTAGACAGTCGAGGGTTGACACAGGATAGAGCGGCGGTTCCGGTAATCTACCACGTCGGCCGCAAAACTGTAGATAGGCGACTCCTTTATAGTCGAGACGTCCTCGCACAGGGCGGAGCAGAGCGCCATCGGTTCAGTAGGACTGTGTCTGATCGGGACCGGAGAGACAGGGTAAAAAAAGAGAACCAGTTTTGGTGGTTCAATCAAGAAGTAGATACTAGATAGTTGACTTCGTTTTCTCGTCTTGGCCGACTTACATAGTTTTAAGTGTATTAATTAAGTAGGGACAGTCAGGGTGGCACAAAAAAAAAAATTATAAAACCATTAAAAAAATTATAAAATCAAAAAAAAAAAAAAAAAAAAATGCTTGCTGTGGCTGTTCTAGTTTTAAGGTAGTTGTAAGTAGTTTTATATTAGTTCTAAGTAGTTTTAATTAGTTTTTAATTAGCTTTAAGTTTTATATAAGAAATAAAAAAAATGATAAAGTTACAAAGTTTTTGTTAAAAAATCTTTCTTGGTAAAAAATAAAACCAAGGATAGATATTATTTTTAAGATAGTTCGTAGGCCAAAAGGCATTAGCATTAAGTTATTGTTTAATTTAGAGCGCCCGCTTAGGGCCAGTAAGTTATAAGAAAAATGAATAAATAAAAATGTCCTGGGTTTGCATCCTGAGTAAAATATTTTATTTTTTTTTTTAATGAGGTTCTAAGACTCTAACCTTGAAACAATCTTTAAAAATTCCTTAAAAAAAAAAAACTATGGCTGACCAATAACTCTGAAACTAGCTGACCTTTTTTCACGAGTCAGTGGACTTTCAATAGTTATACTTTTTTTGCGAATATCCCATAAATGAGGTTCTAAAAGTTTTATACTGTGACCTTGAACCAAACTTTAAAAATTCATTAAAAAAAACCAAGGCTGACCAATTACTGAAACTAGTTGACCTTTTATCAGGAATCGGTGGCCTTTCAAATGGTATACCTTTTTTGCGAATATCCCATAAATGAGGTATTAAAAGTCATATACGACCTTGAAAAAATAAATTTTAAAAATTCATTAAAAAAAAACTAATGTACAATTACTGAAACTAGTTGACCTTTTATGAGGTCTAGGTCACCTTTTAGATGGTGTATATTTTTTTCGAATATCTCATCAATGATGTGCTAAAACTAGTTTTGACCTTGAACAAAATTTTAAAAATTCACAAAAAAAAAAATCTATGGCTGACCAATTACTGAAATGTAGCTGACCTTTTTTCGTCACGAGCCTGTGGCCTTTCGAATGGTTTACTTTTTTTTGCGAATATCCCATAAATGAGGTGCTAAAAGTCTTATACGACCTTGTCTTATACTGTGACCTTGAATCAAACTTTAAAAATTCATTAAAAAAAACCTATGGCTGACCAATTACTGAAACTAGCTGACCTTTTATCACGAGCCCGTGGCCTTTCGAATTGTATACTTTTTTTGCGAATATCCCATAAATGAGGTGCCAAAAATAGTTGGTGACCTTGAAAAAATGTAACCCTTGATACAAAATTTTCTATGGCTGACCAATTTCTGAAACTAGTTGACCTTTTTTGACCACTTACTGACCTTTTAGATGGCATACTTTTTTTTGCGAATATCCCATATATGAGGTGCTAAAGGTTAGGAGCCGAGATTTTGCTCCGTCAAGAGCTAAGCAAGCGAATCCAAAAATTGTTTTCTTCAGTATTTTGACAGCCAAACTGATATTTTTCACTGAGGAATCGTGTTCAGGCAACTGATCTACTTTTCCTGAACGCTCCTTTAAGTTTGAGTGAAGGTCTTCTTGAATATGTTCCATGATTAATAGAGGTTCGGCGAAACGTCGTTTTCAATCTAATGCCGATCTTTTTGCTCTAGATATTTTTCGGATTCAAAAAAGAAATTTTGAAGTTGAAAGCTTCGAGCAACTAAGTAACCTACTAGTATTGTTTAAGGTACTTGAAGTCAGGTTCTAATGAAATTTGACTTAAATCTTTGCGACCGTAAAGATAAAGCCCCAAAATATTCCGGTCTGAGACCTGAGACAATTGCGTCCTTGATTTTGATTTCTACCAACTTCTTATATAACTTCTTTCAGGAATATTCGACTGATCTGTACCATCGATATTATCAAGACGGCTGTAACAATTGTAGAAGTTGCCTACGAGATATTATGGAACTTTTTGCCACCTTCTACACTTTAATAAGAGGTTCGTGATCAAAACTACAAGAAGAGTGACAAAAGAATCGTCCAATTTCCTATTTGCAATTTTTGTTTAGATCTTTTGATCAAGGAGCGCTCTTTTTCAATTTTATTTCTTTGGAAGGAACAAAAACAACCTAAAATTAAAGCACTTCAGCTTTAATGTGTCGGGTATTCTTCTGATGATTGGAGTTTTAAGAATTGCAGTCCTTTTCTTGTTGAGTTTTAAATAGTTTTCTCGAAAATAAACTTACAAGCTTTTGGGACTGAAAAATATCGTATTTGTGTATGATTTTTTGTTAACTATATTCGATAGGTAATTTGGTCGAAATACCTACTTAAGTCGGTAACACATACATATACATAATTTTTCACCCCCATTTATTTGACAAAATTTTGTTGATGGATTATCCATTTTGATTTAAATTATGGAAACAAAAATCCCAGGAGATGTATGAAGTTGGGTAGTAACAAATCGAGTTAGAATGTTTTTATATCACTTGCAAACAAAAATACTTGATTAAACTTCGCTTTTTTTCAAAACAAAGAGCTATTAATATACCCTTGGTACATAAATATATAAATGAGTGAAACGCAAAAAGCTTTTGTTTGAATTACAAACAAAACATTAAAAAAAGAAAACTATGTACCTTACCCAAATTGGTCCTTTGAAAATATTGTTATGTAAAAAAACAGTTTATTTAATGTTGTCAAGTACAAAATACTTGAAAAAATGACGCCGCACATTAAAGTGACTTAGTACATTTTGTTAGATAAAAGGATCGTCTTAAATTCCGTCATACATTTCTAAGCTGTATAATGCCTGCTACACTGAACAAAAAGTGAAATGAGAAAAAAAAAACACAAAACCGATTTTATGCTTCGGACTGCGCGACCCCGAGCGGTCAAAATAAATAATAATAAAATATCTTAAAATGTATTTAAGAGCCATATACAACTTTTGCGGGTGGTATGTTTTTGAATTTCTAAGAAAAAAATTAACACTCTAATACATATATGTATATGACAAAAGATCATTACCAAAGTTAAGAACTCTCATAGTTGGATTTCAAAAATACATGGGATTTCCCATATAACACTTCAGAAGTTTGGGGGCCTGGTTAACTTTAATATAACAATCTAAAACTTTACGGGATTTTTCCTTTATTTATTTATACAAAATTAGGGGGTGCGTCATTCAAAAAAAGATAATGACGTCTATAAGGACCACTTATAAAATTGGTTCCATTATATTTTGATATCATTAAAAAAAAGTTTTAAAATCTAATTTAAATATAAATTTCCTTAAATTTGTTATTTCAATGGCTAACTGGCTGAACACAATAGAATGCCGCAAAAAGAACTGCAGTCGCAAGTAGACCAGTCGTCAAAAAATATCGTACGCACTATTTTCTATTTGCCCACAATGGAGTTGTACAGCTTTATAATTTCTGTTGATAAATTCCAAAATATATCCCTCTTATTAACTGCAAAATATTTGTTTCACATTCATTCACTATTAAGCATGCAGTATACTGCAGTATAAGCATGCATAATACTGCAGCACGGATTGCAAATGCAGCTACGTCGTCATTGTGTTCAGCCAGTAAAAAGATTAAAGCTCAAAATAATAGCCCAGTAACCTTGTCGTTTGTATGGAAGGCACCGTTTGAATCAAATCTGATATTTCTGATTTTTTGCTGATTTGTTCAGGATATTGGCCTAGTCAATAACCTAAGTTTTCGACCTCGAGCGCCGACCGCTTTATGGTCAAAAATCAAAAACCACGATTTTTTCACGGTTTTTTCAGTAATTGTTGATTTTAGTCCTAAAAAAGTAATTTTAAATAAAAACATAGTTCTACGACTTCGAAGTAACCTACTTTGCTCCAACTTGAGCCGAAAAATATCCAATATCCATGGTTTCCAAAATACAGCATTTCAAAATTTAGCGATAACAAAAAAAAAAAACAAGTAGTATTATCAAACACTCTTCTTCTTCTTCATTTAAGCGGCGATTGTCATGATCTCGAGGGGGACCACATCATCTCTCGCACTCAACTGCTTCACCTAAGGTTCCACTTGTGGGTTTTACCGGGTTGACCTCAGAAAACGCTTCCGATTTTGTATTGTTCCATGTCTGTTGTCTGAGGCCAACTAAATGCAGGTGTCGTTGCATTTGTTTCATCCAGGAGTTTTTGCGCCTGTTGAAACGTCTTGTGCTATTGCCTTTTGAACTGGGTTCTCATGACATCTTCTTTGTACATGACAGTACCAGCTAAGTTGGTTATGATGGTATTTTTGACGTGTAGGCTTCCTCGGATTTTCTCGCTTCTTATTCGATCACGCCTTGTAAGTCCTGCTGTCATGCGAAGCATCTTATTCTTCATTTTAGCTGCCGTCAATTTACTCCCATACTTTTTGTACATTATCCAACACTGTGAACCGTACGTAAGCGCTGGACGAACAACTGCCGTGTAGAGCTTTCCTTTCATCTAAGGGGGCATTTTACTATCACAGAAGATGGCAGAGTTTTCCCGGCACTCCATCCACCCTACGATTACGCGATGTTTGATGTCGTCATCACAAGATCCTTCGCTATTGATCATTGATCCAGGATATTTAAACTTAGTAGAAGTAGTATTATCAAACAGAAAAAGAAAAAAAGCACTGGAGCGTGTAGGTTGGGCCAAAAGAATAGAACAATCATACCAGAAGGGAGGTCTGTATACACCCGTTTAGATGGGAGGGGCAATTTTCTAAAAAAATGACAATAAGTGGTAACAACACTATTGAGAAATAATGGTTACACCTACACTATTCTCCAATAGCTTACCTGAAACCCAGAAATCCACTTTTGTATTTTCTTTTTAAATAAAGTTATTTCAATCGATAGTTTTTTGAAAAATTAATTTCTAAGATCAAAACTTTGATCGATAGAGAATGAAATGAAGAAAAATCCCAAGTTTTCTCGCTTACTTACTTCTATTATTTCGGGGAGTTGAAAAAATCAAAAGTTTGTTGATTAACTCTAGAGTTGAAAATCAAAAGTTGAAAACGTCAACTTTGAGTGAATAAATACTATTTCTGAAATTGAATGTAAAAATCCCAATGTTATGTTCAACTTTGACTGAATAAATTAGGCCTTAGTCTTTTATGAATATTATATGATTTTGAATACATACATAAATACAGAAATATGAAAAACATAACGTTAATAAATACAAAAAAGTTTTTTACAACATTTAAGTAGGTCAATAGTTTACAAGATTTCCACATGAGGAAAGTTTGTCGTTTGGGTGCATTTATTTCCACACCACCTTTGAGGTAGAATGCAGGGTGCGTTTGAAATAGACTGAACTTTCGTGTGCTTCATTTATTTTCACCTTCTTTTCTGCCTTTACATTGCTTTCTTACTTCATCTCTGTCTAAAGCAGTGTCCATATTATACCAATCAACAATGTTTACAGAAACTACAAACTTTCCTCATCTCGAAATCACGTAAGCTATTGACCTACTTAATTGTTCTAAGGATCTTTTTTTGTACTTATTCACGTTATGTTTTTCATATTTCTCTATTTATGTATTCATAACCATTTAATATTCATAACTTCATATTCTATAGCTAAATAATATTTTTATTCAAAAATCCTGTTTTCGAAATTTTACCATTTTTGAAGTCGCAATATCTTGCAACTGATGTGTTATACGTAAAAAAGTATCATAATATTTCCTCTAGAGAATATTTTTATCTACAAAATATGTTCAAAATAGTTTCCATAATATTCGTCATTTAAGAGAAAAGGGCTAAAAAACGGTATTTTCGACTTTTCGTGATTTCTTGAAATAATGCTATAATACAAATCATGTCTGCTAGAAAAAAATTGTTAATGCAGGCTTATAGGACTAAATTATGTTTAAATTTTGTTTATACAATGTTTCGATAAAACGTGCCGTTTAAAATATCCTGTGCGAAAATCCTTTTTTTTTGACATTTGGCGCTATTTAAGTACCAATATCTTGCGACTTATGACTTGCCTGGAAAGTGTCAACACTATTTTCTGGAGAATATTAAGTTTTTTTTTGACAACTTCGTCTTTTAAGAGTAAAACGCAAAACACCAGAAATTTAGAATTTTTGTCAAACTTTTAACATAATTATATCTTTAAAACGGTTGTTTGTAAGAAACAAATAATAATTTGTTCCTATAGGGGGTTGCATAATGTATACAAACATTGCATTCATATGTTTTCAAAAATATGAACCGTTTATTACCGTTATACGTGAAAAACGTTAATTTTCGATATTTTACGTTTTTTGAAATGTCGATATCTTCTTAACGGTGATATTTTCCACATTTAACGTTGAATGGCGGCGTTAGCGGCAAAGATGCGAGGGGGTAAAGTGAAAGAGCACCCCAAAATCTAAAAAATGAAAAGTTTTCAAAACTACTCCAAAACTTTCAAGGCAAACCCCTTTTTTTCGCCCAGACTGGACTATTACTGTTTTATGTATTCAAAGTTGTGAAATTAAGTATACAGAATTGGCTTTCATAATTGTTTTATATCTTATAATTGTTTTATATTATAAATTCATAATCGAACACTGAAAAGTAGATGATTTTATGTCTTCTAGCTTATGAGAAAATTGAAAATAACCAAAACTACTTTTTCATTTGATTTGTATTTTTTTTTGTTTTTATTTATAGGATAAATTCATAGTTTCTTTAAATCCAGATTCCTTAAATGTAAAAGAATCTTTGCATACACCCAACCTCGCACCTATCCCAAATCCATTTTTGCGGTAAATTTTACCACAACAAGTTTCACTAGCCTATTTAACATCATTCCTCCATTTTAGTCCTTTCATTCCCCGTTGTGGCTTCAAAATGCCTTAAGAGTTCAGTAGATACCTGGGGTGGAATCGGCTAAGGTGATAGTTGATTATTACTTGTGGTGATCGTCGTTTTGACGATTGCTGTCTCTATTTTTGCCTTAAGATGTGATAGAGACAGCTATCTTCAAAACGACGATCACCACAATTGATAATCAACTATCACCTTAGCCGATTCCACCCCTGGTTTCCATCAACCAGAGACCTGCTCTTAAGTACTTTGGAAAAGCAACCAAAATAGGTGTTCCTGATTAACAAACTACCAATACTACGATTAAGCAAGTGTGTGACGGGTGATCCACAAAATAATTGCGTGTGTGACAGATGGTCGGCACAAACACGACTCAAGAGGACAGACAGATGGTCTGGTCGCTACCAATCTTAAAAAGTAGCACAGGCGATATTTTAGAATCGCGAAGTAGGGAATTACTACCAATCTCTCCTCTCCGACATTTTAAATATTGAAGTTAGCTTCCCATCAATTTTCATGATAGTAGTTTTACTTTTATTCGAGGGGGAAAAATGAATACGGTTTTGAACTTGAGTTTCTTTTTGGCTTTCCGAAACTTTTTTTTTAAATTGAGGGGGTGTGAGTAGGGTGGCTGAATGCATTCATTGAATTCCCGCCCACTGCAAGTCATACCAGAGGACGGCGAATTCAGTGGCGGTGACAATAAAAGCTGGGGTGTAAAGTGCGAGTAGGATAGGCGGTGGGGTCTCAACTGCGTTCGCTCACTTTCGCAAATATGCGGGGTGTAGCTGAATGATGACGCGATCGAGATCCACGCTTTCTGATTGGCCGAAAGCATTTGGGCATTGGAAAAAAGAAGCGGCCGTCCAGGCAAGGTGAAAGCCTGAAAGGGCACTTCTTACCCGTCTATAGTGTGAACCTGAGGTTCTGATAAATTTGGAAAAAAAGAAGAGAAATTTTTGGAAAAATAAAAAGATAGTCAAGAGTAGTTTTTTTGTTTTGGTTTGTGAAAATTTTCATTACCGAAAAAGGTGGTGAAATTTGGAGAAAGTTCTGGAGAAAATTGTTGGAGTAAGCTTGGGAGTAGAAAGGAAAAGAAAAGGAGGAAATTTGACCTCAGCTAGGAGGGAGAAATTGGCAGGATTTGCGGATTGACAAGCTTAGTATTTGTATTAGTATCTATTAGTATAATTGTGCGTTTTCGTTTTAACTGAGAAATTGGTAAAATCGTTTGACTTTTGCTTCCGTTGATATTTCCGATAAAGTGGAACTCGCGACCCGTTCAAAACAGTTTGGTTCTTTTGGGACAAAAGTATAAACCGTCCATCTTCCTTTGTTCGAATCTTTTGTACAAACATTTAATAAAAGATCTTGGGTTTTAATCTAACTCGAAAGGTTTCCCAAGCAAAATTTAAAGTCATTAAAATTCTTCTCTTACAAGTTTAAATTCATTCTTTAATTCAAAATTCATCTTTGTTGTTTTCCGCTCCAAAAGGTTTGTGATTTCCTTTCTTTCAAACAAAAAAATCACTGGCGCCCATTTTATTCCAGGTACACCCTGTAAATACTTTTATACTTTCAGTTTAATTCAATTTTTAATTAATTTCAATAATAGCAAGTCGATTAATAAAACCCCACACGTCGCTGAACCCACCCCATCGCTGAACTAACGTGGTGGCAGCACCTGTTTGTGCTACCAGTTGTGATATTGCTTTTTACTAAACGCGCCTACCGTCCATTTGACAGTTGTCATTCTAATTTAATTCTTTTCTCTTCGCGACGCACGCCGGTAATCGTGCAATAAATATTTTTTCATTAAATCGATTGTGATAATTGTGTTTGGATTCGGTTAATCCAATTGCGGATTGCAAGACCGCCATCATAAATTTAATAATCTACCTAAATCCGCGTTAGTAAATTTCACAACACCATCGTTAGGCAATTTTTTGTGTTTTTAATTTTTAATTTTGAATCTTGATTCCTGAATTTAATTAGCTATCAGCAAGTTAGGCTTCTTTAGAAACATTGGTGAAAAAGTTTAGTCGATTTATTACGATGTTAAATCATTTTTAGTATGATACTTAGTTAAAAATTGTATTTTGCTTATTTTAAACGAATTTAGCATAATTACATTTTACTAAAGTTAAAATCATCAATAGGCTATTAAAACTTTTTAGTATCGTACTAAATCCTTGACACTTTGACTTTTATAAATGTCAAAATCAGGGTTATTTGTGATTTTTTTGTACGCCGAGCTGTCACGTTTTTGGATGTGTTCAGCTGAAGTTTATAGCCCAGTCAACGAAGACTCAAAATTATAAAATAAATGCCAAAAAGAGTGCTCTCTGGATTATTTTTTTTATATGGTAGGGGTTACCCCCAGGTATAACATACCCAAAGTCCCCAGCCCAGGGCCGCGAGCTAAACTCAAGGGGGGGTTTAATGCATCCATTTCTCCAGATTGAAGCAACGGTGGCGTCTACAGTTCCAGTTAGGTTGAACTACTTAGTGAACACCTTATATGGGCTACTCCAAAACTTTACTGGCAAACCCCTTTTTTTCGCCCAATTGACTGGACTATTACTGTTTTGTGTATTCAAAGTTGTAAAATTAAGTATACAGAATTGGCTTTCATAATTGTTTTATATCTTATAATTGTTTTATATTATAAATTCATAATCGAACACTGAAAAGTAGATGATTTTATGTCTTCTAGCTTATGAGAAAATAGAAAATAACCAAAACTACTTTTTCATTTGATTTGTATTTTTTTTTGTTTTTATTTATAGGATAAATTCATAGTTTCTTTAAATCCAGATTCCTTAAATGTAAAAGAATCTTTGCATACACCCAACCTCGCACCTATCCCAAATCCATTGTTGCGGTAAATTTTACCACAACAAGTTTCACTAGCCTATTTAACATCATTCCTCCATTTTAGTCCTTTCATTCCCCGTTGTGGCTTCAAAATGCCCTTAGAGTTCAGTAGATACCTGGGGTGGAATCGGCTAAGGTGATAGTTGATTATTACTTGTGGTGATCGTCGTTTTGACGATTGCTGTCTCTATTTTTGCCTTAAGATGTGATAGAGACAGCTATCTTCAAAACGACGATCACCACAATTGATAATCAACTATCACCTTAGCCGATTCCACCCCTGGTTTCCATCAACCAGAGACCTGCTCTTAAGTACTTTGGAAAAGCAACCAAAATAGGTGTTCCTGATTAACAAACTACCAATACTACGATTAAGCAAGTGTGTGACGACTGATCCACAAAATAATTGCGTGTGCGACAAATGGTCGGCACAAACACGACTCAAGAGGACAGACGGATGGTCTGGTCGCTACCAATATTAAAAAGTAGCACGGGCGATATTTTATCCCCGATTGCTAATGTGACTCTGTATGAGAATGGCTGAATGCCCAACGTAAACATTTTATTAAATTAATAATTGTACAAGATGGAACGTTAATGCAAGTCCTTTATCCCTTAATCTGCGCAAAAGTCCAACGATATAGAGTAGAATCGCGAAGTAGGGAATTACTACCAATCTCTCCTCGCCGACATTTTAAATATTGAAGCTAGCTTCCCATCAATTTTCACGATAGTAGTTTTACTTTTATTCGAGGGGGAAAAATGAATACGGTTTTGAACTTGAGTTTCTTTTTGGCTTTCTGAAACTTTTTTTTTAAATTGAGGGGGTGTGAGTAGGGTGGCTGAATGCATTCATTGAACTCCCGCCCACTGCAAGTCATACTAGAGGACGGCAAATTCAGTGGCGGTGACAATAAAAGCTGGGGTGTAAAGTGCGAGTAGGATAGGCGGTGGGGTCTCAACTGCATTCGCTCACTTTCGCAAATATGCGGGGTGTAGCTGAATGATGACGCGATCGAGATCCACGCTTTCTGATTAGCCGAAAGCATTTGGGCATTGCAAAAAGGAAGCGGCCGTCCAGGCAAGGTGAAAGCCTGAAAGGGCACTTCTTACCCGTCTACAATGTGAACCTGAGGTTCTGATAAATTTGGAAAAAAAGAAGAGACATTTTTGGAAAAATAAAAAGATAGTCAAGAGTAGTTTTTTGTTTTGGTTTGTGAAAATTTTCATTACCGAAAAAGGTGGTGAAAATTTTGAGGAAGTTCTGAAGAAAATTGTTGGAGTAAGCTTGGGAGTAGAAAGGAAAAGGAAAGGAGGAAAATTGACCTCAGCTAGGAGGGAGAAATTGCCAGGATTTGAGGATTGACAAGCTAAGTATTTTTATTTGTATCTATTAGTATAATTGTGCGTTTTTGTTTTAACTGCGAAATTGGTAAAATCGTTTGACTTTTGCTTCCGTTGATATTTCCGATAAAGCGGAACTCGCGACCCGTTCAAAACAGTTTGGTTCTTTTGGGACAAAGGTATTAACCGTCCATCTTCCTTTGTTCAAATCTTTTGTTCAAACATTGAATAAAAGATCTTGTGTTTTAATCTAACTCGAAAGGTTTCCCAAGCAAAATTTAAAGTCATAAAAATTCTTTTTTTACAAGTTTAAATTCATTCTTTTAATTCAAAATTCCTCTTTGTTGTTTTCCGCTCCAAAAGGTTTGTGATTTCCTTTCTTTCAAACAAAAAAATCACTGGCGCCCATTTTATTCCAGGTACACCCTGTAAATACTTTTATACTTTCAGTTTAGTTCAATTTTTAATTAATTTCAATAATCGCAAGTCGATTAATAAAACCCCACACGTCGCTGAACCCACCCCATCGCTGAGCTACCGTGGTGGCAGCACCTGTTTGTGCTACCAGTTGTGATATTGATTTTTACTAAACGCGAATTACGTATACATCTACATCTTCTAGTAGTAGCCCGTAGCGTAATGGTTAGTGCGTTCGACTGTCACGCTGGAGGTCTGGGATCGCTTCCCAGCCTCGTCCACCTAAAAACTAAAAAGTTTTTTTTCAGGGCTACTGTCTCTTGCGAGGAATTGACAAAACCTCCAAGAGTATCACTTGTCACGAATAAGTGCTTCTCGTCTAGCCGTTCGGATTAGGCATAAAATTGTAGGTCCCTTCCATTCCTGTCGAAAGGCGCACACAGGAATGGTTGCGAGTTGTTAGTCACTAGGCCCTGGTTCTTCATGAGCCGTTGTGCCACCCGATTTATTTATTTTACTACATCTTCTAACCCTAACCCTAATCTATTGCACAAGCCACTTGAGACCGAAGCAACGACGACACTTAAATTTAAATAGCTTTCTGAGAAATATGAGATAACATAAATATTGGTCCAAATCCAATAGCATTTTTGAATATAAACATTGGACAATCTTCAATGCTATAAACA
The DNA here is from genome assembly GCA_949320155.1 of Melangyna quadrimaculata. Taxonomy (NCBI): domain Eukaryota; kingdom Metazoa; phylum Arthropoda; class Insecta; order Diptera; family Syrphidae; genus Melangyna; species Melangyna quadrimaculata. The sequence goes on along the minus strand of OX439483.1, from coordinate 216,221,824 downwards.
ACCACCACTTCACATCGAAGAGCATCAGTAAATCAATCTGCTAAAATAAACATTGGACGATCTTCGATGCGGCCAACAATCATCGGATAGCATAACCAGATAAGTCTCAGTTGCAGCGATAAACATTCACACATTACACATCATAGTACACAGTCGACTTTTGTCTGTTCTGTTATTGTATTTTATTTTATTTTCTAAATAAAGTTTTATATTTGTTTTTTAAAAAACTCTTCGACTCTTTTTAAAAAGTTATTTGGCGCAGTCGGTAGGATTCTCAATGAGATATATAAACGAATATTATATTGACATATGAGATCCAGTGATACGACCGCAATTCGCGATTGTAAAATTTTTCAAATAAATTTAAATTAAACGAATATTAATTTTAAATAGTTTGAAAAAAAAAAAAAAAAATCGTTTGTGAAAAATATAGCATCTCACATTCATATATAAATGTATGTTGCGAAATCTCGTAGAGAGAATATTTAGCAAATGAACAGTGAAGAGAAACAATTAAACAAAAACAGATTAAACAGAAGGTTAAATAAACATCGCGACAGTGATACCGGAGGTGAAAGTGAATCAGACGAACAAACAACAATAATAATGGCGGAAACTGCACCCGTATTAAACGATGTTCAGAGGGAGGAACAACGCTACCTTCTTCGTGAAATGGAGAAAATAAATCCATTCAGAGGATCAAAAGATTGTAATCTGGCACTGTTTATATCAACAGTGGAGTACTTTCTAAACCAAGTCTTGCTGCAGGACAATCAGATAAAGGCTACATTAATAATCCACTCAAAAATTCAAGGAGAAGCGGTAAGGGCAACTAACAGCTTACCACATTTATCGTCGTGGAAAGACATTAAGGTAAACTAAATAAGATTATTTTCAATAAAAGAAACTTATATTAAGTTATCTCAAGAAATTGGTTGTATTGTAGAATCTAACACTTTTGAATTGTATACAAAATTAGACTCTTTATTACAAAAATTGCAAACTAAAACGCAGTTAGAACCAAATTTAATTTACACACAGGCAAATAATGAAGTTCTGGTATTTGAAGCATTTAAACATAATTTAAACCCTTCACAAAAAGCTATAGTTATCGCCTATAATTGTAAAAATATGGTTGAAGCTTATGAAATCTTAGAAGCCAATGATATGATTCGTGTAAAAGATCAAAGTGAACCAAACAAGGGCTTTAGTATGAAACACCATCAGAATAATTCTCCTAGACAAAATCATAGACACCAAAATTATAACCAAAATAAATTTAATCAAAATAATAATAATTTTAGACAACAGAATAGAATAACATCTGAGCAGGTTAGATACAACAACAACAGAATATTTGGAAATTTAAACCCTAATCAAGGTCATAGGTTTGGTTTTAACCAAAATTAGCAGAGGCAAAGTTATAATAATAATAATAATTGGCAGGGACAAAATAATAATCAGCCAAGTTAGGAGATTTAATAATAATCGAGAACAACCAATGGAAGTTAATCGCCTCAGTGAACAACAAACAATTAATGAAGAAGTAAATTTTATAGCAGAGGGGCTTCGACACTTCCCATCGTAGTACTTACAGTTCAAAAAGAAAATATAAAAGTCTTAGTAGACACAGGATCTACTATGACCCTCCTCGATACAAAAAAACTTAAATCCTGTACAAGAATGAAATTAGAAAAAGAAATAAAAGTGAATACCGTCAATTCATATATTTTTATAACAGAACAAATAATAACAAAAATACCTGAAGAATTTTTGGAAGACGCCACAATGGAATGGAAATTAATGAATTTTGAAAACAAAAATTTTGATGCGATCATAGGATCGAATTTTTTAAATGCCATAGGGGGTATAGTTAATATGAAAGATAAATATTTAGAAATAACAGAATAGAATTCCTTTTGTTTCTCTCCCAGTCAAAGAAAAAGAATATATCAATGGAAATGATCAATGTCCTTTTCAATATGACGAAATTCATGTGTTAGAAGATAACAAAATGGAAATGAGCCAGCTTTTACACAAAGATTTGAATGAAGAAGAAAAAAATATACTAAGAGAATTTTTAAATAAAAATAAGGATTTATTTTACAAGGATGGAGAATTGTTAAGTTCGACAACTCAAACAGTTCATTCCATAAGGACAAAGACAGATAATCCTAATTTCACAAAAATTTATCGATATCCAAAAGTCCATGAGCAAGAGATAGCTAAACAAATTAAAGAAATGCTCAGCAATGGAACTTTACAAAAAAGTAGAAGCCCTTATAACTCACCTGTTTGGATAGTTCCAAAAAAATTAGACAACTCGGGAACTATGAAGTGGCGTATGGTAATTGATTACCGTAAGTTAAATGAGGAAACTATCGAATATAAGTATCCATTACCAAACATTGACGATGTCTTGGATAAGTTAGGGAGATCGCAATATTTTACGACACTAGATCTGGCAAAAGGATTTCACCAGATTAGAGTCAACGAAAAAGACATAGAAAAAACTGCATTCAGTGTTCCACAAGGACATTTTGAATTTCTTAGAATGCCTTTTGGCTTAAAAAATGCTAATTCTAGTTTTCAATGCATGATAAACGAGATACTGGGAGATCTCATTAATAAAATCTGTGTCGTATACATGGATGACATATTGATTTTTTCAACTTCTCTGATAGAGCACATATAACAAACCTGAATAAAATATTTCAAAAGTTAAGAGAATTCAACTTAAAAATTCAAAAAGACAAATGCGACTTTCTTGTGAAAGAAACGAAGTTTGTTGGGCACACGATTACAAACAATGGAGTTTTACCCAATCAAGATAAAATTATAGCAATACAAAAGATAAACGTACCGACAACCGTTAAAGAAATAAAATCATTCCTTGGTCTTACTGGTTACTATAGGAAATTTATAAAAGATTATGCTAAGGTAGCCCAACCAATGACAAGATATTTAAAGAAAGGAACCGAAATAGATACTAAGAATATCGAGTACATAAAATCATTTGAAACATTAAAAAAATTAATTGTTTCACCTCCAGTCCTGGCTTATCCAGATTTCAATAAAACTTTCGAGCTAACAACAGATGCATCTAATTATGCTATAGGAGCGGTCTTAGCTCAAGATAAACATCCTGTTACATTCATAAGTAGAACTCTAAGCGACCACGAGAGAAACTACTCTACTATAGAGAAAGAACTATTAGCAATAGTTTGGTCAATCAAGTATTTAAGACCTTATCTCTACGGGAGAAAATTTCAGTTAAAATCCGATCACCAACCTTTAAAATGGTTGAAAACAAAGAGTATAGGTAAAGACATATCGGGAAGGTTACAGAGATGGATTCTATCACTTGGTGAATATAACTTCGATATAGAGTACCTTAAAGGATGTCAAAATACAGTGGCAGATTACCTCAGTAGGGAAATAAAAGACACCGGAGAAATTAATCAATTGGATGATTCTAGCTTAGAAGAAACTCTCCACTCAAAAGATGAAGAACAGTTAGATCATTTTCCTATAATAGAAAAGCCAGTTAACAAGTTTAATCAACAGATAGTGGTTAACAATGATTATAATGAAAGAAAGATAAGAACGCAAATTTTAGTAGACAACAGAAAGTTAATCGAATTGTCCCCTACAATAATCGATTCTGAATCATTTGAAGAACAAATTAAGGAAGTTTTAGAAATTAAACAAACAGGAATATATTGTGATGACTATCACATTTTCAACCAATTACAACAGAAATTAATCAAATTGTTTGATAAAACTATAATTAAATTTTATAAATGTAGTTACCTACCACAAGAATTAGAAGATGAAAACAAAGTTATAGAAAAAATAAAATCTTATCACGAACTAGAAACAGCTCATGCAGGTATCGAAGAGAATTACTTGGGAATACAACCATATATTTACTATCCTTATTTACGAAAATTAGTAATTGACTTTGTTAATAGTTGCAACATATGCAAGCAAAACAAATATGATAAGCACCCGATCAAGCCAAAATTCAAATTGACCGAGACTCCAACAGACATCAATCAAATAATTCACATCGATATATTTTACATACAAAATTTGAAATTCCTTTCCACTATTGACAAATTCAGTAAAAAATTGACAATGACATATATAAAAGATAGTAATGGCGAAACCATTAAAGAAACAATAATGCAATTTATTTCTCAACATAACAAGCCTTTGAAAATTGTAATGGATAATGAGTTTAATCAATTGAGTATAAAAAAAATGTTACAAGATCTAAATATAGAAATAAATTATACTACACCAAACTAACATACAGGGAATAGCACAATTGAACGTGTACATAGCACAATCTTAGAAAACTATAGATGTTTATCCAATGGGAAAATAAATCCATTCAGAGGATCAAAAGATTGTAATCTGGCACTGTTTATATCAACAGTGGAGTACTTTCTAAACCAAGTCTTGCTGCAGGACAATCAGATAAAGGCTACATTAATAATCCACTCAAAAATTCAAGGAGAAGCGGTAAGGGCAACTAACAGCTTACCACATTTATCGTCGTGGAAAGACATTAAGGTAAACTAAATAAGATTATTTTCAATAAAAGAAACTTATATTAAGTTATCTCAAGAAATTGGTTGTATTGTAGAATCTAACACTTTTGAATTGTATACAAAATTAGACTCTTTATTACAAAAATTGCAAACTAAAACGCAGTTAGAACCAAATTTAATTTACACACAGGCAAATAATGAAGTTCTGGTATTTGAAGCATTTAAACATAATTTAAACCCTTCACAAAAAGCTATAGTTATCGCCTATAATTGTAAAAATATGGTTGAAGCTTATGAAATCTTAGAAGCCAATGATATGATTCGTGTAAAAGATCAAAGTGAACCAAACAAGGGCTTTAGTATGAAACACCATCAGAATAATTCTCCTAGACAAAATCATAGACACCAAAATTATAACCAAAATAAATTTAATCAAAATAATAATAATTTTAGACAACAGAATAGAATAACATCTGAGCAGGTTAGATACAACAACAACAGAATATTTGGAAATTTAAACCCTAATCAAGGTCATAGGTTTGGTTTTAACCAAAATTAGCAGAGGCAAAGTTATAATAATAATAATAATTGGCAGGGACAAAATAATAATCAGCCAAGTTAGGAGATTTAATAATAATCGAGAACAACCAATGGAAGTTAATCGCCTCAGTGAACAACAAACAATTAATGAAGAAGTAAATTTTATAGCAGAGGGGCCTCGACACTTCCCATCGTAGTACTTACAGTGCAAAAAGAAAATATAAAAGTCTTAGTAGACACAGGATCTACTATGACCCTCCTCGATACAAAAAAACTTAAATCCTGTACAAGAATGAAATTAGAAAAAGAAATAAAAGTGAATACCGTCAATTCATATATTTTTATAACAGAACAAATAATAACAAAAATACCTGAAGAATTTTTGGAAGACGCCACAATGGAATGGAAATTAATGAATTTTGAAAACAAAAATTTTGATGCGATCATAGGATCGAATTTTTTAAATGCCATAGGGGGTATAGTTAATATGAAAGATAAATATTTAGAAATAACAGAATAGAATTCCTTTTGTTTCTCTCCCAGTCAAAGAAAAAGAATATATCAATGGAAATGATCAATGTCCTTTTCAATATGACGAAATTAATGTGTTAGAAGATAACAAAATGGAAATGAGCCAGCTTTTACACAAAGATTTGAATGAAGAAGAAAAAAATATACTAAGAGAATTTTTAAATAAAAATAAGGATTTATTTTACAAGGATGGAGAATTGTTAAGTTCGACAACTCAAACAGTTCATTCCATAAGGACAAAGACAGATAATCCTTATTTCACAAAAATTTATCGATATCCAAAAGTCCATGAGCAAGAGATAGCTAAACAAATTAAAGAAATGCTCAGCAATGGAACTTTACAAAAAAGTAGAAGCCCTTATAACTCACCTGTTTGGATAGTTCCAAAAAAATTAGACAACTCGGGAACTATGAAGTGGCGTATGGTAATTGATTACCGTAAGTTAAATGAGGAAACTATCGAATATAAGTATCCATTACCAAACATTGACGATGTCTTGGATAAGTTAGGGAGATCGCAATATTTTACGACACTAGATCTGGCAAAAGGATTTCACCAGATTAGAGTCAACGAAAAAGACATAGAAAAAACTGCATTCAGTGTTCCACAAGGACATTTTGAATTTCTTAGAATGCCTTTTGGCTTAAAAAATGCTAATTCTAGTTTTCAATGCATGATAAACGAGATACTGGGAGATCTCATTAATAAAATCTGTGTCGTATACATGGATGACATATTGATTTTTTCAACTTCTCTGATAGAGCACATATAACAAACCTGAATAAAATATTTCAAAAGTTAAGAGAATTCAACTTAAAAATTCAAAAAGACAAATGCGACTTTCTTGTGAAAGAAACGAAGTTTGTTGGGCACACGATTACAAACAATGGAGTTTTACCCAATCAAGATAAAATTATAGCAATACAAAAGATAAACGTACCGACAACCGTTAAAGAAATAAAATCATTCCTTGGTCTTACTGGTTACTATAGGAAATTTATAAAAGATTATGCTAAGGTAGCCCAACCAATGACAAGATATTTAAAGAAAGGAACCGAAATAGATACTAAGAATATCGAGTACATAAAATCATTTGAAACATTAAAAAAATTAATTGTTTCACCTCCAGTCCTGGCTTATCCAGATTTCAATAAAACTTTCGAGCTAACAACAGATGCATCTAATTATGCTATAGGAGCGGTCTTAGTTCAAGATAAACATCCTGTTACATTCATAAGTAGAACTCTAAGCGACCACGAGAGAAACTACTCTACTATAGAGAAAGAACTATTAGCAATAGTTTGGTCAATCAAGTATTTAAGACCTTATCTCTACGGGAGAAAATTTCAGTTAAAATCCGATCACCAACCTTTAAAATGGTTGAAAACAAAGAGTATAGGTAAAGACATATCGGGAAGGTTACAGAGATGGATTCTATCACTTGGTGAATATAACTTCGATATAGAGTACCTTAAAGGATGTCAAAATACAGTGGCAGATTACCTCAGTAGGGAAATAAAAGACACTGGAGAAATTAATCAATTGGATGATTCTAGCTTAGAAGAAACTCTCCACTCAAAAGATGAAGAACAGTTAGATCATTTTCCTATAATAGAAAAGCCAGTTAACAAGTTTAATCAACAGATAGTGGTTAACAATGATTATAATGAAAGAAAGATAAGAACGCAAATTTTAGTAGACAACAGAAAGTTAATCGAATTGTCCCCTACAATAATCGATTCTGAATCATTTGAAGAACAAATTAAGGAAGTTTTAGAAATTAAACAAACAGGAATATATTGTGATGACTATCACATTTTCAACCAATTACAACAGAAATTAATCAAATTGTTTGATAAAACTATAATTAAATTTTATAAATGTAGTTACCTACCACAAGAATTAGAAGATGAAAACAAAGTTATAGAAAAAATAAAATCTTATCACGAACTAGAAACAGCTCATGCAGGTATCGAAGAGAATTACTTGGGAATACAACCATATATTTACTATCCTTATTTACGAAAATTAGTAATTGACTTTGTTAATAGTTGCAACATATGCAAGCAAAACAAATATGATAAGCACCCGATCAAGCCAAAATTCAAATTGACCGAGACTCCAACAGACATCAATCAAATAATTCACATCGATATATTTTACATACAAAATTTGAAATTCCTTTACACTATTGACAAATTCAGTAAAAAATTGACAATGACATATATAAAAGATAGTAATGGCGAAACCATTAAAGAAACAATAATGCAATTTATTTCTCAACATAACAAGCCTTTGAAAATTGTAATGGATAATGAGTTTAATCAATTGAGTATAAAAAAAATGTTACAAGATCTAAATATAGAAATACATTATACTACACCAAACTAACATACAGGGAATAGCACAATTGAACGTGTACATAGCACAATCTTAGAAAAATATAGATGTTTATCCAATGGGAAAGAACTAGGAATAATCGATAGAATTGATACAATATACAAAGCAGTTTTCTACTATAACAACTCCATACAAGTATTGAGTGAAGAGAAACCTTTTAATATACAATCAGGCCATGTAGACAAAGAAAGATTAGATAGAACGTACCAAACTAATAAAGAAAAAAGAATAGAGAAAACCAATAAGACTAGAGAAGACTACATAGAAACTCGTAGCAAAGCTTTTATAGTAAATCATCACAGAAAATATGATAAGACTACTCCGCGATTCTTTTACAAACAAACGGATCATGCACATCCAATCAATATACAACGTTAAAGAAAGACAAAAATCAAAAACAAAGATGACATATTTATAAAAAAAAAACCTGGAAGACCTAAGAGTACTAAGTCTAACACAAAAATAGCATCAAAGAAAGATTCAGTTACACAAAAGATTCCATCGGGAATATATCCGCTTCCGATCGCAAGTTGTTCGCATAAATAAAAGTTATAATGAAAATCTTAATACACATTCTTTTAATTAAGCTAGTATTTAGTGACATAACAATTGAAAACATATATAACCAAGAAGGTTATACTAAAATAAAATTAAAGAAAGTTAAACTAGTTAGAGATTATAAACATGTAGTTCACAAAATCAATATCACTCAAATCGAAGAAGTTTTGAATAACATTGACAGTGACATTTACAAATTAAAAAATATTAAATTTCCCGCAGAAGAGAAATTCGCATTATTAAATCCGAAATCAGTAGCTTATTACTGCATAGAAACAGGAGAAGTTTAATAAACCTTGGTGGTAACATGCTTAAGTTTTTGTTTGGAACATTAGATGAAAACGACCGAAAAAATATTGAAGAACAATTAAATATAAATAAACATAACAACCATGAATTAATTGTAACATTTAACAAGCAAATTGACATTAATAATAAACTGAAGAAGCAAATAGATACTATACAATCAGGATTTAACAGTATGTACAAAAGTAAAGATTTTCTAAATCTCAAAGTAGGAAGTACATCAATAACACAAAGAATAATAACTTTAGAAGTTCTTGAAAAAATTAATAAAATTAAAAGCATTATTGAAAAAATTCAAAACAATGTGTTATCAAGTAAACTAAATACAATGGTAAATTCAATGCTCAGTATTCACGAAATAATCACATATAATGTAACGTTTGATAAATTAAAGAGTATAAAAATAACTACAGGGTTACACGATCAAGCAATTATATTTATAATAAGTATACCAGAAGAAATGTTAGAATTTAATCAATATTTTATAACTAGTTTACCTAATAATATTAAAGAAAAATTAAAAATAAATTATCAATATATAATTGAAAACGAAAATATAGAATACATATCGAAAGAAGAAGATTTAAATAAATTGGAAATATACATAAACTGTATAACAACAATAAATTGTACTAAATTAACCAATAAAAGAGAAAACATTGTCTTAGAAATAGCAAGAGGAAAATTGTTAGTAAAAAACAGTTGTATAGAAATAAGTACCAATTGTAATGAAAAGAAAAAAATTAAAATCATAAATAATGTATTAATTCAGTTTGAGAAATGTAAGATAACTATAGATAATAGAACTTTTGAAAATTCCAATGAAATAGAAGAACAATCTTTATATTTAGAGAATCCAAAATTGTATGAAAACATATCTAATCTCTTAATTGAAAAAGAAATTAAACTAGAAGATATAAAAAATATTGACATAATTCACGAAAAAATATCAAACTTAAATACACATAAAGAGACTTCATATTACATACATATTGTAACTATTTTTATATTATGCACTGTAATTATATTTCTGTGCAGAGATAGAATAAATTGTTTCAGGAGTAACAACAATCTTAAGGAGGGGGGAGTTACGTATACATCTACATCTTCTAACCCTAACCCTAATCTATTGCACAAGCCACTTGAGACCGAAGCAACGACGTCACTTAAATTTTAATAGCATTCTGAGAAGTATGAGATAACATAAACATTGATCCAAATCCAATAGCATTTTTGAATATAAACATTGGACAATCTTCAATGCTATAAACAACCACCACTTCACATCGAAGAGCATCAGTAAATCAATCTGCTAAAATAAACATTGGACGATCTTCGATGCGGCCAACAATCATCGGATAGCATAACCAGATAAGTCTCAGTTGCAGCGATAAACATTCACACATTACACATCATAGTACACAGTCCACTTTCGTCTGTTCTGTTATTGTATTTTATTTTATTTTCTAAATAAAGTTTTATATTTGTTTTTTAAAAAACTCTTCGACTCTTTTTAAAAAGTTATTTCGCGCCCACCGTCCATTTGACAGTTGTCATTCTAATTTAATTCTTTTCTCGTCGCGACGCACGCCGGTAATCCTGCAATAAATATTTTTTCATTAAATCGATTGTGATAATTTTGTTTGGATTCGGTAAATCCAATTGCGGATTACAAGACCGCCATCATAAATTTAATAATCAACCTAAATCCGCGTTAGTAAATTTCACAACACCATCGTTAGGCAATTTTTTGTGTTTTTAATTTTGAATCTTGATTCCTGAATTTAATTAGCTATCAGCAAGTTAGGCTTCTTTAGAAACATTTGGCGTTTTTCTTTTTTGGCTCTTAATAAACCTCTGAGCAGAGGCTGAGCGATCAGAGCAGAGCTCTGAGCAGATTATGATCAGAGCCCTCAGACTTATTTATGAAACACATTTGAGCACCGAACTGTCATTTCATAGGTGTGTTACTAAAATACATTTTTGTTTACCTGATTTCTACGGGCGACTGTCCTGGGAATCCATTTCTAATTTTTTGTATTTCTTTCGTATGTCAAATCACTGAAAAAATGTGAAGTTGGCTTCGCTCAGCGTTTCGCTCGATTTGCTCGGTCATTTTATTCTGAGCTAATCGATTAAGCTCTGAGCTAGCTCAGATGGAAAAAAGAAACGCACTTTTTGAGCTCTGATATGTCTGAGCTAAAAAAAAACAGAATTTTTTTTGACAGTTTCGTGATCTGCTCAGAGTTAAAAAGAAAAACGCCAATTGGTGAAAAAGTTTAGTCGATTTATTACGATGTTAAATCATTTTTAGTATGATACTTAGTTAAAAATTGTAGTGTGCTTATTTTAAACGAATTTAGCATCATTACATTTTACTAAAGTTAAAATCATCAAAAGGCTGTTTAAACTTTTTAGTATCGTACTAAATCCTTGACACTTTGACGTTTATAAATGTCAAAATCAGGGTTATTTGTGATTCCTTTGTACGCCGAGCTGTCACTTTTTTGGATGTGTTCAGCTGAAGTTTATAGCCCAGTCAACGAAGACTCAAAATTATAAAATAAATGCAAAAAAGAGTGCCCTCTGGATTATTTTTTTAATATGGTAGGGGTTACCCCCAGTCATAACAAACCCAAAGTCCCCAGCCCAGGGCCGCGAGCTAAACTCAAGGGGAGGTTTAAGGCATCCCTTTTTAGATTTACGTGAATATTTCCACAACCTAGCATGTTAGCGGAAAAGTCTATACTACTTAATTAGAGACAATTAAATTATCTATAAAAATATATATTCACATTTTTTCTAGGGTCAAAAATAAACATCAACTTTTTCGTATAGTTTCGGATACATAGAAAAAAAAGAAATAATAACTCCATTCTTAGCTTCACGACATGATAAAACAACAGTGAATGAATGTGTATTAACGCTTTTTGTTTTTTTCCGAGTAAATTGGTCAGAAAACGTTCAATATCTAAGACGATAACAGGTTTTCCGGATTTGTTGACTTTTCTACCGCCCGCATATCCTTTAATTTTGACCCTTGAAAAAATGTGAATATATATTTTTATGGATAATTTAATTGTCTCTAATTAAGTAGTATAGACTTTTCCGCTAACATTCTAGGTTGTGGAAATATTCACGAAAATCTTTGGGTATGTTATACCTGGTGGCAAACCCTACCATATATAAAAATAAGCCAGAGAGCACTGTTTTTTGCGAGCAAAATTCCTTCGTTGACTGTACTATTATGTAGAAAATTGGTTTAGTAGTTAAAAAGTATATACAATTTAGAAAGTAGCTATCATACTTAACCCCTTTAAAATAGACTGTGTAAAATGTATCGCCATTGTTTTTAGGCAAGAGTAATAACCCATGTTTAAAAGGGTAGTTATGTGTATTCAAGAGGACACAAGCGTCCACAGGTTTTTCTCAAAACCCACCTCTGTCTACCTCTCACCTCGTAGTGGTGAACATCGGGTGTCTAGTACCTCAGCTGGAGACGGGGTTTGAATACCCGTGGAAAGCTGTTGGGGACAGCCAATGAGAGAGGGTGGGGCGCACTTCTCCTTTCTTCGAGGCGGCAGCGGACGACTTCTCCAGATGGAATCAACGGTGGCGTCTACAGTTCCAGTTAGGTTGAACTACTTAGAGAACACCTTATATGGGCTACTACGACATATTCGTAGCTCAGGCCTATAAGAAGCAATTTATCCGGCTCCCTATCCTTGGTGTTATAAGACAGCTCTTGACCTCCGGGTCGGGGGTTGTGCGTCGGGGTAACTTCCCTACCACGTAAAAAAAGGTTGTTCCGAAACAACAACAAGCCTCGGACATGGATGATTTTAAAGTTGACGATCCCAGCAAACGAAACAAGGACAATGCATTTCGGATCTGCACGTGGAACGTCCTGTCCTTATACAGAACACGTGCAGGCGAACAATTAATTGAGAACCTGGACAGGCTAAGGGCTGACGTAACAGCCATCCAGGAAGTGCGATGGGATGGAGAGGGCATACGGAGACTGAAATCATGTGACATCTACTACGGCGGGTGCGTCAAGGAACAGGGTCAGCGGCTCTTTGGTTGCGGTTTTATGATAAGGGGGAAGACTTAGGCAAGAAGTCTTGGGCTTCCGAAGTGTAAGCGAGTGCCAGGTCATAATCCGCATCAAAGGCAAATTAAAGAACATTACACTGATCTGTGTTCACGTCCCCATGAACAGAGAAAGATGACTCAACCAAAGAAGCATTCTACGATCTCCTGGAGACAACGTGTTATATTTAACCAAAGTACGACGTGAAGATCATTCTTGGTGACTTCAACGCAAGATTCGGAAAGGAGGTTCGATATTCGGAGGACACAGTCTACACGACGAAATTTCCGGCAACGGACACAGGCTCTGGCAGACTTTGCGGCGGGGCGAAATGTCATCATCTCAAGCATCTGCTTCCCACACCTTAATATTCACAAGGGGACTTGGCGGAACCGTCAACAAAATAGACCACGTTGCGATAGACGCGAGACATGCTTCCAGTATCTTGGACGTCCGAACGTTCCGAGGGGCCAACATTGACTCGGATCACTACCTGGTGGTAGCTAGACTACGTATGCGGATATCCATGACGCGACAATGCAGAGCAGATGCTGTGGAAAGGTTTGATGTAGAGAAACTTAAATCACAAGAGACCGCCAGAACTTTTGCAGACCACGTAACTCTTAATCTCTCAGGAGGTCCGCCACCAGCATCAAGTGAAGAGGACCAGTGGAAACACTGTCAACAAGCCATCAGAAGTGCCGCCTCTGATGTGCTGGGTTTTACTAGGCGAACACAACGAAACCCCTGGTTCGATGAAGAGGGCCGGCTAGCGCATGCAGCTAAGGACGAGGCCTACCAGGCAATGCTGAAGACTCGAACAAGAGCTGCTGAGAGAGAAGTCCGGGAGCTCTACGGGCTGAAACGAAAAGAGGAACGCCGACTTCTCAGGAGAAAAAAGAGAGAGCACGAGAAGCGGGCGGTAGTGTCTATTGAGGGTTGTAGCGGTAGGGGAGATTTTCGTAATTTTATCAGAGGATGAAGCGATCCACCCAAGGATTCAAGGCTAGAACGGAAGCCTGCCGAGATGAGAGTGGGAATATGGTAGTAGACACACAGTCAGTGCTGAAGATCAGGAAAGAACACTTCTCTAGACTGCTTAACGGCAAAGTCAGCCAAGATTCAGCTAGTAGGCAGAACACTCTATTCAACTTGGACGATGACGGCCAACAGTTCTGTCCACCCGACCTAACCGAAGTGCGGCTGGTGATATCCAAACTTAAGTCGTATAAGGCTGCTGGTGCGGATGGTTTATCAGCCGAACTATTTAAATCAGCGGGAGATGAATTGGCTAGGAGCATACACCAGCTAATCTGCAAAATTTGGTCGGATGAAAGTATGACCGATGAATGGATCCTCGGTATAGTGTGCCCCATCCATAAAAAGGGAGATGTTCTGAAATTTACCAGCTACAGAGGAATTAGTCTGCTAAACGTCGCTTATAAAATCTTGTCAGCTATCCTGTGTGACCGCTTTAAACCTTTTGTCAACGATCTGTTCGGCCCCTATCAGTGTGGTCTTAGGCCAGACAAGTCAACTGTCGATCAAATGTTCACACTCCGACAGATTTAAGAAAAACCCCGGGAATTCCAGATCGATACACACCACCTTTATATCGATTTTAAAGTCGCGTATGATATTGTGAAAAGAGACGAATTATACAGACCTATGTCAAATCTCGGCATCCCTGCCAAACGCGTCTTCCTGTGCAGGATGACGATGGAGAAATCTGGCTGCTCCGTCAAAATTGGTAAGAACACCACCGATTCCTTTGATATTGAGAAAAGATTGAGGCAAGGCGACGCGTTATCATGCAACCTATTCAACATCGTTCTTGAAGCCATTGTACGAAACGCACATGTCAACACCAGCGGTACAATCTATCAAAAGTCCGTTCAATTGCTTGCATATGCGGATGACATAGACATTGTCGGCAGAACGAAGCGAGCTGTGGCAGGGGCATTTGCGAGCATTGAATCGGATGCGGCTAAAATGGGATTGGTGTTTAATAAGGACAAGACAAAGTATATGCTGTCATCGAGAGAGGAATCTCAACATCGTCGACTCGGGCAAAATATCACGATGGACAGATATAATTTCGAAGTTGTGAAGGACTTCGTCTACCTGGGCTCCACTATTACATCGCAGAATGACATCAGTACAGAGATCAAAGCGAAGAATTACTCTTGCCAACCGCTGTTTTTTTGGTCTAAGAAGGTATTTAAGTAGTAAGGCCCTCTCTCAGAGAACCAAGTAGACTTTATACAAGACCCTAATCATTCCGGTTCTGTTCTATGGGTCAGAAGCATGGACATTGAAAGATTCGGATAAAAATCTGCTAGGGTGATTTGAGAGAAAGATTCTCCGTGTGATTTTCGGTCTGGTGTGTATCGAAGGAGTATGGAGGAGAAGATTCAACGACGAGCTATACGGGCTATACAGCGACTTTGGCCTGGTCAAAAAGCTGAAGCCTGGTCAAAAAGCTGAAAATACAGCAGCTGAGATGGCTTGGACACGTGGAGCGTATGGACAGCAACGCACCTGCCCGACGAGGCTTCGAATCCAACCCCGATGGTGTACGCAGTAGAGGAAGAACCCGTAACAGGTGGCGCATACAAGTGGAGAAGGACGGCAAACAACTCGGTGTGCGCAACTGGAAGCGGATAGCTAGGGACAAAGCTGGCTGGAGGGGCTTGTTAGTTGAGGCCGAACCCCATTCTGGGCTGTGAACGCCATCTAAAGTTAGTAAAGTAATGACTCATTAATAACACATGCTTAAAATATGCTCCTTCTAAACGAGGTGAGATAGACCCCCCTTACCATAATAAAAAATGCTTGTCTTTGACCCATACCATTGAAAATTGGTAATTTTATGCTCGTTTCACAGAAAATTTAGTCGCCATTTTATAAAAAGGTTATAACTCTTTCTAGGGAAATTATATTGAAATTGTTTTGATTGCATAAGATTGGGCATTAAAAATTACCCTAAGGTCATGTGCCATATCCTTAGATTATACCAAGACAAATATGTAGTGGTACTTTAACCTTCCCCTCCCCCCATTTTGAAAGCGATTATACAAAAAACTAATACACGGATAAAAATGGACTTCGGATATGCTGTAGAATATGAAATTCTACGTCGACGCTCATCTTAAAATTTTATGAATATTCATTTTATAACCATTATTTTTTGACCCTTATCCGCCGAGGGTATTTTGCTCCCCCCGCGTACAAGGATGGGAGAGGGGTCAACAAATGAACATACTCCTATGGCATCAAGTATTCTTAATCCAACGAGACATTCCTCGAAATCAAACGATGTCTGGTTCTCGATTTATAGGCTAATTTATGTGATATTGCGTGTTAAAACATGGTCAGAAGGCAACCCTTATATCTCCGGTCCGCCAGTGTTGCCACCTTGGAAACACTTTTTAAAAGTAAACCTAGGATGTGGACTACTAGTGTACCAAAGTTCATCCCGTCAGAATGAAGTGCAAGGTTTGACCTTATATATGGCCCTAACTAGTAGCTGCCTCATATACTACGATTTCGGTTTTATCAAGTTTTCTCGAAAACGGATTACATGATTTTGTTTAAATTGCCTGCATATAATCTCATGATCGGTTTAACTAATACTGTAAGTATACCTACCAGGTTTTTGCCTCAACTTCGTGTTCGAGTTATGGAAATAAAGAACGGGTTTTCTTGAGAAAATTAAATTGGTTTTTTGATTTTAAAATTTGTATAAATATTTTTTTTTAGATTTGGTGTTTTCGTAAAAAGTAAACATTATTTATTTTTTCTGAAAAGAAGTGCGTGTTCAAGCTGTTTAAAGCTGTTACCATTAACCCCAAATGACCTTAGGTATGTAACTGTACGACTGTACAGAATTTGTGACTCAACTTAAATTATTATTTATATATTTGTATAGACCTATTTTTTATCCAAAAACAAAAAAATATATTTATTTTGATTGAAGGTTTTGAATGAACAACAAGCACATGTGTTGGCTACCACCGAGTATTATATATGCTGGAATTATTGCAATTTCATGGCTGCCACACCAATCATCAGATTCCTTTAGTGGTGCTTTGTCTATAGTTCCAATTTTAATTTATAAATTATTTTGCCGTCAACTGGATTTGAACCTAGACCAAGCTACCTCAGAGGCCGCTGCACTACGCATTGCACCACCGAGGTCACCTGATCGTGCCCATCCAAATGAAGGTTTTTTCTAATTTTACAATTGCATTTGGACAACTAGCATTTTTACAAGCCACCCACAAGTTAGATGTTATTCATTCGGGTTCTTTCTTTTTCTCCTCTCCGTTATCACTGCAACAATTCGCTGCATATGTATAAGGAGGGAAATTGTATGAAAGATTTGACACTGGTCAAGAATTAAGTTTCATTCAAAGGTGTTTTCTCGTGATAACACTTGCAGTTAGGCTGCATAGCTTTCGCTCCGTCATATTTTCATTGAAGGTTTTGAATGAACAACAAATATTTATTTTAATCAGCATGAACACAATCATAATGAATATGAACTCAATTAAAAATATGTATGTTTCCTTTAAATGAAGCAATAGGTACTTTTAATTTACTATGACCAACTCCCAAGAACAAAATTTATTTCTCAAAAAACCAACAAACACATGCAACACAAATCTTAAATAACTAAGAAACCATAAATATTTCGAAAAAAATGTGTTCATTGGTCTGGTCCACGTCCACAATGGTATAACAACCCCAAGAAGGGCAGCGTCCTCATCATTACTCTGACTCTGTTGTAGAATTTTCGTCGTTAGAGAAAATCTCATCAATTTACTGCATTCTAATCTCGATGTAAACCTAATGTTATATAAGAATATCAAGAAGTTTCTAATTTTCAACCCGCAACACCCCCCTCCTCCCAGTTTTCATTTCCAAGCACTTCTTCCATAGCACACCATATACCGATATATTTTTGGCATTGTAGAAACATCACAAACTATTCCAAATGTACACACATGAATAATGGAAATATTCACATTCAAATCAACTATGGATAGGAATATATATAGGGAGATGGATTGAGACGAGGACAACATCTACGACGAAGACGACTATATGAGAACGACAACGTCAAGGACGATTTCGACGGAGAAGAGAAAGAATTCTAGATATCTTTTGTGTCCCTCCATTAGGTTTCGAATACGTATCTGTTATAAGTTTCTTGGGAAAATATTCTCATTGGATCACTCTGTGTAAGTGGCTTCACAGTTCATATGTATGCAAAACCAACATTTTAAAGCGCTCCTATTCCGTTATGCTGATTTCGTATCTCCTTGCACCTACATCCGTCCTAGATCCATGGGTTTTGAGTTCGGGTGATAGGGTCTTGCTTGGGCCTGATGCCATGCATAAAATACTCGGATATGTCTAAATGCGTTGCATTTAAGAATGTGGGAGGCCTCCCTACATACTTGGATGATTACAAATCTACGTTCCTAATGCTGGAGCATCATTCTTCCATGTTTCTCAAGATGCTTTATATATATGTATTCTATCCTGCTTGACAGAGGCCAATAACTGCATTATGATGTAACTCATGTAACAAATACAAACATTGTCAGTTTTCTCTCTTGCCTATGTTATGTTTATAATATTTACTTATGTATGTAGTATATCCTATATTTTTTTTAAGAAGGTATATTAAATATATTTTATTTAAAAGAAATTATTGTAAGCCTTTGATGCAAATCAGACATAACCGCCATATAAGGAATGCGATGGGATGGACCGGGGGTACGCAAGATGAAAAACTGCAATATTTACTGCGGCCACTGCTAACACGAACAAAAGCAGCGATTATTTGGATGTGGATTCGTCGTTATAACTTAGGCTTACACTTAGGCAAAAAGTCTTGAGTTTCAATTATTTGAACGAGCGCCTCGTGACATTAAAATTGTCCTAGGGTCGAAAAAAGGAAACACTCGCTCGCAACGCAGCTACCCCAGCAGCAGGGAGAAACGAGCTCGAGTCTACGTACCGCATGAAGATTAGGGAAGTTCACCGTAGTGTGCGACGTTATAAGCGTAACTGAACCAACGCATTGGATACAGAAGCAGAAGAAGCCGCTACTAGGTGTGACAGTAGGACCGTCTACAGAGTTACCAAAGAGCTCACTGGTGTCCAGAGCTCACTGGTGTCCAGAGCTCTAAACAAAGACGCGTTTTCGCCAGTGTAGTGAGCCCTATTCCCACTGAGCGACCCGAAGTAAAAATTTCCCGAATACGCACCGTATACCCCAGTAAAGAAGAAATTATCACCGCCATCAAAGCACTGAAGAACAACAAAGCGGTTGGACTTGACGGTATTCCTGCAGAGCTCTTAGAAGCAGCCCCAACAACATCGAGCGAGCTACTGCAACCACTTATTAAGAGAGCTTGGGAAACAGAGAGCTTTCCTGAATAGTGGAAAAAAGGAATGATTGTCAAGCTCCCAAAGATAGGAGATCTCACACAGTGCGAAAACTGGAGAGGAATATGCGTTCTGCCTGCAGTAGCCAAGATAATAGCAAGGGTAGTATTGGACCGAATTAAAGACCACCTCGAAGACACACTCGATGTCAAACAAGCAGGTTTTCGCACGGGATCTTCCTGTGTGGATCACATCAACACCTTGCGGATCATCATCGAACAGTGCGTTGCATATCGATCACCACTTCACCTGCTGTTCATCGATTTTGAAAAGGCGTTAGACAGTGTCAATAGAGAATTTATCTGGCTTGCTTTGCGCAGGAGGGGCATCCCAGATAAATTGATTGCTATTATCAAGGCTACATATGATGGATCCAAGTGTCACGTTTTGCACAAAGGCAGGCTGTCAGAGGAGTTTGAAATCTAAAGTGGAGTTAGGCAGACTGTATACTATCACCAATACTGTTCCTGTTGGTGATAAGTGACGTACCGCACGCAGCTTTGTCAAATGGAAATGGAGGAATTCAGTGAACTCTGCAATCTCACCTCAAATATCTCGACTACGCAAACGACATATGTTTACTCTCTCAAAGGATCATGGACCTCCAACAACAAGGGTGGAGAGAGAAGCAGAAATCGTAGGGCTTAAGATCAACTCGGCAAAAACTAAAAGGATCAGCCCTGGAACTTCCTCATCAATCCAAGTAAATATTTCTGGACAACCGGTAGAGATGGTAGAGGATTTCTAATATCTTGGGAGTATTGTCTCTACGGGTCGCGGAACTGAACTGGACGTAAACAGCCCAATCAGAAAAGTAAAGGCTGCGTTCGGAATGCTGTCCAAAATATGGAGAAACAACTCTTTTAGCTTAAAGACCAAGCTACGACTGTTCCGCTCCAATGTTGAATCCATTCTGCTTTACGGATGCAGCACTTGGAAAGTCACTGACAATGTCACTAGAAAGCTGCAAACCTTCGTTAATAGATGTCTACGAAAAATCTTGAGGATTTTCTGGCCCAACCGTATCTCCAAAACCGAACTTCATGAGAACGGGTCAGGAGCCCATAGACTCCATTATACGAAGAAGAAAGTGGCAATGGATTGGCCATGCGCTTGGAAAAGTCGATCGGTGCATTGCATCTCAAGCAATGCAGTGGAACCCGCTCACACAGGAGGGAAGACAAGTGGGTCGGCCTAGAAGTACTTGGCGAAGAACGGTCGAACAGGAATCGGCACGACTGGGGAAAAGTTGGAGAGAGCTGAAATATATTTCAAGAAATCGTACAAGATGGCGCGTACGTATAGTGGAGGCCCTATGTCCCGGAAGGGAAACATCACGGACGTAATAGGTCCGAGGAACTAAGTAAGTAAGTAGAGTATTTTAACGCGCTTCTAGGAAGAGAGGACGTTTTTGGTGAAATTGTTGGAAAGCACAGCTTACACGACAGCAACTCTGACAACGGAATCAGGCTGATTGACTTCTCTGTGGGACGAAACATAGTGGTAGCTAGTACGTAGTTCCCTCACCTCAATATCCACAAGGAAACCTGGAAATTTTTTGATGAATCGATCGTCAACCAGATTGATCATATTGCGATCGACTTTAGGCACTCCTCCAGTACCAGGGATGTCCGAACGTTTCGAGGAACTAACGTTGACTCGGACCATTACCTTGTTGTAGCCAAGGTACGGCTTCGGATATATCGAGTACAGCCAAACCGAAGAAATGTTGTGAGAAAGTTTGACGTCGGCCGGCTAAAATTGCAAGAGATTGCTAGGTCCTTCTCTGACTGAGTATCGAATAACCTCTTAAGAGGTCCTATGTCGCCAGCATCAAGTGTTGCAAACCAGTGGCAACATTGCCAGGAAGCCATCAGAGATGCCGCATTTGCCGTGCTCGGTTTCACTCGACCAGCACAACGAAATCCATGGATTGAAGCAGGAGGCATTCAAGAATACAAGGCGTGCGTCGCTGCACAGAAGGACCAGAGCTGTTCGCGAGCTATACGAGCAAAAGAGGAGAGAGGGACCATGAGAAACGCCAGATCGAGGAGATTGAGGGATTTCATAACAGGAATGAGGTTCGGAAGTTTTAACAAAAGGTAAAAAGAAGCTCTCAGGGCTACAGGGCCCGAAACCGAAGCCTGCGAGGACGGGCGAAGGAACATCGTACTAGATTCGCAGTCGATTCTGAGAATACGAAAAGATCCCTTCTGTAGACTGTATAACGGCAATGACGAATCGAATTCCACCGTCAGGCAGATTACACCATTCAACTCAGAGGATGAAGGTGAACAGTTCCGTCTACCTATCTAAGCTTAAGTCTAACAAAACTGCTGGAGCCGACAGGCTCGCTGCCGAGCTATACAAAGCAGCAGGAGATAACTTGGTTAGGAGTATACACCAGCTCATTTGTAAAATATGGTCGAAGGAAAGCATGCCCGATGAATGGATCCTCCGCATTGTTTGCCCGATCCACAAGTTAGGATACCTGACTCCTTTTTTTTGCATGTGGGGAATGTTGAAACGCCTTAACAAAAATATAAAGTTAAAAAGGTATGCAAATGAATGAATGATTTTAATTTGGTGGAAAATGTCCATGTTTTTTGTTTGCCAGTATTGTTTTTATTTTTTAAAGAAACGGATATTTTTAATCTATTGTTGGTGATTTTATTGGATTTGAAATAAAATACTAGTGAGACTACTCCGATTATTTTGTTTTTACCAGTTCCACGAAAAGAATTCTCAAAAAAAAAAAAAAAAAAAGGAAACAAAATCTTCTCAATTGCTAGAAAATGTCGACTAACAACAAAATTCAGGAAAAAACATCACATAACAAAAATACCCACTTGCTTTATAAGGTTCGAACTAGCAAAACACAACGACGAAATATCTAGGTAGGTATCTACCTACCTAGCCTTTTGCGTAAATCCTGCTTGTGCGTAAATCTATCCCTCGCTCTTACTTACTTTACTTTTGATGGCGCTCACAGCCCAGGATGGGCTTCGGCCTCAACTAACAAGCCCCTCCAGCCAGCTCTGTCCCTAGCTAGCCGCTTCCAGTTGCGCACACCGAGTGCTTTGATGTCGTCATTCACTTGATTGCGCCACCTGTTACGGGTTCTTCCTCTGCTGCGTACCCCATCGGGGTTGGATTCGAAGACTCGTCGGGCAGGTGCGTTGCTGTCCATACGCTCCACGTGCCCCAGCCATCTAAGCCGCTGTATTTTCAGCTTTTTGACCAGGTCAACGTCGCTGTATAGCCCGTATAGCTCGTCGTTGAATCTTCTCCTCCATACTCCTTCGATACACACCGGACCGAAAATCACACGAAGAATCTTCCTCTCAAAGCACCCTAGCAGATTTTTATCCGAATCTTTCAGTGTCCATGCTTCTGACCCATAAAGCAGGACCGGGATGATTAGGGTTTTGTATAAAGTCTCCTTGGTTCTCTGAGAGAGGGCCTTACTACTTAAATGCCTTCTTAGACCGAAAAAACAGCGGTTGGCAAGAGTAATTCTTCGCTTGATCTCTGCACTGATGTCATTCTGCGATGTAATAGTGGAGCCCAGGTAGACAAAGTCCTTGACAACTTCGAAGTTATATCTGTCCATCGTGATATTTTGCCCGAGTCGACGATGTTGAGATTCCTCTCTCGATGACAGCATATACTTCGTCTTGTCCTCATTAACCGCCAATCCCATTCTAGCCGCCTCCGATTCAATGCTCGCAAATGCCCCTGCCACAGCTCGCTTCGTTCTGCCGACAATGTCTATGTCATCCGCATATGCAAGCAATTGAACGGACTTTTGATAGATTGTACCGCTGGTGTTGACATGTGCGTTGCGTACAATGGCTTCAAGAACGATGTTGAATAGGTTGCATGATAACGCGTCGCCTTGCCTCAATCCTTTCTCAACATCAAAGGAATCGGTGGTGTTCTTACCAATTTTGACGGAGCAGCGAGATTTCTCCATCGTCATCCTGCACAAGCGGACGAGTTTGGCAGGGATGCCGAGACTCGACATGGCTCTGTATAATTCGTCCCTTTTCACGCTATCATACGCGACTTTAAAATCGATAAAAAGGTGGTGTGTATCGATCTGGAATTCCCGGGATTTTTCTAAAATCTGTCGGAGTGTGAACATTTGATCGACGGTTGACTTGCCTGGCCTAAAACCGCACTGATAAGGGCGATCAGATCGTTGACAAAAGGTTTTAAGCGGTCACACAGGATGGCCGACAAGATTTTATAAGCGACGTTTAGGAGACTAATTCCTCTGTAGTTGGTACATTTCAGAACATCTCCCTTTTTATGGATGGGGCACACTATACCGAGGTTCCATTCATCGGGCATACTTTCCTCCGACCAAATTTTGCAGATGAGCTGGTGTATGCTCCTAGCCAATTCATCTCCCGCTGATTTAAATAGTTCGGCTTGTAAGCCATCCGCACCTGCAGCCTTGTACGACTTAAGTTTGGATATCGCCAGCCGAACTTCGGTTAGGTCGGGTGGACGGAACTCTTGGCCATCATCGTCCAAGTTGAATGGAGCGTTCTGCCTATTAGCGGCATCTTGGCTGTCTTCGCCATTAAGCAGTCTAGAGAAGTGTTCTTTCCAGATCCTCAGCACTGACTGTGTGTCTACTACCATATTCCCACTCTCATCTCGGCAGGCTTCCGTTCTAGCCTTGAATCCTTGGGTGGATCGCTTCACCCTCTGATAAAATTTTCGAACATCTCCCCTACCGCTACAACCCTCAATAGACTCTACCGCCCGCTTCTCGTGCTCTCTCTTTTTCCTCCTGAGAAGTCGGCGTTCCTCTTTTCGTTTCAGCCCGTAGAGCTCCCGGGCCACTCTCTCAGCAGCTCTTGTTCGAGTCTGCAGCATTGCCTGGTAGGCCTCGTCCTTAGCTGCATGCGCTAGCCGGCACTCCTCATCGAACCAGGGGTTTCGTTGTATTCGCCTAGTGAAACCCAGCACATCAGAGGCGGCACTTCTAATGGCTTGTTGACAGTGTTCCCACTGGTCCTCTGCACTTGATGCTGGTAGCGGACCTCCTGAGAGATTAAGAGTTACGTGGTCTGCAAAAGTTCTGGCAGTCTCTTGCGATTTAAGCTTCTCGACATCGAATCTTTTCACAGCATCTGCTCTGCGTTGTCGCATCATGGATATCCGCATACGTAGTCTAGCTACCACCAGGTAGTGATCCGAGTCAATGTTGGCCCCTCGGAACGTTCGGACGTCCAAGATACTGGAAGCATGTCTCGCGTCTATCGCAACGTGGTCGATTTGGTTGACGGTTACTTGATCACGCGACCGCCAAGTCCCCTTGTGTATATTGAGGTGTGGGAAGTAGGTGCTTGAGATGATGACATTTCGCCCCGCCGCAAAGTCTGCCAGCCTGTGTCCGTTGCCGGAAGTTTCGTCGTGTAGGCTGTGTCCTCCGACTATCGAACCAAAGATGCCCTCCTTTCCGAATCTTGCGTTGAAGTCACCAAGAATGATCTTCACGTCGTACTTCGGGCACATATCATACGTTGTCTCCAAGAGATCGTAGAATGCTTCTTTGGTTGAGTCTTCTCTCCTTTCATGGGGGGCGTGAACACAAATCAGCGAAATGTTCTTAAATTTGCCTTTGATGCGGATTGTGACCAGGCGCTCGCTTACACTTCGGAAGCCCAAGACTTCTTGCCTAAGTCTTCCCCTTATCACAAAACCACAACCCAAGAGCCGCTGACCCGGTTCCTTCAAGCACCCGCCGTAGTAGATGTCACACGTTTTCAGTCTCCGTACGCCCTCTCCATCCCATCGCACTTCCTGGATGGCTGTTACGTCAGCCTTTAGCCTGTCCAGGTTCTCCACTAATTGTTCGGCTGCACGTGTTCTGTATAAGGACAGGACGTTCCACGTGCAGATCCGAAATTCATTGTCCTTGTTTCGTTTGCTGGGGTCGTCAACTTTAAAATCATCCATATCCGAGGCTTGTTGTTGTTTCGGAACAACTTTTTTTTACGTGGTAGGGAAGTTACCCCGACGCACAACCCCCGACCCGGAGGACCAGACCCTTCGTATAACTCCAAGGGTAGGGAGCCGGATAAACCGCTCCTTATAGGCCTGAGCTACAAATATGTCGTAGTAGCCCATATAAGGTGTTCACTAGGTAGTTCAACCTAACTGGAACTGTAGACGCCACCGTTGATTCCATCTAGAGAATTCGTCCGCTGCCGCCTCGATGAAAGGAGAAGTGCCTTAGTGGGAACACTCCTCCCCCCCCTCTCTCGTTGGCTGTCCCCAACAGCTTTCCACGGGGATTTAAACCCCGTCTCCAGCTGAGGTACTAGACACCCGATGTTCACCACGTGGAGGTGAGAGTAGGAGTTGGTAGACAGAGGTGGATTTTGAGAAAAACCTGTGGACGCTTGTGTCCTCTTGAATGCACATAACTACCCTTTTGAACATCTATCCCTCGCTCTGAGAGAAAAAAAAAAAAAAAAAAAGTCTAAGTCTAAAAAAGAGTGCAGTCTAACATTTAAGTACTGCGGTTAAATTATATCCAATCCGTACGTTTGTCAGCAGGGGGCGGCACAAAAATGAGTGTCCAATGAGTGGCAATTGACCTTCATCCGCCCCTGACTATGACTACCACCGTGGATACATGCCACCCCCCCCCCTACCCCATATCACAGATATTTTCGAAATTCAGGTTTCAAAACCCTACCAATAAACAGAGAAAAATCGTGCGATTTTTTTTTAAATTATTTTCCGATTTTTTAAAAAAGGATTATTTCCAAAAACCAGAGAAAATTGAGCGGATTTTTCGTTCATTATTCTCAGAATTTTTCATATTCAGTTTTCGAAACTCTGAAATCAATTTTTCTTGGATACCTAAGTTTTAGTAGGTAGGTATGTAGTATGTTGTATTAAACAAAATACAGGTACCTAACTATTTTTATACATATTATTGATACACATTCATCACATTTTTGGCATGAGATTGAGAAATATCGGAGTTTACTTTACATTTTAAAAGACATGAAACCACTCAGATTTTTTGGAATTTAAAACCCACCTTGCTGGGCAACTAAGGTGCCAGTTATAGCAATTTTGCACAACTTTTCTCATAAAATGATTTTAAATTTTTAAATGATGAACTACCTTACCAATGATCATTGAAAAAATTAAAAGTTACGAAGTGGGGAAGATATGGGTCAAAATGAATTTTTTTGGAGGAGAAATAATTTTGAAGTCGTAAGCTATATTTCTGCATTAAAATATTCAATGTTTAAACTTTCGAAGGTCCTCAAAATCAACAGCTAACTTTTTCAATGATGGTTTTCAATGATAGCTATAACTGGCCCCTTGGAAACCATCATTGAAAATATTAATTGTCAATTTTGAGAGATTTTGAAGAAAAAATATATGATTATTTTGATGCCAAAGTAAAGCTAGTTGACTTAATATTTATTTTTAGTTAAAAAAAAATTCACAACTTCTTTCTCATAAAATGACTTTTAATTTTTCAATGAAACTACCTTACCAATGATCACTGAAAAAATTAAAAGTTACGCTATAAGCAAAATATGGGTCAAAATGATTTTTTATTTGATGAGAAATAATTTTGGAAGTTGTAATCTATATTTCTGCATTAAAATATTCAATGATTAAACTTTCGAAGGGTCTCAAAATCAACAGCTAACTTTTTCAATGATGGTTTTCAATGATAGCTATAACTGGGCCCTAAGGCCTAATTTATTCAGTCAAAGTTGAACATAACTCTGGGATTTTAACAGTCAACTTAAGAAATAGTTTTTATTCACTCAAAGTTGACGTTTTCAACTATTTATTTTAAAATCTAGAGTTGATCAACTTTGGATTTTCTCAACTCCCCGAAATAGTAGAAGTTAGCGAACAAACTTGGGATTTTTCTTTATTTCTGTCCATTCATTCATGCTATTCAGTTATCGACCGATCACCGAAATCAAGCATCGCCGGGTGAGTTAGTGCTAAGATGGTGGACCGCATGATTTTTTTTTTGGTTTCATATTTTTTTTTTTATATTTTTATAATTGAAATTTGTTTATAAAAATGGTGCCTTTTCCCCACCAAAAAATAGAACAAGTGTACAATTTCAATACACTTCAGTATTGTGTTTGTGTTCCATGTTGTATATGGAATGATTTGCCGGTCTTGTGATGTTTAAGTTTAGTGGGCGACGATTTCGCCGGACAAGTGTAAAAACATACTCATGAACCTCGATCCATTCATGATTCCGTTTCACAACAACAGTTTATACGTTTCATGGAGTTGTTGATCTTTGTTTGGCTTTTCCTGTTTGACCCTACATTATTCTTCTCTGGGAAAATTTGTGTTTCTTCCTTTATAATTTCATTTTAGGAAAACAAAATAGTTATAAGAACAAATTATAGTGTGTGGAAAGTCACATCTAATCGCTAGATATGTGTTAATTATTTGCTTTAAAAATAAAATTTGTACCTAATCCGATTTGTATAGCTTTCAATTAAGCTTGCTATTTTTTTGATTCCGCGCTTCACATGGAATGAACAATTATTCAAAATGCAAAATTAATTCTAATGCAAAACAAAAGTTGAAAATGACTTCTTGTGCGTCATGTGTCACAAATATCCCAAGGATATTTTAGAAACTGCAGGTTGGTCAACTTTTGAATTTCAACTCTGGAGTTCAGATTCGAAGTAGTGAATAAAAGCATTTTTAAACTTTCAGTTCAACTACGGATTTGAAGTCAACTTGTAAGTTGGCCAACTTTGGAGTTTTCATCAAGTTGAGCAATAGTGAATAAATAGTCTCTAAGTGTACTTCACGTTAGTGGATTTATTGGAGCTTCGTCCCCTAGAGGACTTTAATCCCGGGAATTTCTTTATTTGCACCCGTTGTGTATAGTTTTGAAGAATTCATTGTATAGGAACGGTAGAGATCTTTTGTACTAATATTAATGAAAAATCTTTTTTTGCATAGGTACGAGAAACATTGATTTGTTGTCAATTTTTTCACTTGTTAATACAAAGAATAAACTTTAAAAATATCAAGCGTATGTACAAAATCTATTGTTTTGTAGTATTTTACTAAGGGTTCGCAAATAAAACTTATTCCCTTTATTCAAACTGAAACAACAATTACTTCACAAAATAAAACGCTTTTATATCAAATATTTTATTTCTAATACTTTTATTATAAACAAGCACAAGTATGCAACTCTTTATTCACACTGACATTTATTCATTCACATTCAAAATCGAACTGCCGCTTTCGGACTTGTGCCCCTGTATTTATATCCGAAAATAAAGGGTTCTAGAATTTTCTAGGGTCTGCTAGATGGTGCTTTCCAAAAAGGTTTCGTCAATTATTCCAGTACGAACACCAACCGTGATGGATTTACTTATTGATTTCACTAAAAGATGGCGCGGAAAGTTGTACTAATGTGTGGTTATTTACATAACTGGGCATATTCACCACATTGCTCCCCTCTTAGGATTGATCGTCCCGATTTAATCCATTATTCCCACCGTTATAACGATGTAAACGGTCGCAGTGTACTACTTTAAGCTTACCCTTTGCTCCTCTCTGAATGCGGTAAACCACATCATTGATTCGCTTCACAACGGTATATGGGCCTTCCCAGTTTTGTTGTAGTTTTGGTGACAGTCCCTTTTGTCGGTGAGGATTGTAAAACCACACCAGGTCTCCTTCTTGGAATCCCATCGTTTTTGCACGGGCGGGCGTCGTACCGTGTTTTCATCCTATCACTACCTGTTTTTATGTTTTTTCTTGTCCGTTGATGAATGTCAATGAGTCTTTCTTTGAGGTTATCCACATATTCATTTGACCTTTTCGGTTCCATGGTATGTCATCCAAATTAAACTTCACTGGGCAGCCGTATTGTTGTGCTAAACAGGATCTCCGATGGTGTATGTCCTGTTGAACTATGAACCGCACTTCGATAGGCCATCAAGAACAATGGAATATGGCGGTCCCAGTCTCTCCCAACTTTGGACAGATGTTTTTTAAGAGTCCTGTTGAATCGTTCTACCATCCCATCATTTTGTGGATGAAGCAGTGTTGTCCTCGTCTTCTTGATGCCAAAGTAAGAGCAAACCTCCTGAAAGATGTTAGATTCGAAGTTCCTTCCTTGGTCAGAATGCAGTTCCAAAGGTACACCGAACCTGCTCACCCAATTGAAGATAATCTGATCAACAACTGTTTTAGTTTCTTGATTTGGGATGGCAAATGCCTCAGACCACTTGCTGAAGTAATCCATGACTACAAGGATGTATCGGTTTCCGCTGTTGGTCTCCGGAAACGGACCTTCGACATCTACTGCTATTCTTTCGAAAGGTGTACCCACATTGTACTGTTGCATTTTACTTTGAAGCTTTCTACCTGGTCCCTTGGTAGCAGCACAAGTATCACATTTTCGGCACCACTTTTCGACATCAACTCTTGCATGTAGCCAGTAAAACCGTTGTCGTATCTTCTCCAGCGGTTTATTGACTCCCAAATGACCTCCAGATGCTCCATCATGCGTCTCTCGAAGAACGTCATTAACCTTTGACCTAGGCACTATCAACTGCATCAGATAAGACTTGCCATCTGCAGATTCCCATTTGCGCCTTAGTACTCCTTCTTGCACATGAAGTGAGTCCCACTGTGCCCAATATGCTTTGAGAGCTGGACTTCTATCGCAGATGTCACCCCATTCTGGTTTTTCTCCGTGTTCCTTCCATGCAAGAATGGGTTCTATATCCGAGTCTTCTTGTTGGGCAGTCCTCAGTTCTTCATTGCTCCAACCGTAAATGGGATCGGCTCTTATTCGTTGGATGGCAACCGCTTCCTTTTCTTCTTGACGCGTGCAGTGCTTATAGTACTGTTTATACGGTCGTCGAGACAATGCATCTGCGTTTGAGTGCAGCTTTCCTCTTCGATGTTGAATTTCGTAGTCGTATGTCTGCAGTCTCTCGATCCATCTTGCTACTTGACCTTCTGGATTTTTGAAGTTCAGAAGCCAATTAAGCGCACCATGATCTGTTCGAAGGAGGAACTTCTGTCCATAGATGTACTTATGGAAGTGCTTTGTTGCCAAAATCAAAGCTAGAAGTTCCCTCCTGGTCACACAATAGTTGCGCTCTGGCCTCGAGAGCACCTTACTGTAGTAGGCGATGACTTTTTCTTCTCCTTCATGGACTTGCGACAGTACAGCTCCAATTCCGACGATACTGGCATCGGCAGCGATGATGAAAGGTTTTCCAGGAGTCGGATAGGTCGGCACAGGAGCATTACACAAACGTAGCTTGAGTTCCTGAAAACTTTTCTCGCACTCACCTGACCATTTGAACGGCTTTCCCTTTGCAGTAAGTTGATGCAAGCTCTTAGCGATTCCAGCAAATTCCTTCACAAAGCGCCAATAATATGTGGCTAGACCAAGAAAGCTACGGAGCTGATGTTTATCCTGTGGTGTTGGCCAATTCTTAACAGTGTCACTTCGGTCTTGAAAAGCGCACATTTATCTGGATTTAATTTTAAGTGTGCTTCTCGAAGCCTCTGAAATACAGCCTTAAGGTTTTCACAATGCTCGTCAAAAGTATTTCCATAAACGATGAAATCATCCAAATACACAAGGCATGGTTTCCAAGAAAGGCCTTGAAGAACACACTCCATCAGACACTCAAATGTTGCCGGAGCGTTGCACAGTCCGAATGGCATCACTTTAAACTGCCACAGACCATTTCCGGTTGAGAAAGCTGTCTTCTTTCGATCTTCTGGATGGATTTCTACCTGCCAGTAGCCACTCTTCAAGTCTAACGTCGAGAACCATTGAGCTCCTTCCATTGCATCCAATGTATCGCTGATTCTGGGCAGAGGGTAGCTGTCTTTCTTTGTTACATCGTTCAGCCTGCGGTAGTCCACACAAAATCGGGTGCTTCCATCATTCTTTTTGACAAGAACAACTGGTGACGCCCAAGGGCTTTTGGAATTTTCGATTAGACCATCTTTCTTCATTGTCGATGTCATTTCTTCAACTTCGGCTTGTTTGGCTAATGGGAGACGTCTTGCTGGTTGTCGAATCGGTCTCGCATCACTTGTGTCGAGTCGGTGCTGTACCAGTTGTGTTGTACCATACTGCTCACTCGGTGAAGAAAATATATCAGCGTACTCATGAAGAAGGCTTCTAGCAACACTAAGCTGATGTTGACTTAGATTGGATGGCTTGAGAATTTTGGCTTTCATGGAGCTGAATTTTCCGGGGTCCATTGGTTCTTCTGCGTTAATTTCTGTGATTTTAGTTATTACGGTCACAGATTCCCATTTTCCAATTAATTCCCCTTTCTTGAGCTTGACTTCGTACCGTTTGATGTTCAGAATCCGTACGG
The DNA here is from genome assembly GCA_949320155.1 of Melangyna quadrimaculata. Classification (NCBI taxonomy): domain Eukaryota; kingdom Metazoa; phylum Arthropoda; class Insecta; order Diptera; family Syrphidae; genus Melangyna; species Melangyna quadrimaculata. The sequence goes on along the minus strand of OX439483.1, from coordinate 216,189,967 downwards.
GTACCATGTTGTTCTTTGGTTCCACAAGAGTCTTCCCAAAGATGATTTTTTGGGAAGATTGCTTAGACTCTGGTTCCACCATGAGGTATCGATGGCTACCTAGATCGCCCTCTATTTTCGTCCAAACAAACACTTCTGGAGAGGCAGGCAAGCATATGTCTTCTTTGATGACAGTTCTTAGAGTTGATGTGTTTTCGTTGCTATAAACCATAGGAATCTCTACATTTTGGTACTTCAACACTTGCTTACCGATATCCAGAATCACTCCGTGCTCTTTCATGAAGTCGATTCCAATTATGCACTCATCACATATGTCTGCTACCAAAAATAGATGCGAAAATTCTAATTCTGCCAAACGGATTTAAAGACGAACTTCTCCATAAACTCTTGCTGCCTCACCTGTCGCAGTTTTAAGACGGTAGCTATTGGTGTTATGTAGCCACGTCATCTTGACTAAGTCTTTTCTTACAATGGAGGCTGTGGCAGCGGTGTCAATTGTAGCTAACTGTTTCCTGCCATTTAATGTTGCATCCACTGTCAGACTTTTATTGTTCCGTTTAGTCTGCGAGACTTGTATCTTCGGCCCCTCGAAGTTGGTTCTTACTCGTTTCCCGACTGGAAAACAGAGCGAGCAGGAGCGTTGATGTTATTGCTCACCTGTTCGCGGGTATTATTTCTGTTTCCACAGTGTTAACAGGCGACTCTTCTTGCTGGCAATCTGCACTGGCGTTGAAGATGTCCGGTTCTGTTGCGATTCCAGCATCGAGCAGGTCCTTCTCGCTGACTTCTATGGAATTCAGCTTTCTGGCAAGAACATTCCTCAACTTCAAGTTCTCTTACCCGATGAACTCCAAAGGAAGCCTGTTCTGATGCTTCTATAGTCAGAGCGAACGCTAATGCTTCAGAAAGCGTGCGTTTTCCAGCAGTTCGAATTGCTCGCTGGAGGTTGATGTCGGAAACTGCATAGACAAAAGCCTCCGTTGCTAGCTGGTTGGTAATTTCATTTCCTGCAGTCGGGTATGCTAGGTGTGCCAACCGTTCGATGTCTGCTTTGAGTTGTTGCAGACTTTCACCTCTTTTCTGGACTCTGGTATTGAGCTGGACGCGGAAGACTTCTTGCATATGGCTATCGCCGAAGCGTTTGTCAATAGCCTGAACAAGAGCACTAAAGTTGCCGTTCTGGTCTGCTGGTATGGTTTGCAAAAGTTCAGCAGCAGAACCTCTAAGGGCAAGCGTCAGGGCAATAAACTTGTCTTCGTCATCCCAGCCATTTGTTGTTGCGGCTGCCTCAAACTGCTTCTTGAAGATTGACCAAGAGGACTGTCCATCAAAGGTTGGTGGATACATTTCTTTCTTCTTAGGAAAATCGCAACTGCCCTCTCTTACCTTCATTTTCCTAACCTTATCTAATTCATTGGCAAAGTTCTGCATTTTGTCTTCAAATTTCTCGAACTGTTTTTCGAGGTTTTCAACACGTTCATCAAGAGCCATGAATTTCTTTTCAAATAAATTTAGATTACTTTAGATTAGATTTTTCTGGTTGTCTAGAAGGTTCCTTTGCTCGTTGCGTTGTTCCTCTAGAAGATTCTTTTGTTCACTACGTTGTTCTTCAAATCGTACAAACAGATTCTTTTGTTCATTCTTCTGCTCAATTCGTTGTTCCTCTAGAAGATTCTTTTGCTCTTTTCGTTGGTCTTCACACTCGGCGAGCAGCTGAGCCATCATACTAGAAATGTCTTAGCTTGTACTTACTTGCTCTTCCGGCATTTAAATTTCAAATAAAAACGCGTCTGGATTTTCATCGTGTTGCCTTAAGTCTTCCTGCAGACGGATAATGAGGTCGTTTTTTGTTCCAGCAGTAGGAAGGCCTCGTCTGTTTAAGCTTTAAGTTCAACACAATTCAATGCATTCACAATTTTACCCATTTTTTTTTCTATTTTGTTCTTATATTTTTGTGTGTCACTTTTCACAAACACCTTTCTTATTTGTTCACTAATCTACACACTTTATCAATTTTTTTTTCACCATTAATTATCTGAATTCACAGACTAAATAAGTTTTATTCCACTTTTTCTGAAACCAATGTAGTATTTTACTAAGGGTTCGCAAATAAAACTTATTTCCTTTATTCAAACGGAAGGAACAATTACTTCACAAAATAAAACGCTTTTATTTCAAATCTTTTATTTCTACTACTTTTATTGTAACCAAGCACAAGTATGCAACTCTTTATTCACAGACATTTATTCATTCACATTCAAAATCGAACTGCCGCTTTCGGACTTGTGCCCCTGTATTTATATCCGAAAATAAAGGGTTCTAGAATTTTCTAGGGTCTGCTAGATGGTGCTTTCCAAAAAGGTTTCGTCAATTATTTCAGTACGAACACCAACCGTGATGGATTTAATTATTGATTTCACTCAAAGATGGCGCGGAAAGTTGTACTCATGTGTGGTTGTTTACATAACTGGGCATATTCACCACAGTATATAAAAATGGATCGTGGTTTGTGCTGATGCTTAAAACTTAAAAATGACTGGACCAAATTGGATACTTCCTCCTGCGGCTTAGGAAAAAAGAAAAGTCGAAAAATTCTCAACAGGTGGCGATGAAGGTGCAAATTTCGTTTTTCAGTAGGATAACTCAAGAACGGATCGTTCGATTTTGACAATGTTAGGTTTGACGAATTTGTATTGGCACAAGGGAGTACACTATGAAGAAATATTCTGGAAATTTTCAGAAAAATTGGAAATCCGGGTATATCCTGGTTTTAGTACATTTGTTCGCATTTACCACCGAATTTTTGACAACAACACGAGTTTTTTCCCCAATACCGCTTAGAATTATGTCGACCATGATTGGCTGAGTGCACGAGCGACTTCGAAGAGTTCATACAAATCCCTCGACTCTTTCATGGATGAAAACGAAGCCGCAAACTATCTCACGGAATATGTTATAAAAATGACGGTTGAGACGCGAAAATTCCGCTTATTCCGAGCGATTCACCATTTGTATTTAAGCGTCTTGAGTTTCTTGTTCGTCTCACTTTCGTAAGTGTACCCGGCCGAGAATATAATGAAAAAACCTTGTCTACCATACAGCACTTCAGTAAATCACTGCGGTTTGATTGAAACACTTCGACATGGTTTAAAAGAATTTTAATAGAATTTTTAAATTAATCATGTTTGAGGCTCGAAATTATTATTTTCATTACGTTAATGAAGTTGGGCGGAATGAAGTTCGCTGGGCCAGCTAGTATTAAAATAATATTAATTCCCATTTTCATTATGATGTAATATCTTGTATTAGATTTTAGAAATTTCATGCAAATTTTATACACATAGAAAGTTAGTTATTTTCGTGCAGCTCTTGACCTCTTATTCCTCATTGCATTTTTTTTTCGTTACCTGATAAATAATATAGGTACTTATTCCAAAGTTGATCTTCAAAAATAAGAATACGATGGAAATCTCGATTGAAAATGATGGCAACTGAGCAGAGTCAAGAGCACACAAATGATTGTTTTTTTTTGTTTACTTCTCTACCTTTTCAAATCTAAAAATAAAAACAATAAAGAAATTGAAATAAAATCCGATAAAATCATTCTGGAACTTGAATACTCAATTTTAAAGTACTTTTATGTAACTCATTCCTGCAGCGCTTTACTCCGGGATATAAGGATATGGATACAAAATAAACGACTAATGCATCACTTGTTTTATCCCTGTTGGAGTTTTGTTCATTTTGTGTACAGTTTTAAAGTCTAGGAAACAAAGTTGCAATTACCTATATTAAAAAGCACGGTAGTGCCCAGTCAAGTTCTGGCACTACACCCTTTTTGCAGGATCAAACTCAGGCTATTTTCGACGCCCCCTCACTCTTACTTCAGTACCAATAAAGTCAGAAACTTACAATCGCAGCATTTGCTAAGCTCACCAGGTTTAGACAACTCACCAAATTTCAATTCTTTAGCATTTGTGGTTCCCGATATATACCTACATATATAAGACTGCAAAAATCGCAAAAACCGTAACTGACTGACTGACTGACTGACTCACTCACTAACTCACTGACGGATGAACAAAATTATGGAGCACTTCCCGACAACGTTCTTGTGACTTCGCAAAACGGTTGGCCCTGTGGTGTTTACAAAGGAAAAAATGTAAGATTTTACATTCAGGGGGCATGGTACCCGCTCATTTTCATAGAAATGATATAAATTATTTGTAGCACTTCTGATTGTCGTAGAATGAGGAAATTTAATACAGCGGTAGGGATTAAAGTGCAGGCAAAGGCAAAATTTTAAAATTTGAGATTTTATATCAATTATGAGGAGCACATCTGATTGTCGTAGAATGATGAAATTTTGTAGAAGGGTAGGGCTAGAAGTAAAAGCAAATGCAAAATTTTAAAAATTGAGATTTTGCAATCAGAGGGCGTGGCAGCCATCCAGTTTTGCAGAATTGATATCAATTATATGGATCACTTCTGGTTTCCGTTGAATGATGAAATTTGGTAGAGCGGTAGGACTTGAACTGAAAACAAAGGCTTCATTTTAAAAATTGATATTCAACATTCAGGGGGCGTGGCATCCGCCCACTTTCTCAGAATTATTATAAATTATATGGATCACTTCGGATTGTTGCAAAATAATAAAATTTGGTAGACTGGTGGTCAATACAAAGGAGATATTGGACAATTTGAAATTATCCATTCAGGGGCGTGGCACCCGCTCATTTTCTCAGAATTGGTATCAACTATGTAGAGAACTTCTGATTGTCGTAAAATGATGAAATTTGGTAGAGCTAGGACTTGACAAGCAAGCAGAGTAAAAATTTAAGTTTTGAGATTTTACATTCAATGGGCGTGACAACCATTTCACAGAATTAATATTAAATATATGGAGAGCACTTCCGATTGATTGGAGGTGTATATTGTTCAAACATGAACATATTGAAGATCCATTTATTATCTTCAGGTTACGCAATGTGCGGCGAGTAAATAAGCATAAAACATGTTATCGTAAACATGCACTGACGGCTGCCTGGGAGATAAAAATAGATAATAAAAATGAGAAATATGTAACATATAAGAGATAAGAAATAATGTGTAAATATGTATGTATGCGTTCAAATAGTATTTAAGGAATATTTGTTTAGAAATAAATTTAGTATTCATTCGACCTTACACCCGAGTGTTTTATTCAACATATATAAAGAAAAAGTTGAAATCATGAAATTTTTCATGCAGGGGCGTTTCATCCACCCACTTCTTATCAATTTTCGCATTTCAATGGAGCTCTTCTAACTTATGAAAATTAGTAGAAGTGTATGACTTGTAGTGCATACAAAACGCATAAATTAAAATTTTATGAGGCTTTCGATGGGCGGCTATTCCACCCACTTTTCCTGATAAAAAGAATATTTGCTAAAAGTAGTGAAATCACACCAAAAACATAAATGTTGGAAAAGTAGCCACGTTCTTCTATATACAAAAAGAGTCAGTAACAAGTCAGCCGTAAAAAAGTAGTGAGAGATAAGTACGCCAAGTTTTTAGTTTAATCATGTTAAATATCAAATATTTTAGGTAGAGTAATATGGAAGAACCTCAAAATAGTCAGAGAAATCTATTATTTATTCATTACTGACTTAAATTGAGTTGGTTTACTTGGCAAGTTTACTTTTCTTACCTAATGATAACTTGACTAGTAAACCAACTTAATTTAAGTCAGTAGTAATTAAATAACTTCCATATTACTTTACCCAAAATATTTGATATTTAACATTATTAAACTTAAAACTTGGCGTACTTTTAGATACCACTACTTTTTACGGCTGACTTGTTACGCAAATGTTTTTGTTAGAGGAGCTTGGCTACTTTTTTAACATTTACGTTTTTGGTGTGATATCTACATATATTTAGAAAGAGGTTGCGTTTCGTAATGCATTAGATGCACATGCACACTTGATGCAATCTCATAAGTTTCAAAACTCAAACGAGAAAACAACTTTCACCAAGAGTAACGGATCCAACCCAGAAATTTGCAGTTTTTTTTTGCATTAATTTTGCATTTCTATTCTCGATTTTGCAGTTCACCAAATAATGGTGTAATCGAGTGACCTGCTAACTTCACAGCTTAGTTAGCAGGTAACATAGTGTATCTCGAGAACCAAGCATGCTTGACTCTTGAAATAAAGCTCCAAATTTTCAGTTTATTTTGCATTCCAAAAAAATTTTAGGTCTAAATTTTGAAGTCTTCTATTTGAAAAAAAAAAAAAAAAAAAAATCATACTGCTCTGCTAAATTCACGGTGAATTAAGTAGCTTAGACGTTCAGAGGGTATCTCCGGAACTAACCTTGTTTGTTTTTATATTCTGCGCGCACAAAAGGTGTTATGACTTATAGTCCAGTCGAATCGTCATTTGACCTTGCGTTGATCGGCACGGTCTGTTTTTTTTCATGAATCGATGGGGGCTTACAAGAAAAGCTTAACCCTAGATTTCCACCATCTGAAAACTTTTTTTACCAAAGTTATTCGTAAAAACGTACTTTTTGACTTCTTTGGATTTTTACAAATATCTCGGCTCCAGTTCGATGTACAGTAAAAAATTTAAATACGTTTTGTTTGTAATAAAATTATCTAGCATTAAATGTCAAGTTTTTTTTTTGTTTGAACAAATAAGTAAAAAGTTACCGTTAGTTTTAGTAATTTTCTTTTGGGTTTTAGACGGTTTTTCATTATTATTTCGAAAAAAGTTTGTATTTTGGTTAGTTTTTTTTTTTTGAACCCAGAAACCCATTCTTGAATTTTCTGATAAATAAAGTTATTTAAATCGATACTTATTGAGGAATTAATTTCCAATCCCAAAATATTGAAAAAGAAATTTGCTGCAAGGATCCTGTTCCTACTAAGTAAATAGTGGACATTTTTTTTCTTCAGAATGTTGAGTTTGGAAATGAATTCCTCAAAAAGTATCGATTTAAACAACTTTATTTAAACAGAAAATTCAAGAATGGGTTTCTGGGTTCAAGATAAGCTAAAAAAGAATATTGTGGGTGTTACCATTGTTTTTCCATAGTGTTGTTTCTTCCTAAAGTCATTTTCTTACACCATTGCCCCTCCCATCTTAACGGGGGTATATAGACCCCCCTTCCAGTATGGTTGTCCTATTATTTTGGCTTAGTCTACACGCTCCAGTGCTTTGATGCATTTAAGTGAACTATTCTTTATTTGCCATTATACTGTTTGATAACACGACTTTTTATATTAATTTTTTTATCGCTAAATTTGGAATTGTTGTATTGTATTTGGCCTCAACCCGGCGGGAAATATCGTCCCCAATGAATTTTTATTTTATAGCTGAATTCTTCAATCAATTCACTAGCCAAATAATAAAAGGAAACGTCATGCAATGATTTAGTGAGTGAAGAGTCATGCGAGGTTTCCTCAGTTCATAGATTTGAACCCACTTTTTGCTTTGTGTGTAGAAAACAACAAGACAACAGCAATAAATTCACTAGCCAGATAATACAAGTAAATGACATGTAATGATTTAATAAGTGAAGAGTCATGCAAGGTTTCCTCAGTTCATAGATTTGAACCCACTTTCTGCTTTGTGTTTAGAAAACAACCCTTTCTGTCATTGAATTAAAAATTGCTTTTGATATGGAAAATTATAAGATGAAAAAACTGCTGAAAAGTCATGTAGAAGTTCATCAGTTCATCGTCTATGTCCACTCATATGCTTTGTAAAGTGTGCACCGCCATTGTGTGTTTTAATAGAAGTTGATTTTTGTTGTGTTCTCTGTGTTGACATTGTCTACTGACAGTAAATATTATAAGACGACTTATGAATTTTCATTAAAAAGAGGCAATCTCAGATTTTATCAAAGTATTTCAGTTTTTTGGTTAATCTTCACTTCGCATATGAAGTGGTGATTAACCAACAACCACTGACCTAGTGATTTAATTGTAATTTAAAGTTTTAATTCTATATTTTTATTAACCAATCACAAAGAATTCACAACACAACAGAGTTAATGAATTTACTATTTATTTAATTTTCTTCACATTTTTCATATTGAATTAACTAATTGCTGAATAAACAACTACCTACTTCTATATCTTGTGATTTTCATCGAAAATATTGAACTGATGAATAAACCACATACATTTATGCATTGAATTCATAGATTATGCAACCACCATGTTTTTCATCATCTGGGTCGGTGAATAAACAACTTCCAACGAAGTAGTGATTTCGGTGGCGAATTTGCATCGGATTTTCAGCTTGTGCTTCCGGCCTAGGAAAAAGCTGATTTTTCCTCAATGAATTTTTGAATTTTTCCCGCTGGGAAGTTGAAGCAAATTAAGATAATTTGAAATCGTAGAACAATGCTTTCATTAAAATTAATTATTAAGGACTAAAATCAACAATAACTGGAAAAAGCGCGGCTTTTCTGATTTTTGACCATGAAGCGGTCGCAGCGCCGCTCGAGGTCGAAAACTTAGGTTATTTACTAGGCCAATATCCTGAACAACTCAGCAAAAAATCAAATCAGATATAACAGATTTGACGCATACGTGAATGTATATAGTTACTGTACTATTAATTTATCATACAGAAAAGGTTTTTTTTTTTTTGTATGACTTGCCCTTATTCATTCATTCATTGCTTCATTAAAAGGACTAAAAAATAATTATTAATTAAGCCGTTTCACAAGCCTTTATCAAAGTTATAACTCAAAAGTATTTGTTCAATAAAAAAAATGAATAAAACTGACTAAACCTAACTTTTAATTTGTATTTGTTTGTTAAACAAAAATATTTATTTATTTAAACAATAGCTAATATTCTAATCAGTAATATGTTTTTTCATTTTTTACTTTGCGATATACTGGAGCCAAGATATTCGTTAAAAACAGAAAATGTCTTTTTTTGGGGGGCTCCGACTTGCCTGTGTTCATTCATAGGTTTCTCAGCTCCCGTTTGGAGTTAAGATCCAAAATATAAACTTTTTTTGAAATAATAATGAAAAACCGTCTAAAAAGCAAAAGAAAATTACGTAAACTAACGGTAACTTTTAACTTATTTGTTCAAACAAAAAAAACTTAACATTTAATGCTAGATAATTTTATCACAAACAAAACGTAACTTTTACTGTGCAATGTACTGGAGCCGAGATATTTGCAAAAATCAAAAAAAAGTCAAAAAGTACGTTTTTACAAATAGCTTTGGTAAAAAAAGTTGTCAGGTGGTGAAAATCTAGCGTTAAGCTTTTCTTGTAAACCCCTATCGATTCATGAACAAAAAAAAAACAGGCCGTGCCGATCAACGCAAGGTCAAGCCCTTTTTTACGACACGGTTCGACTGGACTTAAATGAATACCCTTAAAATGTTTTTAGCATAGCACGAGCGATTAGGAGAGGATTAAGAAGGATATACCGATTGCACATTGGTTTTGAATGTTTGCATATCGAAATGAGAGGAGAATTTGCAGTAAGACTTCCAATTTTCAGTTTATTTTGCATTTCAAGAAATCTTAGGTTCAAATTTTGAAGTCCTTATTTTTAAAAATTAAAAAAAAAATTACTTCAATATGAAATTAGCAAGTCAAATTGCGTATCTCGAGAACTATGCATGCTACTGAAGTTAGCAGGGCAGTATAGGGCTGCCAGACGTCCCGATTTTCGGGGGAAAGTCCCGATATTTAAACCCTGTTCCGGTATCTGTCCCGATATACAAAATGTCCAGATATTGTGCCGAATTTTCACGTTTACTTGCTATATAGGGAAATTAATTATTGGTTTTGTGTCAAAAGAAATTCGAGGTTTCAATCAAAACTAACGTTACGATAATGTAAAAGTAAAATTTTCGACAAAAGACGCCCGTCGGTTTGTTTGCATGTGCGTCCCGATTTATATCGAACTAGAGCCTAAGCGAATCTGTGGCTTTGCTTTAAATTTGGTGTGAAACATTCTATTTTATTCCCTAGGAGTGCGATTGAATTTTTTTTTAAAGCTTATCTGGATAGAACGGTAATACAAAAATTAAGGTTTTATCAAGTTTTCCTGTAATGGTTTTAATAAAACTTCGTAAATGTAATTCCAGAACAGTTTTTATAACACTTCATACGTTTTGGTCGAAAAATCGAAAAACTGAAATAAATGTTGGGGTTTTTTGGAAAATTACCGGTTTCTTACTTGTTTTGAGATATTCTCGAATATCTCGCTGTTGGCGTTTTTGATTTTGTCAACATTTTATAATTTGTTAGAGGTTGCATTGTACTTAATCGACTGAAATTTTGGGCCATTTTTATATAAATAGATTTTGTTATGTCCCGATTTGTCCCTGTTTTTGGGCCCTGGGGTCCTGATATTAACCAAATTTAATCTGGCAGCCCTAGGGCAGTATGACATTTTTTTTTTCAAATAAAGGATTGCAAAATTTGTAACTATAAATTCTTGAAATGCGAAATAGGATGCGAATTTGGAGCCTCATTTCAAGTCTCTAGCATGCTTAGTTCTCGAGATACTCTCTGACCTGCTAACTTCACTGCTATCAGAAATAATTTTATTTACTTTTACACTATCAAATTCCCATAATTTTCGAAGGAAAGAAAAACTTTTAGGAAACATCTCTTTTGCGATAGCCCCTTTTGAGGCATTTTAATTTGGAACAAATGAGTAAAAACGTTAGTTTCTGAATATTCAATTAATATCATTTCCATGCATTTGCTGAGAAATTGCACAATATTTGTTTCTTATAACTGATTTTTCTCATATTCTAAGAACGGATATAATAAACTTATACGGATACAAGAAACAATAAGTCTCTTGTACAAACAAAAAAGGAATAATAAATTTTGTTTTAAAAAGACATCAATAAATACATTTTTATTAAAAAAAAGAACTAAAACACAAAATGTAGTGAAGTTATTTTTTGGTACTTCAGTCTTCAGAGCACAAACAAATAAATAACATTAAGATTTCTTATTTTAATTTTTAGCTATTCAAAATAATCATTAGTTGTTTTTGAATCAATAAAATATTATTTCGCTACATTTTCATCAAAGGTAAGCTGTTAGCATAAAAGACAGAACACAAAAAATAACAAATTCATTTGTAGGTAGAGGGAGCACTGAACTGACTTTGTCTACAAATTACAGATTGAATCATAAATGACATTTGCATTTGTTGCTTTTTTCTTAAGGGTCTATTTGTGTTTTATGAATTTGTGAGTTTTTTTTTTAATTAAAAGGGTTTCCTTTAATTAACCATATTTACATGAAAAATGGAAAGTTCGTGGTTTAAGAAATGTTTCTTTTATCACTGTTTTTCTTATAAACGTGTTTCTTATGAACATATAATTTAACATTCAAATATGTAGAAAAGTACACGGTGCTTTTGTTCAGATTTGTTCTAAGCGAGCGTTATGAGCGAGCTTATGAGCGTTAAGTGCTGTACAGTGTACGCCATTTTAGGTTAACGCACAAGTTTGCTCTCGTAGCTAACAACTTTAACGTAGCTTGAATTTGACAATATGCATATGTATTTGTTCCATAACATTATGATATGATACCATTAAAAAAAGTTGGAAAAACCAAGTTAAAATATAAATTATTAATATAAATTACTATTAATTACTATAAATTACTATAAATTTGTTACTTTAATAGCTAAATCAGATGAAGCTCAAACGAAAGTATTCCATCTGATTTGTTTGATAGATATGAATTTATGAAAAAAAAAAACAAATTCAAATATTGTAAGATCGGTTGTCTTTAAATTTTTTTTTATAAACATTCTTGAACGTTTTTAAAAATAAGATTTGGTATGTCATTTTTTAGTATTTAAAAAAAAAAAACAACTTTGCACAAAATTAATAAAAAAAAATCAATAACCCGTCTTCAAGATATTGAATTTTCCAAAAAAATTTCAATATTTTTTTTAAAAATCCGAAAATTATTTTTTCACAAAATTGTTAAAATTGTAAGAGACCTCTTATATAAAGAGTTTTGTTGAAATCGGCGAAGCCATTAACTAGAAATTTGAAAAGCAAAAAATCGGTTCTATGACATGTACCGTTAATAACCGTTATAAATATTTTGTTTACCAAAATAGTTATTATAGTAATTATAGTGCCTCGTATTTTTTATTATCAAAATCCTATAAGAGCGGTTTTCGTAATAAATCAATTTTTGTATATTGATTGTATGGCAGGTATCGTTATTTTTTGAACTAAAAAAATTCAATTTCTCCTCTTGGGAATCCCCCTTAAGTGGCTGAGGCTGCAGGTCGAAGTACATACAGACAGACAGAATTGCGAGACACACTTTTTTGTGTTCTCTATCATCGTAATGTTTGGGAAAATTATTATTATCTCCAGATCGATTTTTTGCACGAATCCCGAACTTGCCGTATACGACGTATATATCGCCAGTAAAAAAAAAATAGGTAGGTATTCATACAAATTTTAAATTCTATATTTGCACGAATCCTCGAACCGGAGAATTATGTCTATATCAACCAAATCAATGATGAAATAATAATGCAAAAAAAAAACAAGTAAACAAACGGAAATTTGCTAAAAAAAGAAAACCCTTAACTTTATTTTTTTCGACCTAATCTAAAGAACAAGTAAAAATACACGGTTTTTCAAAACAAAACTTTCGGTGTCTTGGGGGCCGGCCGGGTTAATATAATAAGCTTAAAATCCCACAGGAATGTTTATATTTATTTAGAAGAAATTAGGGGGGTTGCGTCATTCAAGAAAGCAATACACCTTATAAGGACCATCAACCTAGTATTCAAGCGCCTAGTATATTCAAACACCAACTCTGGGACGATTTTTCGCTGGGATTTTTTCTTTTTTCAAGGAGTAAAAATTTTCCCTCTGCCTGCATAAAGAAGAGAGGGAAATAGATTTACCTTATATTCTTTTTTTGAAAATTGGGGTAGTATGTCAAGCTAAATTTTGTTTCCGATAAGACTGATAAATATAAGTTCTGAGCTTTTCAGATAAAACGGAAAATCTTAGAAGCCCTAAATGCAAATCATGTGTGTCAACCAGAAAAATTAAAAACAATTTTTAACACACAGACTATTACGATGATGTTTTCCTTTTTCAAAAATTGCTGCTATGTGCACCTTAGACTTTGTTATGTTTCATCCCTGTACGGTAAACACAAGGTTGTGAATACTGGGCTGAATCCGAAGTGAGAGTCACTTTTCCTTCAAAAAATTGAACTCCCCCTTCCAACGAGCTTTCCTTATAGCAGAGGGTGCTGGGTGCATCGAAGTAGCATTTTTTTATCTAACGAAACGAAAATTCCATTTCATTTTACTTTGCTGATGGTTGTAGGTATTCCTTTTACTTGAAATTCCCATTTTATATTTTTTTTCTTTTATTTGTGTATCAACTCTGTGAGAGATGCTTCCAAGCACTCTACACAATTGTTTCAATTTTTATGAATATATCCTTATAAAGTGGAATCGCTCGCGATTTTACCTTTTCGTATATATTGTGTTTTGTCTGCAATTGTTCTGCAACTTTATTCCGACAGCAAATACACTCACATGGATAATAAGATGCAACATGCAAGAAATAAATTTTAGGGAAAATTAAAATTTACCTACTAAACAAATAATTTATAGAACAAATTTCAAAGGTGTTCTTAAGGTTATACCTACTTATGTCATACATAGGTGTATGTATAAGGTGACCACATGTACCGAAATGACCGGTACAGTACCGAAAATTAACGCTGTGTCACGTGTACCAAAGAAAAGTCTCGGTACACACAAATATATCGAAATCAAATTCGTGTACCGAAATTTATGAATAAATTGAGATAAAATCTGAATAGAAATATTCAAAAAGCACGATATTTCAAATATTTCTTTGTATTTATATTCAAATATTCATAATATTAAATAAATTAAACAAAGATTAAAAAAAATGTTTCCTAGTGTACCGAAATCAGCGTTGGGAAAGGTGGTCACCCTATGGGTTTGGTATGTATTGGGTTTGGTACGTTTCGACTTTTTTCTTTCGTATTTTGGTTGTTTCGTCCTAGGCGTTTCTCATTTTATTGTTTTGCATTTCAATGTTTTACTTTTCATTTTTTTGTTTTCTTTTTGTTTCGGAAATTTTTGTTTTATTTTTTTAGTTCAAGTTCAATTGATTTTAATTTCATAATTTATAAAATTAAATTAAATATAGTAATAAATTACTTTTACTTATATTAATTACAAATTTCAAAGTTTATATAAAAAAATCATATAAGCATGGATTTGCCGTCTGCCCGATTGACAATCTTTAAACAAGGTTATAAATTGTAGTTTTTAATTTTGAATACAATACATGCAAAAAATAAATTAAACTAAAAATCGTGTTTAAAAGTTTTTCTAAAATGCTTCATTAAGTATTTGGATTCTGTAGGCCATAGCTTTTCTATAAAAATTGTATAGATTATTTATATCTTGTTCGCAGTTAAAAATCGCTATTACATTATCATCATGGATCTCATTCCCACCAAGATAGGTTCTTCTTAACTCTTTCAGTATTGGACATTTTCCTATGAAATGTATTATATCTTCTCTTACTGACATATTACACATTTAGCAAATAATCGGCAGGTCCTCACGGTGCGGCAAGAAGTTCAATCGCACTAGTTCACCTCTCATTTTGAAGACTGCAGATATTAGTTTTTGATTAAAATCAATCTGAAAATAATTTCTTTCACAAAGATTATATTGAAGAATGCTATATGTGGCTCTATGTACTGAAGAAGTCGCTTGTACGATATATTCGTGTCTATATTTTTCATCAGTTTTAGCGATTAGATTATACAGGGAGTCTTTGACTTCCTTTTCATTGCAGGTTTGAACGTTAAGACTAAAATGCAGTCCACAGTAATCTGCTAATTCTTTCAACTTCTTGAACCAAAGGCTTTTTCTCTGCATAATATTCAACGCAATCGCTTTAGGCAATCTGTCATCACCCATGTTAGAAATTCTTATTTAGTTTTATTTTTTTAGTATTTCTTTATAATTTCATTTTGTTTTTGAATGTTTCATTTTTCGATTATTTCTTTTTGGAATTAATTCGTCTTATGTTTGTTTCGTCTTTAATTCTTTCGTTTTTGTTTATTTTGATTTCGATCATTTCGTCATCCTTTGTCTATTTTTGTTTTAATTTGTGTGCATGTAGAGAACCTAAAGGCCTTAAAACTCGCGCGAACAAACTCGCGTCAACAAAACAAGAATAACCAACATTCTAAGAAATAATGGGTACCCAGTTGCGGTCATACGGGGTTTGATTTCAAAATACATCCAAAATCCGCCCACCCAAAAATTGACCAATTTACAGATGGCTTTTAAAAAAGTATTGTCTATGTGCCTAATTTCACCGAGGAAATGGTCACCAAGAAAGTGAAAGATGTTCGTTTGGCTTGCAAGTCCAACAAGACACTAAAGGTGAAACCCGATAAGGACAAATGTACGGATGTAGTATACGAAATCGACTGTATCGGGAAAACCGACGAATCAAGCAATTTGCCCGACATTAGAACGACAAAACAATTACTGCGTCAACGAATGTTAAATCATAGGTCAGCTATTATTCAAACGGAAAAGCATACTTCAAAGCGATATTCTCTCGAAACGCTTCATATTACAAACAAAAAAAACAACATGAATCGAAAGCAAGCCACACAGAACATTTCAGCGGTATAGATACTGCTCACAGATTTTATCATAACAGCTAGCCGCTTTCTTTTTTTTTTTTAGTTGCAGACTAAACTTCTTTATCAGAAGAGCTTTAATTGTTTTTCATTAATAATAATTTGTTGTCAAATTAATAATTTTTTATAAATTATGTAAATTCATATTTAATATTTCTCAAAGTGTAAATTCATCTTTCATTGTTATTTTTGTTGCTAACATTGTGATGGACTATTTGTATTTTGTATGTAATAGGTAAGGTTTCCCTTGAAGAACACAGCAATCCCTGTCGAAACGTCGCTCGTCGGAAAAAGTTAGTGTTAAAATTATTGTTTCATTACTAAAATAATTGTGACCAAAACAGCCGACGAAAAAATATTTTCCACTCAACATTATTCATATCAAATTTGTCAGTAAAATATTTTCTTAAAAAAGATTCATATCCTTGTCGACTAAATTTTATATTACAAAAACGTGAACTTAAAAAAAAAAATAGACTAATGAAACGAAACATCAACTAAGAAAAAAAAAACGAAGAAATTTAATCATTACAAATGATTTCTAAATCTAAACAGGATATAACGCACAATCATTTGCACAATAATTTTACAATCACGATGCTAATTTAATAGTAATTTCCGAAAGACATTTTTATTAATAGCTCTCTTTCCCAGACGTTTCATTGTGTCTGTATTTTGTGTTTATTCTTTTTTTTTTTTTTGCTAGCTCCCCATCTAAGAACATCATCATTTTCTTATGTTGACTTAGTGTCCGTGATATTTTTGAACTTCCTTCCGAAATTGTACATCCGTCCCGAAAAAAAAGTAATTTTTTACGAATACCGCGGTGCTCATTCCATCGTACGTCGTACGACGACGTACACCTCCATCTTCGTCGGCGTCTCATATCTTGTTTGGTGGTTGATTTGGAGTTTTTTTTTTGTTTTCTGTCTGCATAATTTCCAGCAATTCATCTTCGAGTTTCTAGCCTTCCCCCTCTACTTAAATATATGTGTATTGTATGTTCTGGCTGAAGGATCTTTTTACTTAAAGTAAACCCAAGAGTTATTATTATGTTCAAATCTGTAAGGAAAATGGGAGAAAAAAAGCTTAAATTGGTCATATTGCTGCCAACTTGTGTTAGCAGAAACAATACGGTGCACATGAAAAGTCTTAAATTCTTTTTGTTGTAAGGACGAAAGTGCAACAACAACATAAGGCAAAAATAAATCTGCTATTAAAGTGAAGCGCATCTCCAGTTCTATCACGCTGGGTTTTTGTTTTTGTGGTATTTTCGATGCAATTCCCATATTATTATTTGAGTAAGATTTTTCGCGTATCTTTATAAATTATCTCCAAACATTTAATATTTTTTTCCCTTAAAAAATGTGCTTTAGTGAAAGGCAACAGCCCCTCAAAGATGTAAAATGTACATTGTACATACATAGGTAGGTACATAACGAGAAAATTCTCCATGGGCGAATGTGCATGGGCGGGCAGGTTGGTTGGCGATGGATGGCGTGGCGGTGGAATGAGAATGCTCTGAGTTTCGTTGTGGGTCGTTTTTTGTCTGTAGTCTATAGGTAGGTATATCGTATATGTAGGTAATAAGTGTAACCGTTCTAAAATATGAAAGACCATACATTTTCATTCAATTTAATGCTCTAGTAAACAATTTTTATTTAGTAATTTTTTTTTTACAAGAAAATATTGGAGATAAAAAAAACAACTTTTGTATATAAGTTTGTAGACGCTGGCTACAGCAAAAGCATGGTGATGTTCTGGCTGATTTTAGTATTTTCTTCCATTAACCTACCTCACCTCAGTCTCCAAAGTTAAGATTGTCTTTCTGTTGCCAACTCATTTTTAGGTTTTGGCTGGCTGACGCGTTTCAAATCCCTTATAACGTTTTCAGGTGTGTTTAGTTAATAAGGTGCAAGGCAGTAGCGGATCTAGGATTAGGCTGTGGGGGGGGGGTTGGTAGATCCAGTTTGAAACATTAATGGCCACAAGTGAAACTACAATTTATGTTTAAACTTAAGTTCAGCACTTGATTCGGTTTCAAAGTAAACCTTGAACTTAGATAATTCTGTAGTTCTAGTTAAACGAATGTATTCTGCAATTTAAACTTCATAGCCTAAGAGCCGGCAGAAAAATTTGGGAGTGGATTGATAACCAAAATATGAGTATGACGGTTTGTAGGTGCATATATCGCGGTATCAAAAACAACCGTCTCTCAGGTTTCTTTTTCAGCCTTTTGCGGGGGTGGGGGTATAAAAATAGCGATTTTCCAGTTTATTTTGTCAGAGGTATTACCACTTCAATAAATTTAAAAAATATATTATGTGATGTTGTCATTAAGTCAAAACATCATAATCTTGGCAATTCGACCAAATGAACTCAAAATATAAGCTTTTTAAGAGGACCTTATCGTCTTTTTCTTGGAGAATTATAAACACACAAAAAATCAACAAAACAAAGTCTCCAAAAAAAATCGATTAAGGTTCGCTTAAAAGTCTTATATCTTGAGTTCTATTGGTCGGATTGCCAAGATTTTGACGTTTTGACTTAAAGAAAATGACAGAGCATCACATTATATATTTTTTAAATTTATGGAAGTGGAAATACCTACGAAAAACTAAGCTGGAAAATCGCTATTTTCAAACTCCCACCCCCGCCAAAGGCTGAAAAAGAAACCTGCCATACGGTTGTTTTTGATACCGCGATTGTATGCACCTACAAACCATCATACTCATATTTTAGTGAGCAATCCACTCCCAAAATTTGCTGTAGGCTCTTGTTCTATCAGTGCAGCATTCAGAAAACTTGATCGTAATAATCATTCTAAAATCTTATTCATAACTGCCATTTTATAATAATAATAAATTATTATATTTCTTTCTATTTGAAATAATATTTTTTTTAATGTTTTCGAGTGACGAGGAAATGTAACATTCGTTGTGAATTATTATTTAAAATATTATTTTAACTATTGTGACGATGTTGATTTTATTTTATAATTTATATATTTTTATAATTTATACATAACTAATATAAAAAAGTTTTAGTTTAGGTTAAAGGTTTTTTTTGTGAAAATCTACAGTTATATAAATAATTGAATTTTGGCATTCCCACTTCCCACTTTTCCTTTTAGAATAGCCTTGTTTTTTGTGCATTTATATCAGCTCCTATCCCCGGTTAAAAATGATTTCAATATTACATACAATAACATCTGTAGTATTTAATATTTAAAATATTTTTAAGTGGAGATTGAAAAAAAATTAATATACCTTCAATCTGTCAGTAAATTTGTACGTCAGTCTAGAGGGACTGCAAATATTCACACGCATGATTTTCTGAGTGGCCAGAGAAAACTTAGATTTTGATTTGTTGTTCCCAAATTCTTCACGGGTCTTAGCCCCAATTTCGTTTTTTTGCAAAGCTAGCGAAGTTCATAGGGTGAATTATTTTTTCGTTTGGCATGTTAATTGTTAAGCCCCGACCCCGTTTTTTTCAATTATCTCTTTAAGCTTTAGCCCCAACTTGGACTTGGAAGTCCCTTGAGTCAAGCGCAAACATTTTCTGGAATAAGGTAAGTTTTAAAGGAATAATTTGCTTAGCCCCGACCACGTTTTTTTGTCCAATTCTTGTCAAGCCCTACTCGCGAGCTGTTTTTTTTTCGTCCCAATTTTCTGTCAATTATCCGTAGCCCCGAACTTGTTTTTCGTACAATTTCCTTCAGAATTCAGCCCAAACCTAATTAATTTGGGGCTTAGAAAAAAATACGTAGCATATAAATTGTGTAGCCCCAGCCTCGTTATTTTTTCTGACTCCTAATTCTGATTTCTATATTTCAATCGATTTTAAGAACCGCCTGTGGGGGGGCTTTAGCCCCTATAGCCACCCCCTGGATCCGCCACTTGTGCAAGGAACTCGAATTGAAAACAATCCACTGCTGATGCTGACTGAAGTGTTGTTGAAAGTCAAGTTCTTAAATGTCAAAATATTTTTTTAATATTCTTCAACAAGAGTAAAAATAAATGGGTATGCGTTACCATGGGTACGGACACCTTGATCTTGACTTGAAATCAATTGGATTGCAGTTCGCTTAGATAGGTACCGGTACCTATTTATAAAGTAATATTAAAGGCATGTATAAATACATATGTGTATATTTATGTAGCCACACGTAGATACCTAAATAGAAATATGTATGTACCTACATACACTACAAATAAATAAAAAATTAAGCTAGGTATACAATTTGCTGATCCAACACGAATTGTCAAAACATGTGATCATCAATGAAGAGTATTGTCAATGAGTTGCCGGCTGCGTTGGCACTCGCGGTGTTACGATTTATTGTTTATTGGTGTAATAACCCTGTCAATGTGTCAATGACACCTTCATTTCGATCATACAGTTTGGATTTTGTTTACTAGTCTTGTAATCTATTCCATTTCCATTTATTACATGGATTTTGACGGTTAATGCGGCTGCGGCTTAGAGCGTTCATTACTATTTTTAATTACTTATATACCTACCTATGTTAAATAAAAAAAAAACTGGTTGACTACGAAATCTCACAAGCTAAAATCTCGCAGACGAAATCTCGCAATACGAAATCTCGCAATTACAGAAACCCGCTCTTCATAATCTCGCAATTACAAAAACCCGCTTTTTATAATCTCGCAATTACAAAAACCCGCAAAATAAAATCTTTGTGTATGTTGTCAGTTGGTGTGCTTTCAGTTTATTTGCAATAAACAGTACATTGGGAGGCCCGCTTCGCGGGTTCAAGGATTTTAACTCCCTTTTCGGGTCCTCTGTCCCGCTCACGCGACTCCGTCGCTCCGCTTAGGGTATGCTCAGTCGCCTCAGTGGCCGACGCGGCGTATTGGGTTCAAGGATTTTATCTCCCTTTTAAGGCCTCTGATTTTTTATTTTCCATTTGCAGGATTTTATTTTTCAGTGCGGAATTTTCCAACGTCACGTGTTAATGCGTGATTTTAGTTGAAATTTGCGAGATTTTTGGTTGTGAAATGTAAAAGCCAGATTTTGTTATTGCAAGCTTATGAAAAGCGGGTTTATTAGTTTGCGAGATTTCGTATTTCGGGATTTATAAAAAAATGCGAGATTTCGTTATTCGAGATTTAAGTTTGCGAGATATCGTAGCGCTCCCAAAAAAAAAACACATATAAAGTTTAACAATTTTTATTAATAGGTACAACATAAATAATTTTTACAAAACTTACACATATAGAAACAAATCGAATAAAAATTAACATAAATAATTTCTTCAATTAGGCTAGATATTGAATAGACCGGAATTTTAAGGGAAGAAAGGTAACTACAATTCCGTTCACGGGTTTTTGAAGTGAAACTTCTTTGGGCGCGTTGAGAGTGAAATGTCAAGGTTGAATTTTTGTGAAACGATAAAATGTAACGCCACATGTGCAACGCTGAGATCGTTGATTAGCTAAGTGGTGGGAGGTAAAGTAAAAGTAAACATTTTTATTGATATAATATAATATATTTTATAGAGCAATAAGTTTGCATTTTTTGATAATCTACATTATTGTAGCAGATAAAACGTAAATGTCCTTCTATGTCTTTTTTCTAATTTCTTTAATTAGAATGCTAGAGTTTTGAAATTTTGTTGGTGAATAGATAATGAAATTCTAAGAATCTTACTAGTTTTAGATTTTTATCTATCTCCTACTGGTATGGAGATATAAATTTTTTTAAACATTTTATCTCAAAAAAGGCTAATTTCAAAAAATTGAATTAAATCAGGAAAGTCCGCTAAAAATTTGAATTATATATGGTTGCAAAATAAATAAAACCAAATTAAAGTTGTCATATACAAATTTTTGATTTTGCAAAGATTTTGAGTGTCGGAATTTTTGGAAATAGTCGGAAAACCTACTAAAATAAACTGATTTATGTCTTTTAAATGTTCACCTTTTATATAGAATACATAGCTGAGTCTTACGCATATATGTAAGCTAAATATCCCTATACATCTAGATTTTTATATCGCCAAAGAAGTTTCACTTCTGCCACGAGTACTGAATTACACGCGCTCTTTTTTATTTTTGAATATGTTTGTTTGGAACTTAAACTTACTTAATAAGCAAAATTAGCTTAATTTCACCAATGCATTTATGAGAGAATGGACACACTGGTAGTTTTTCAATATTGTTGGTATAACTCGAAAACTAAGTCAAATTTGCGAATTAAACTCAATAAACTTTTTGTAAGAAATTAGATTTTCGATCAAAATTGGTGGCTTAAAAAATTTTATAAACAAATCTAAGCAGGGTTATTTAACAAAAACTGACCTACAAAAATCGAAAAATCGCAGATTTTAATTTTTTTTTTACTAAAGTGCTCATAACATTTTTTGAGCAAACGTTTTTTAAACAACAAATTTTGATAGAAAATCTAATTTCCTACAAAAAGTTTCGAGTTATACCAACAATATTGAAAATGGCCAGTTTGACCATTCTCTCCAAAATGAATGGGTGAATTTAAGCGAATTTTGTGTATTAAGTAATCTTAAGTTTTACACAAACATATTCAATAAAAAAAACCGTGAACGCAATTATTGTTCCTCAATAAAAGGTATATTCAATAGCCTATTATTAAAGTTAAAACTTTGGTTCTAATAAGGAAAAAAGATGCATTGATTGGTTCAAAAAGTTTATGTTTATAACCCAAAAATCACAAATGGCAGTCTTCACAGAGTGGCTTAGAGCATTGAAGGCAAATTGGCTCTGAGCAATCATAGTAACAATATCAAGTCACTCTTTTTATATTGGTTGGACAAATAGAGCATAGTTTTCTTCCACTTAGTGAAATCAATTGAGTTCTTGGGGGTGGAGACGGAAGATCGTTTCCCAAAACTCTCTTGACGGTTATTTGCAGTTGTCTTGGCAATCTTTCGTTGTACACGCGTGTACAGTTCGATCTAGCCGTATTCAAAATAAAAGCTGATCTTCTTAATCTTATGTTATTACCACGTAATAATCACTGCCTTAGAGACCATTTGTTGGTATTTGAGTGAGCCATATAAAAAATGAACAATAAGTTATACTCATACGCAAAAGAACAATTTTATTGACGTGTTGCCTAGGGAGCACTTTAAACGTAAAACAAACATTACTGAGCTGAGATGGTTCAGACACATAGGTACCTTAACACTGATGTGGTAGACTCATAGACTCTTACATTTCTTTTGAACAAACTTTTAGTAAAGTTTTTTTTTTTAACGGTTACAGTACCACATAGTCCACATGACCACATCCCATTCTCAACCTTCCAAGGCGGTATCAGGTCGTCTTCTTGACTTCCATAATATAACCTTCGATCTTTTAAATCGAGAAATAATGTTAGTAAAGTAAATGACTAGAAATTTAATGAAAACAAATTGTACAAAAACACAAAACTTTCAGGTTGCTTCTATGTGCGTTTACTAAACTTGAACATGGTCGTCTCTGTTTGGTTGTTTGCCTTCACACTGGAATACCACTTCTGTATAGGCTTTATACAGTTTAAGCGAGTTATTAGAGCAGTAAATTGCTCCAACATTAAATAAACTTCAGCTTTATTCAGTTTTGTAAGTTTTTTTTTTTTTGTGTTCTTGTTGTTTAAACTCAGTTTACATTTTGGTTTTGTTGCGCGGAAATTATAGCATAAAGGAGTTTGCACAAGAGAGTTAGGGATGTGTGTGGTGAGGAGGTGACCATAGCTATTATGGCTAAATTTGTAAAGAACATTTTGCTTGGTACTCACTACGCAGCATATAATTATACATAGGTTTACAATAAACCTCTACCTACAATGGAGAATTGTTAATTACCTTCAACTTTTTTGAATAGTTCTTGCATGGTTGGTAGTTACGTAGGTAGGTATACAATACAGTCAAGCTCATAAACGATTTGCATCGAGAAAGTTTTGTGCTTTAAAGTGGATTCTACTTCGTTGGAGCAAAATTGAAAACATGTTTCTTTCAACATTAATTTTGAAGCCCCGTGGGCCGCACTTGAAGTGTGTTAGTTGATTTGTAAAAGCAATTTTATCTATTTATGCCTACAGCTACAGTGATGTTGAAAAAAATTAAGATAATTTTTTTAGTTTTGTAATTATTAAATTTGACAAATTTGTATACATATTTGACAGTTTTCACTTCCCAGCCTCGTCCACCTTAAAACTAAAACGTTTTTTTTTCTTTCAGGGCTACTGCCTCTTATGAGGAATTGACAAATCTTCCAAGAGTATCACTTGCCAAGAATAAGTGCTCTACAGTTTCTCCAGTTGCGCCACCAAATTTATTTATTTTGTATTCGACAACTTTTCTTGCTAAAACTCTAGCTAGGATTTTTTTATTGAAATTTTTAGATAATTGATGTATGCCAACCCAACAGCTGGAAAGGCGCGAAATAAATCATGGATTTTTTCTTTTATTTTTTTAGTAAGAGGATTTTGAGGGAAACCACTTGAAATGTATCCTAATCAAAAGGTCTTGACCGAAAAAAAAATTAAAATGTAAGTGACAGACGTTTGAGTGGCCCCAAACAACTGACAGCTGGGATATAATTCGCGGATGTTATTATTTATTTTTAAATTGTATATTAGTGGTAGCTTCTCCAAATGTTTACCAATTAAAAGGTTCTGACTCAAGAAAGTGATTTTATAAGTTACAGGTGTTTGAGTTTCGCCAAACTGCTGAAAAGCGCGATAAAAGTCGCGGATGTAATTACTAGTTTATCAAAAAGATTAAAGATACAAATATCTTGAAATGCATCTCAATTTAAAGGGCTTGACTCCCTGAATTGCAAAATGTAACTGACAGATGTTTTGAGTTACGCCAAACTATTGAAATCCACGAAATAACTCGCCTAACTAACTAAACCATTCAAATAAGCGATATAAGAAAGCTATGTCGTAGCGAGATTACTACAATTATGAAAACGTGAACTGAGTGTGAGTGCAATTTCACATTTCATAAAGAAAATAATATGTATAAGCCATATAAAAACATTAACAATAACACCTTATTGTTTTCACACTTTTTTGTTTTTAACAATTACTAACACTTTTTAATTTACACGACAACGAAAAAAATTAAAAAACGAACGAACGATTAAAAGCACGTACCTGAATGCATTACAGTCCATCATCGGCATCACGACTGATCAAAATGATGTCACCTCAATGGATTGCAATCAGATGAAAGAGAAGAGGTTTGATGTGATATTGCCGTTATCAGCATTTATCGCATTGCTATCTCTTTGTATGAAATAGCTTTCATACGCATCCAATTTTTTCTCATCTGTTACTTGCTTCTTCAGAACCACACCGTTTGCATTTATGTTGAAATGATTAAGCTTTAGGATGTGAAATGCGCCTCAAAAATGCGAATTTACTACCGCGATTCTGGTGTCGATATTTCGATGATGTGTTTTCGATTCTGAAAAAAGATAAAATAGATTGTACTTTAATCGTCTTAAACAGTCAATTTGAAACAATTAAATTTACAATTGAAACGGAGGGAAACAGAAAAATCTGTTTTTTAGATCTTGAAGTTAAGAAAACTTTAGATAATAAAATAGATATTTCAGTTCACCATAAGCCGACAAACACACTTCGTTTTATTACAAATGATTCACATTGTCCAACTCAACACAAACAAGCCGCGTTCCATTCTATGATATACAGAATTTGTAAACTTCCCTTATCAGCTTCAAATTACAAAGCTGAATATGATTATATTAAAAAAGTTGCAGATGTAAATGGGTATAGTAGATAAATTAATTCATAAACATTCAAATAATATCCAAAAATCAAGCATGTCGACGTTTTTCTCGCAAAATAAAGAAAGAAGTCAAGTGGAAAGAGCCTCAGTGAGTTACGTGCCGGAAATAACTAACAGAATTTCAAACAAATTCCGTGAACACAATATTCAATTAGTTTTTTCGAGCAAAACAAAATTAAAAAACTTGCTCGGGTCAACAAAGGACAAAATAGATAACATGAAAAAATCAGGGATATATGCAATACAATGTGGTGACTGCGATGGGGTTTACTATGGGCAAACCAAAAGAACCATAGAAAAGAGGTTTAAAGAACACAGTGCATATATAAAACAAAACAAAAGTCAAAGTTCTTCCATCGCAGATCACGTCCTAAGGCTTAATCATTTCAACATAAATGCAAACAGTGTGGTTCTAAAGAAGCAAGTAACAGATGAGAGAAAATTGGATGCGTATGAAAGCTATTTCATACAAAGAGATAGCAATGCGATAAATGCTGATAACGGCAATATCACATCAAACCTCTTCTCTCTCATCTGATTGCAATCCATTGAGATGACGTCATTTTGATCAGTCGTGATGCTGATGATGGACTGTAAACAGTCCGAAATGCATTCAGGTACGTGTTTTTAATAGTTCGTTCGTTTTTTAATTTTATTCGTTGTCGTGTACATTAAAAAGTGTTAGTAATTGTTAAAAACAAAAAAGTGTGAAACATTAAGATGTTATTGTAAATGTTTTTATATGTTACGGTTTTCACGTATTCAATAAAAGTTTTATTAATGTATAGCCACTTATATCGCTTATTTGAATGGTTGTGTGCGTTCAAAACGTGTTTCCTGCAAATTTTTTTTTTTTAGCTAGTCAAAACCTTTAAATTAGGTAAATTGAAAGAAAAAATAATAACAATATTTGAAGGCCAGTTATTTCGTGGATTTCAATAGTTTGGCGTAATTCAAAACTTCTTTCAGTTAAATTTTCCGACTCAGGGAGTCAAGCCCTATAAATTGAGATGAATTTGAAGAGATTTGTATTGATAATCTAATTGATAAACTAGTAACAACATCCGCGACTTTTATCGCGCTTTTCAGCAGTATGGCGTAACTCAAAACGTCTGTCAGTTACAGTTTGCAACTCATGGAGTCAAGCCCTTAAAATTGAGATGCATTTCAAGATATTTGTATCTTTAATCTTTTTGATAAACTAGTAATTACACCACGACTTTTATCGCGCTTTTCAGCAGTTTGGCGAAACTCAAACGCCTGTAACTTATGAAATCACTTTCTTCAGTCAGAACCTTTTAATTGGTAAACATTTTGAGAAGCTACCACTAATATACAATTTAAAAATAAATAATAACATCCGAGAATTATATCGCGGCTGTCAGTTGGCCACTCAAACGTCTGTCACTTACATTTTAATTTTTTTTTGGGTCAAGACCTTTTGATTGGGATACATTTCAAGTGGTTTCCCTCAAAATCCTCTTACTAAAAATATAAAAGAAAAAATCCACGATTTATTTCGCGCCTTTCCAGCTGTTGGGTGACACTATAAACTCCTTTTTTTATACATTAATACTCTGGTAGTCAAGACCTTCCGATTGCGATACATTTTGGTAGCATACATCAATTATCTAAAAATTTCAATAAAAAATCGGCGACTTTAATCGCGTCTGTCTGGGGTTTTGGGGCTACTCAGACCTCTGTCATGTATACATATTCGCACTCAAGAGATCAAGATCTTTCGTTTGTGATACATTTCAAGTGGTTTCCTTTTTGACAAAAAACTCCAAAAATAACGCGTTTTCAGGGACGTCTGTCGGTGGTTTCGGGGCCACTTAGACGTCTGTCACGTACATATTCACACTCAGGGTGTCCATGGCTAAAAGTTGTGATCAATTTCAGGTGGTTTCCCAAAAGCCTAAAAACACAAAAAAAACGCGTTTTCGGGGACGTCTGTCTGGGTTTTGGGGCCACCTACACGTCTGTCGAAACCAGTTTTGTAATCAGGGAGTTCATGGCGTCAAGTTATATTACATTTGAAATGGTTCCCCACCCGATTTCAATTTTCAGAAAAGTTGTACTTTTGATGCACTTTTACGTGGTAACGGGGCCACTACATGCTGGCAGACGAACGTATTCGTTATCACCTTCACCGGGACTACCTATACTATTAAAATTTTTTGGCTTCCTTTCACGACCAAAATCTGCTGCCAGCTCTCGGTCTTTATAGGAACCGCTTAAGTTTTATGACTCAGTGAAAAATTAATATGTCATTTTTCTCTAGGACTTTTACTTTTCAAGATGTCAAAAAATAATAAAAATAACTTCTAAGTAGGTAAAATTAAGAAAAAAAGAAATTAATGGTAGTCAACCTGTTGCTGAAATGGATCATTTTGCCGAACACCTTTCAATTTTATGAGGAAGTTGGTTCGTTTATTTTCTTATATCTGGAAAAACTTATACATAAATGTTTTTATCGTCAAATGTTTTGAGAGGAGAAAAACACTTTTCGGCTGCCATTTTTTTTTCAAAATTGCGGCGCGGCGGCGTGAGTAGCAAAGTTTTCCTTAGTCCCGGGATCCAATTTTTGTCTCAAATAAAATTCTTAAGGCATCTTAAAGTACTCACCTGACTCTACTTAAGTCCCCAGCAATCCCGGTATACTAAGGTCTGTTTTGGTGCCGGAAAGAACCCAATTATTTTCGAGAAGCTGTGTAATGCATGTTTCGAAACGTAACAATGGATTAAAAGGGACTCAAGAAGGGTCATCAATCATCAGGGGAAGACAAATAATAAACTTATTTGAAGAGAAAATGCATATGTTTTAAGCACGAATGAAGGAATAAGACGAAAGACGTTTCAACAAAACAGAAGAACCTGTAACACTCATATTCGAAGAACCGAATTCTTGCATGACCAGGCAAAAAATACAAAAATGTCCCAATAGTACTTAACATTTTTAGTCATTTGTAAATACTATTTGAAACGCAACTTCGTCGCGCAAGATAAAGCCAATTTGCTTGTAGCGCAGTTTGCTGTTAATCCAACGCTGCTAGGAAATGTTAGTATTCCGCCTATACTTGAGGGCGCAAAAGATTTTATGAAACAAATCTTCTTTACGTCTTACGTGCAGTTGCTAGAATTCTGAAAGATTTCGGTATACACACATACGCTGGGCCGGATTCGGATAGTATCCCTTTCTGGTCTCTTTTCGAGTAGATAGAAAACAGCATTTATTCAGCCAGTCCCTAAAAAAGGTGAATCTTCTTCACCATCAAACTATCGACGAATTGCACTTACGTCCCTTCTTACCAAGGTCATGGAAACGTTGGAAAATTTCTAGCTTAAGAAATATCTTGAAGAAGGAAAGTTTCTTAATGACCGGCAGTACGACTTTCGTAGCAATACTGATGTATATCTCACCGAACAGTTCCAGCTTAAGAAATATCTTGAAGAACGAAAGTTTCTTAATGACCGGCAGTACGACTTTCGTAGCAATAGGTCGCTGATGATCTGATGGTATATCTCACCGAACAGTTGAACAAAATCTTTAAGTTGATTTGGAGAAAGTAAGATTATTGCGCTTTATAATTCTAAGGCATTTGATAGAATTTGGCATTAAGCTTTATTATCGAAAACACGTGCTTTTGGTATCGATAAATCTCTTCTTCGTTGGATAAGAAATAACCTTTCGGACTGCTCATTACAAGTTGTTTTGGACGTTTTCAAGTCTGAAATAGACAAAATAAATGCTGGTGTGCCCCCCCCAGGGCTCGCTTTTGTCTCCGACTCTCTTCCTTATATACATAAATGATCTTTTGTCTGAAACTTCTCATCCATTAAACTGGTTCGCTGACGACAGTACACCCAGCTTTTCGTTATCATTTTTAGATTTACATCCATGCCCTTCGGATGTGGAACTTGAACAGCAGCGTATGACAAGCTCATTAAATTCTGATCTCGACAGGATTGTCCAATAGGGTATCAAAAACCGCGTAGAACTTAATGCTGCAAGAACTCAATTCTGTCTCCTGTTCTTAAAGCAAGATCCACCCCAATGCCGCTATCCAAGAAAGGCACGTCCATTGAGGAACCAACAAGCGTTCAGTTCTTGGTATGTATGTCAAAGTTAAACTTTTGTGGACTGACCACATATTTGACGTGCGTCGACAAAAACGTTACTTATTGTTTAGGTGTCCTCTGAAGATGCAAGAAATTTTGTACCATCTCTGATCAGGATGTAATTTATGAAGCCGTCATTCGTCCAAAGCTTGAATATAAGTCTCATACATGTGCAGGTGCTCCTATAGACTCATTACGGTTTCTTGGATAGAATTAAACAAACAGCTTTTAAAATGATAGGTGGTAGAAATACAACAGAAGCATTTGCTTCTCTTAAAAACCGCCACAATATTTCTTGTCTTTTATTATATTACCGTTATTTTTTTAAACAGTGTTCTAGTTATAAAGCCAGTTGCTTTCATCCCCTAAAACAATTCAACTGTAATACCCGTGCTTTTAGAAATTCCCATAAGCAGATCAGTGTAATCTTAAGCCCATACTTCAGACGTACTGTTACAACAAAAAGTGTAACTTCAAGTAGCGCCGCGTGAAACAAAACAAAAATCAATAGCCCATATTCCCTAAAAAAAAAAAATACCCAAATCAAAGTTCAAGTGCCAGTGCATAAAAGAAACAACAAAAAGTGCACCCATGCATCAAAGAAGATGATGCTAAATTAATACGATCCATAACACAGCGGTAAATTCCTATCTCTCCTTCCCACATCACTCACAGTGCTTTGGTTAAGTCATTATATGCAGTGTGTGTATGTATCATACCATACAATGCTTATAATTGATTGAGACAAAGCATATCAGATAAATTGTTGTTATTGATTTTGTGTATCCAGGGGCGGATCAGTGCATTTGCTATTTAGGCATAACACTAGTAGTATTTGTACTGGGAAGTTTTTTGGGGCCCAAAATTGATAACAACATAGTTAACTGTCTGATTTGGTTTCTTGTGTCTGTTTTTTCGTAATGGGGGGTGAATTTAGGGTTGACTACAGCAACATTCGGGGACTTAGGCAGAATTTTTGTGCTGCATATGTCCATACTGTGAAAAACAGGCCAGCTGTTTTGGCACTTAGTGAAACGCAGGTAGGGGAAAATACCGATCACTCGGAATTCAGCCTACATGGTTATAGCTTAGTGCCTTTATTTTTTTCTCATCATGGTCTCGCCTTGTATGTTCGAAACGATGTTGCTTATCAGCTTCAACCACAATATGGGTCTTGTTTGAATACCTACTTTAATTTCATGTGGTTTAAATTCACCATCCATAAGCGCATCATCCATACTTGTTTTGTTTATCGTAGTCCTTGTTTGGATGGTAATTTGACTTCCAATGAACTCGATGCACTATCTGACTCCATCCAGAGAATTATTTCCCATTTTCCGCACAGTGAAATCGTTGTTACGGGCGATTTCAATGTACATAATTCTTCGTGGCTACGCTATTCGGGTCAGACAACACCCGAAGGAAGGTACGCCGAGATTTTTGCTGAGTTAAACAACTTAACTCAGCTTGTTGACGAGCCTACTCGGATTCCTGACGTTGCAGGTCAATCCGCTAACACTCTAGACTTGTTCCTTACCTCTGACCCTGATAAATACACTATTAGTATATTATCGCCTCTAGGTACATCAGACCATTGTTAATTGCTAATTTCTCATGCCAACAAAATCCAGTTAGAGAAAAAACTCCCAAGAGAACCGTTTGGCAATATGAGAAAGCATTTTTTCAGGAGCTTTAACTGGTCACTATGCTTCCTCGATAGTGACGTAGATGCCAGTACAGATATGATCACAAATTTAATTCATTGTGGAATGAGAAATTTTATCCCGAATAGGGTAAAATCTATCAAACCCAAAGAAAACTCATGGTTTGATTCGAGCTGTAAAGAGGTTATCAGGATCAGAGAAGTAAGCTTCCGTTGTTATAAAGCCAACCCTACTGAGGAAAACCGGAAAAAGTTTCAACAAGCTAGAAAGACCTGTAACGTTCATATTCGACGAACCAAATTTTTACATGATCAAAAGTTACGGCAAAAAATACTACAATGTCCCAAAGGTAGTAAAAATTTTTGGTCATTTGTAAAAAACATACGAAACACCACCTCGTCCTCGGTTCCAACGCTCGTCTTCAATGATACTCCTTTTGTCAGCTCGCAAGATAAAGCCAATTTGCTTGCAGCACAGTTTGCTGTTAATTCGACGCTGCCAGAAAATGTTATGACTCCTCCTGTACTTGAGAACGTAAATGATTTTATGGGACAAATCTTCTTTCGCACTCGTGCAGTTGCTAGAGTTCTAAAAGTCTCGACGTTCACAAATCCGCTGGCCCGGATAGTATCCCTCCCATTGTTCTGAAGAGGTGTTCTTCAACGCTGGCAAAACCACTGCGTAAGCTTTTCCATCTGTCCTACTCTACTGGTCTCTTTCCGAGTGGATGGAAAACAGCATTTGTCCAGCCTGTCCCTAAAAAAGGCGTGTCTTCTTCCCCCTCCAACTATCGACCAATTTCGCTTACGTCCCTTCTTTCCAAGGTCATGGAAATGCTGATAAATTTTCAGCTAAAGAAATATCTCGAAGAACGAAAGCTTCTTAATGACCGGCAGTACGGCTTTCGTAGCAATAGGTCCACTGGTGATCTGATGGTATATCTCACCGAACAGTGGCACAAATTTTTACATTGTTTTGGAGAAAGTAAGATTATTGCGCTTGATATTTCAAAAGCATTTGACAGAGTTTGGCATCAAGCTCTCTTATCGAAAATGCGTGCATTTGGTATCGATGAATCTCTTCTTCGTTGGATTAGAAATTACCTTTCGGACCGCTCAATACAAGTTGTATTGGACGGTTTCAAATCTGAAATCCACAATATAAATGCTGGTGTGCCCCAGGGCTGCGTTTTGTCTCCGACTCTCTTCCTAATATTCATAAACGATCTCTTATCTGAAACTTCTAATCCATTAAACTGTTTTGCTGACGACAGTACCCTCAGCTTTTCATATTCGTTTCTTGATTCACATCCATGTCCTTCGGATGTGGAACTTGAACGGCAGCGTATGATAAGCTCATTAAATTCTGATCTTGACAGTATTGTCCACTGGGGAATAAAAAACCGTGTAGAATTTAATGCTTCTAAAACTCAATGCTGTCTCCTGTCGTTAAAGCGGAACCCACCCCCAATGCTGCTATCCATGAGCGGCACTTGCATAGAGGAAACTGAACAGCTTTCAGTCCTCGGTATGTGTGTCACAGACCACCTTTTGTGGAACGACCACATATTTGACATCGCCAAAAATGCTGCTAGGTGTTTAGGTTTTCTCCGTCGATGCAAGAAAATTTTCTCCCCCTCCGATCTGGCTGTGATCTACAAAGCCTTTATTCGTCCAAAACTTGAGTATAACTCCCATATTTGGCAGGTGCTCCAATAACCCACTTGAGTCTATTGGATAGAATTCAAAAGAGAGCTCTTAAAATGATAGGTAAAAGAACTATAACGGAAACGTTTACATCTCTGGAGCACCGTCGAAATGTTTCATGCCTTTCGTTATTTTACCGTTATTTTAACAAAAATTGCTCTAGCGAAATAGCCAGTTGCATTCCTCCCCTTAAACAATTCAACCGTAATACTCGCGCTTCTAGGAATGCCCATCAGTTTACCCTTGAGCCCAACTTCGGACGTAAAGTTAAGTACAGAGATTCTTTCTTTAGTCGCACTACACGAATGTGGAATGCTCTACCCAGCGCTATCTTCCCCTCCCATTGTGATCTACAGACATTCAAAACCAATGTACATCGGTTTCTCCTTTCAAATCCCCTCCAACCTACCTAATCGCTCGTGCTGTGTTTATCACTTTAAGGGTATTCATAACCCCTTTAGCGCGCGCTAAATATAAAAAAAAAAAGTACCGGGATACTTTTTTTTTCCCAAACCACGCGAATGTGAAATACTTTACCTGACTCTATCTTTCCCTCCCATTTTAATATTCAGAACTTCAAAACCAATATGCATCGGTATCTACT
Organism: Melangyna quadrimaculata; assembly: GCA_949320155.1. Taxonomy (NCBI): domain Eukaryota; kingdom Metazoa; phylum Arthropoda; class Insecta; order Diptera; family Syrphidae; genus Melangyna; species Melangyna quadrimaculata. The sequence continues at coordinate 216,156,326 of OX439483.1, read as the reverse complement.
TTTAAATCCTTCGCTATTTTCCTAACGCTCGTACTGCGTTCGATCATTTAAAGGGTAGTGAAACCCCCTGCGTGCACAATATAAAAAAAATGGGCACGACTGGATCGCACAAACTTGCTCTTGTAGCTTAAAATTGACAATGTGCATATGTAGTGGGTTGGCAACTCTGCTGTAAAAGTGAATAGTACCTATACATTAAAAATCGCTCGTGAATATTTTAAATTTTAAGTGTGATAATCATAGAAATAAAATTTAAAACGAACTTATACTTGAACATATTAAACAGTTTATCAAATCGAATCAATAAAACCACCAGGTAAAATTAGTTTTAAAATTCTGAAAGAAAGAAAACTTTTCGCTATTTGGTCATATGCTTAGTAAAAGAAAAGTAGGAGAAACTTCACCGGAAGAAAATTTAAGTTTGGCATCGAAAAACAGCAGAATATCAAAAACATTTAATCACCACAATAACATGTCTATGTCACAATCAGATTTCGAACAAATTAAATCCATTATTGATAAGGAAAGAACATTATTTTTCTATTCCATATGATCCCGCATGTGGTAATTCTCAGCAACGTGTCCAATCAATAACAAAACTTTTGCTGGATAATCAAAATCTTCACATGCCAGAGGCCACAAAAATAAGCGAAAATAGCAAAATAATCAAGCTCAAGCTTAACACAGGATCGAACGAAACTGCGACCAAAATGTTGAAGAACTCTTCTAAGCTTACAGGGACAGTTGCATTTATTTAACGTGATCTTAGCAAACAAGCACAACTTAAACGTCGAACCCTCCTGGGTTATCGCAAAGTGACCAGAACAAAAACAACAGATGCATTACAGATAAAAAATAACACTTTAATTTTTCGTGATAAAATATTTTAATTTAATGATACCAATAATCTAAAATATAAAGAAACTGATGGAGAAACTGAACTACAAAATATGTTTGCTGATCTTAACTTTGGAGATGTCAGAGAAATCAAACTATCAGTGACAAATAGACAGCAACCCAAATGGAATAGATCACAGAATTCGTATCCACCAGGGGTGGCACATGAAACACCAAATTGTAGTAGATTTGATAAAAATTGAGAATTAAAAAAAAATTGAGAATTAAATGCCGTCAGTCCTAATAATATTTTTTTAGTAATAATTTTGTAAGATTTTATCCTATAATATCTCAGGATTAAATAATAAACTGTTATTTGTAGATTTTTTTAAATACGTTAATGATTTTGATATATTTTTTCTATATGAAACTCATGTTACCGAGGATAAAATTATTATTTAAAAACTATTTTATAGACTTTAAGCTTATATGGGTTGAAGCAATAAAAACTAATAGTAAGGGTCGTGCATGTGGAGGTCATTTAAAATCATCATTAACAAATACGTACGATTTCGAGAAAATTGAGAGAAATGTAGCAGTAAAACTCTTTAACCAAAACAATATGTACATTTTACCTTGTTACATTAATTGTAACAAGTGGGATCACGATTTTGAGAAGTTACATAACACCATGTAATTCTTTGCGAGTAAAAGTGTATTATTAATCGGAGATTGGAATGCTAGAATTAGCAACGCACAAACTACTACATGCCAACACATTTCTAATCCAGTGATTTCTCATGCAAACAGGAAATCAAAAGACACTGTTTGTAATGTTGGGGTTACTACAAATGTATGACCTAGTAGTTCTAAATGGATGTACTGAAGGAGATGAAGAGGGTTACTTTACCTTCATAGTAGGACAAGGGCAATCAGTCATTGACTACTGTGCAGCGAGTAACGAATGGAATGAACAGATTACAAAAATCGAAGTGTAGTGTAAAACCTTCTCGGATGATATGCATATTACAGATGAAACTGCAAGAGAACCATCCCCCCGACAGTCTAATCTCAAATAACTACCGCGGATTAAATAGAAGAATGAGGAATCAGTCTCTTATAAGCGTACTTTGAACACTTTAATTGAAACAAACTTATTGGCAACCGAATCTGATGAGGTTATGGCTAAGCAATTAACAGAATATATACGAAGCTCTACAGCGATCAATATTCCAAACACGAGCTCACCGTTTAAACAACAATGGTTTGATAAGGACTGTTCGAAACGCCAAAAATCTTTTGCACTTCTGAAAGTCACCCGTAATTCACATTACCCCTATTTAAGAAAATGGTACAATGATTACAACACTTACTACAAAAATGTATGTCTACATAAGAAAATAAAGTTTGAAAATAACCAAGCACTAACTCTAGGTCAAACTTAAAATTCAAAAGAATTTTGGAAAATTGCCAGAACTATTAACGGAACAAGCTACAAAATAGGTACTGGGCTATCAGCCGAATCACTTGCAATCCATTTCAAACATCTTCTACACAGCGACGCAAACCTTCTATTTTCCTACGCTCAGCCATCAATCATCGAGGAATCATTAGATTTGGCCATGACACTTGAAGAAATAGAAGCAGTAATGAAGAAAGCGAAAAATGGAAAGACACCAGGTGAAGATGGGATCCCCTACGAATTTTACCAGAATGCAACTCCCCCATACTTGAACTATTTGCTAAAATTTTATAACAAGGTCTTCGCTAACGTTGATATTGCCACATCCTTCAGAAAATCAGTTATCTTCCCCATTCATAAAAAAGGCACTTTTGAAACTGCAGAAAACTATCGAGGCATATCATTTATGAACACGTTAGCCAAAATATTCTGCGGTATACTTGTGGAGAGACTTGAGAAATGGGTGGAGAGGAAAAGTATCCTTATCCTTGTATAATTACAAAAAATGAGGACTTGACGCGAGAAACATTTGTTATAAATGGCCGTGAATCCAACAGTAGGTTGTTATACTCTCAGCTTAACTACAATCTTGGGAGGAGAAACTATTTTAACGATTCCTTAACATACCGAGAGATTTCTTTTATTTTTAAAGCAAGATGAAGATGGATGACCTTATAACGGCAGCTTCGACCAGTTCTGTTCAATATGCAACCTTAAGTCAAAAGAGGACTGCTTTCATGTTATAAGCATTTGCCCAATATTTAAGCCACACCGACTTTTCTTCTTTGGAAAAATTACCCTTTCAATGCAAGACACCCTTAAAATACTTAACGAGTGCGACTGGAAAACGCTTAGTAAATTTCTAGAAGCTATCTACAAATATAGAATGCTTATTTAAACGATAAAAATTGTATATTAGAAATATTTTTGTCAACCAGGCTAACGGCTTAGCCATAGCTTTAAAATGCATGTATTATGTAAACTTTAACAATTTATGTATTAATAAATTAATTTGTTACTTACTTACTTACTTACTAGTGGTTCTATAACATTATATCATTACAAAAATTTTGAAAACAATTTAAAATATAAATTATTAGTAAAAATTACTATAAATTTGTTTTGTAATAGCTAAAACAGATAGAACTAAAAAAAAAGTATGCCATCTTATTTGCTTGATAAATATCAATTTATGAAAAAAAAAAATTCAAAAATCGTTAGAGCGGTTTTTTTCTTTAATAATTTTTTATAAATACGTGTACAGAGTGTCCCGTAAAGGATGTTCCAAACTGATTATGGTGATAGGCCAGGTCATGACCTTTCAGTATTTGGTAACTTGTTTATCCCGAACCATAACTGTTTTCGAGTAACAACTGTTTTTTTTTTTGAAATTAGCCCGAACCCCTACTTTGGACCACTGTTTTGCTCACCCCGTCCATAATTGATTTTTTATTTTATTTTATTTTTAAACTTCAACATTGGCCAACAATAAGACTTTTGTTGTGCATTCAAATAATTTTGATTTTATACACCATTTTTATAAAATTACTAGATAAAGTCATAGTTTGATAAAAATTATTTTTTTACTTAAATCTTTGAAAGAGCGTCCTGAAAAACAAATCGTTTGACTCAATATTGGTTCTTACTTTCACTTGCTTGCCTTTGAAATTTCAAAAAAGGTATAAATCATACCAATGCAGCCTCTAAATCAGGAGTTACAACCATTTAAACTCAATCAGTCGTAGTTAAAAAAAAAAAAAAAAAAAAGTAAATTCCTTTTTTTTATTTTTTTTTTATGATTTTGGTTGTATATTTTTGTTCTTGGTGTTTCTAGGTGTTTATTTTATTTTTGTTTTTTTTTTTTTTAATTTTTTTACTGTCGATACTTTAACCATATTTCTAACTTCGTTATAATATTAGCGACATCTATGTAAATCTAATATCAATTTCAATAAATAATTTATTTCATCCTCAAACCAACTTAATTTTACTAACAATGACGGTCTTTAACTTTGCGACACGCCACGCTTGGCCAACCCTTGTAATAACGTTTTATTTATTTTTACCGGAAATGGTATGGCTGGTAAGAATTTCAAAACGTTCAAAAGTAATGGCGCTTATTTTTTTGTTTTTCTAAAACATTTTAGACTGGAAGAAAAACACGCCACAGGATATGCTTGAATGCATTACATTTATGGAGAATGTGGAGGAAACGCCAGAGCAGCAGCCAGAACATATGCTGAGAGTTACCCAAATGCTTCCCATACTGACCATCGCCTTTTCATACGGGTTCACTTGGCTTATTGGGAGGGCAGAACACCAGGGAGAAGTCAGGGCAAGGAAGAAGTCAACGACCCCATCATGATGAGGCAGTTTTGCGTGCTGGCTGTCGAGAATGACCCTTCTACATCTGTCAGAGCCATCGAAAGGGCAACAGGGGTCTCAAAAACAACCATTCAAAGAGTGCTGAAAAGGAACAACCTTTATCCCTTTCATTTGCAACTTGTTCAAACTCTACTTCCAAGGGACTATGCACATATTATTACATGCAATTCCTATGATGGACTAAGCCGAAGCTTATCAGATAAATTGCTGTTATTGATTTTGTGTATCCAGGGGCGGATCAGTACACTGCGTTTTTATGCATAACACTAGTAGTATTGTACTGTGAAGTCATTTGGGGCCCAAACTTGATATCAGCATAGATAACTGTCTGATTTGGTTTTTTATATCTGTTTATTGTAATGGTGGGTGAATTTAGGGTTCCCTACAGCAAAATTCGGGGACTGAGGCAGAATTTTTGTGCTGCATATGTCCATACTGTGAAAAACAGGCCAGATGTTTTGGCACTAAGTGAAACCCAGGTAGGGGAAAATACCGATCACTCGGAATTCAGCCTACATGGTTATAGCTTAGTGCCTCTATTTTTTCCACATCATGGTCTCGCCGTGTATGTTCCCAGTGATGTAGCCTATCAGCTTCAACCACAATATGGTTCATGTTTGAATACGAACTTTAATTTCATGTGGTTTAAATTCACCATCCATAAGCGCATCATCCATACTTGTTTTATTTATCGTAGTCCTAGTTTGGATAGTAATTCGACTTCCAACGAATTCGATGCACTATCCGACTCCATCCAGAGAATTATTTCCCATTTTCCGCGCAGTGAAATCGTTGTTACGGGCGATTTCAATGTACATAATTCTTCGTGGCTAGGCTATTCGGGTCAGACAACACCCGAAGGAAGGTATGTCGAGATTTTTGCTGAGATAAACAACCTTACTCAGCTGGTCGACGAGCCTACTCGGATTCCTGACGTTGCAGGTCAATCCGCCAACACTCTAGATTTGTTTCTTACCTCTGACCCTGATAAATACACTATAAGTGTATTATCGCCTCTAGGCACATCAGACCATTGTGTCTTATCTGCGAATTTCTCGTTCCACCAAAACACAGTTAAAGAAAAAACTCCCAAGAGAACCGTTTGGCAGTATGAGAAAGCCAACTGGGACGGTCTCAATGTTTTCTTCAGGAACTTTAACTGGTCACTATGCTTCCTCGATAGTGACGTAGATTCCAGTGCAGATATGATTACAAACTTAATTCTTTGTGGAATGAGAAATTTTATCCCGAATAGGGTGAAACCTATCAAACCCAAAGAAAACTCATGGTTTGATTCGAGCTGTAAAGAGGTTATTAGGGTTAGAGAAGTAAGCTTCCGAAGTTATAAAGCCAACCCTACAGAGGAAAACCGGAAAAAGTTTCAACAAGCTAGAAAGACCTGTAACGTTCATATTTGACGAACCAAATTTTTACATGATCAAAAGTTACGGCAAAAAATTCTACAATGTCCCAAAGGTAGTACAAATTTTTGGTCATTTGTAAAAAACATACGAAACACCACCTCGTCCTCGGTTCCAACGCTCGTCTTCAACGATACTCCTTTTGTCAGCTCGCAAGATAAAGCCAATTTGCTTGCAGCACAGTTTGCTGTTAATTCGACGCTGCCTGAAAGTGATATGACTCCTCCTGTACTTGAGAGCGCAAATGATTCTATGGGACAAATCTTCTTCCGCACTCGTGCAGTTGCCAGAGTTCTGAAAGATCTCGATACACACAAATCCGCTGGCCCGGATAGTATCCCTCCCATTGTTCTGAAGAGGTGTTCTTCAACGCTGGCAAAACCACTGCGTAAGCTTTTCCATCTGTCCTACTCTACTGGTCTCTTTCCGAGTGGATGGAAAACAGCATTTGTCCAGCCTGTCCCTAAAAAAGGCGTGTCTTCTTCCCCCTCCAACTATCGGCCAATTTCGCTTACGTCCCTTCTTTCCAAGGTCATGGAAACGCTGATTAATTTTCAGCTAAAGAAATATCTCGAAGAACGAAAGCTTCTTAATGACCGGCAGTACGGCTTTCGTAGCAATAGGTCCACTGGTGATCTGATGGTATATCTCACCGAACAGTGGCACAAATCTTTACATAGTTTTGGAGAAAGTAAGATTATTGCGCTTGATATTTCCAAAGCATTTGATAGAGTTTGGCATCAAGCTCTCTTATCGAAAATGCATGCATTTGGTATCGATGAATCTCTTCTTCGTTGGATTAGAAATTTCCTTTCGGACCGTTCAATACAAGTTGTATTGGATGGTTTCAAGTCTGAAATTCACAAAATAAATGCTGGTGTGCCCCAGGGCTCCGTTCTGTCTCCGACTCTCTTCCTTATATTCATAAACGATCTTTTATCTGAAACTTCTAATCCATTAAATTGTTTCGCTGATGACAGTACCCTCAGCTTCTCATATTCGTTTACAGATTCTCATCCATGTCCTTCGGATGTGGAACTTGAACGGCAGCTTTTGATAAGCTCACTAAATTCTGATCTCGACAGCATTGTCCATTGGGGAATAAAAAATCGTGTAGAATTTAATGCTTCAAAAACTCAATGCTGTCTACTGTCGTTAAAACGAAACCCACCCCCCATGCCACTATCCATGAGTGGCACTTGCATTGAGGAAACCGAAAAGCTTTCAGTCCTCGGTATGTGTGTCACAGACCACCTTTTATGGAACGACCACATATTCGACATCGCCAAAAATGCTGCTAAGTGTTTAGGTTTTCTCCGTCGATGCAAGAAATTTTTCTCCCCTTCTGATCTGGCTGTGATCTACAAAGCCTTTATTCGTCCAAAACTTGAATATAACTCTCACATTTGGCAGGTGCTCCAATAACCCACTTGAGTTTATTGGATAGAATTGAAAAGAGAGCTCTTAAAATGATAGGTGAAAGAACTATAACGGAAACATTCTCATCTCTTGAGCACCGTCGAAATGTTTCATGTCTTTCGTTATTTTACCGTTATTTCCATAAACAATGGTCTAGTGAAATAGCCAGTTGCATTCCTCCCCTTAAACAATTCAACCGTAATACTCGCGCTTCTAGGAATGCCCATCAGTTTACCCTTGAGCCCAATTTCGGACGTACTGTTAAGTACAGAGATTCTTTCTTTAGTCGCACTACTCGAATGTGGAATGCTCTACTTAGCTCAATTTTCCCCTCCCATTGTGATCTACAGACGTTCAAAACCAATGTGCATCGGTATCTCCTTTTAAATCCCCTCCAATCTACCTAATCGCTCGTGCTGTGTATATCATCTTAAGGGTAGTCACAACCCCTTTTGCACGCGCTTAATAAAAAAAAAAAAAAAAAAAAAAAAAAAAAGAGTTGAATTTTGTGAAACGATGCTCCGAAAAAACCAAGAGGATCCGGATTTTTTCGATAAGATATTGTGGACCGACGCCGACACGACGAGTCATCTTGCAAAAAAGATGAATTAATCAACTTGCATAATTTCCATAGTTGGTAATTGGAAAATCCGCATTTGGTGCGAGAAGGAAATTCCCAATACCAATCCCAAATAAATTTGTGGACTGGGATTTTAATTTTATTTTAATTTTCAACCACGACCGATTTAGTTTAAATGGTTGTAACTTCTGATTTAGAGTCTGGATTGATAAGATTTATACCTTTTTAGAAAGTCCAAAGGCAAGGCAAGTTTTTAAAAGTAAGAACCAGTATTGAGTCATACGATTTTTTTTCAGGACGCTTTTTTAAAGATTGAAGTTAAAAAATAATTTTGATCAAACTATGACTTTATCTAGTAATTTTATAAGAATGGTCTATAAAATCAAAATTATTTGAATGCACAAAGAAAGTCTTATTATTGGCCAATGTGCAAGTTTAAAAATTAAAAAAAAATTAAAAATTAATTATGAACGGGGTGAGCAAAACAGTGGTCCAAAGTAGGGGTGCGGGCAAATTTCAAAAAAAAACAGCCGTTACTCGAAAACCGTTATGGATCGGGATAAACAAGTTACCAAATTCTGAAATGTCATGACCTGGCCTATCACTATATTCAATTTGGACCATCCTTTACGGGAAACCCTGTATAAAAATTCTTGAAAATTAAAAAAAAAAAAAAATTGGTATGCCAACTTTAAGTATTTAATAAAATACAATTTTTCGCAAAATTAAAAAAAAATCATTAACCCATTTTCAAGATATTGAATTTTCAAAAAAAAATCAATATTTTTTTTTAAGATCCATAAATTTTTTTTTTCTTTTGAATTGTATATGCAAAATTGTTAAAATTTCAGAGGACCTCTTAAATACAAAATTTGGTTGAAATCGATGTAGCCGTTAACGAGATATTTGAAAAACAAAAAAAAATAGGTTCAATGACAAAAAAAAAAATAAATCGGGTGGCACAACGGCTCATGAAGAACCAGGGCCTAGTGACTAACAACTCGCAACCATTCCTGTGTGCGCCTTTCGACAGGAACGGAAGGGACCTACAATTTTTATGCCGAATCCGAACGGCTTGACGAGAAGCACTTATTCGTGACAAGTGATACTCTTGGAGGATTTTTCAATTCCTCGCAAGAGGCAGTAGCCCTGAAAAAATACTTTTTTAGTTTTTTAGGTGGACGAGGCTGGGAAGCGATCCCAGACCTCCAGCGTGACAGTCGAACGCGCTAACCATTACGCTACGGGCTACTACCGGTTCAATGACAGGTACTGTTAATAACCGTTTATGAAAAAAAAAATTGTCTACCAAAATATAAACTGTAGTACCTAATTATAGTAGCTTGTGATTTTTTTCCAAAATTATTAGAACCGTTTTTGAAATAAATCAATTTTTGTATATTGGTTGTATAACAGGTACCGTTATTTTTAGAGTTAAACAAATTTCAATTTCCCCTCTAGGGAATCACCTAAGAACCCTAAGTCCAAAGTTTGAATAAAATCTGAATAATCTTGGCGCGATTGGAATTTGTAAAAAGGAAGCTGTTCAAAATTTGCCTGATCTAAATAAATTAAATAAATCATTAATATTGAGAACCTCTCAAAATCTGGATTTTGTGCCTTGTTATGATCAAGCCCGTTATGATCCATTCACGGAATTTGGATTTGTTTCTGTCTCAGAATTTGAGGTTTTAGATTCAATGATGGGGTGAACAAATTATATTGCCATATGTTCTTAGCACTCTGACACATTTGATCAATTTCTGCATTATTTGTATTTGTATTTATTTATTTAAAAACATAAGTATGTATATTAAAACATGGTGGCTTTTTTGTTATACTTTGTTTTTTGAGGTTAAAAGATTAATTAACTGACAAAGCAGAACTCAAAGGAAATTCGCAGATTAATAAATAAAATAATATAATACATACATTTATACAATATAATAGAAAGAAAAGAAATAATTGAAAGAAAAGAAATAATTTTAGCATCTGTATAGGTTTTTCAGGGAAACTTCAAAAGTGTTGTACCTGTTAAGTCTTTTCAGATCGGCAGGTATGGAGTTCCAAAGACCAATAGCGTGCACGAATGTGAATTTCTATATTTAAAGGAAGGGACAATAAGTAGGTACCTTACCTCTTTGCAATACACGAAAAATTAGTTTATTAAATAAATATTCGGGTACTTTATTATGGATTATTTTGAAAAGAAAAATCAATGTGAGAAAATCCAGATGTTTATTCAGGGGCATATTGAATACATTTCTAGCATGTACTGAAACGTGGTCGAAACGGCGCCAGCTATAAACAAATCAAACGATGTTATTAAGTGCAACTTTCTATTTGCGTTTACTAACACCATCCAAACAGCAAAAGATGGGACTACCATAGAAAAGAGTAGGAAGAACGATGGTTTTGGCAATAGTCATTTTGGTGGCTATAGGAAGACAACTACATGCTAGGTGCAAAACCCGCAGTGTGGCATATACTCTTCCAAGAACACAAACCAAGTGACTATCCCATCCCATGATAGAGTCTGATTTAACGTAACTCCCAGATTTTTCACTGTCTTAACGTAATTTAACGTTGACCTATCTAGCTCAATGCAGGGAAAACTCGTCGGTCGTCGTATCGATTACATTATTACTAGGGCTAGGATTCTCATGCACCTAAAAATCGGAAATATGCGCTTAAAATATGCCCTTAAAAATAGAAAATATGCAGTAAAAAAAGGAAAAAATGCACTTAAAAACATTATTTTACCTTATTTTACTCAGAAAAAAAAAAAATAAATAAAGTATTTTTATTTAGTTTTTATAAGGAATTGAATTCAATCGGACGTAAAGAGAGCGGTTTTTGGACCACAAATTTTATCTATTGTAAGATTATTAAAACAGCTTTCGTAATTGTCTCTCAGACATGTAAGAAATAAATTAATAAGTTGTGTGGCGCAACGGCTCGTGAAGAACCAGAACCTAGTGACTAACAACTCGCAAAAAGGAGGATTTGTCAATTCCTTGAAAGAGGCAGTAGTCCTGAAAAATACTTTTTAGTTTTAAGGTGAACGAGGCTCGGAAGTGAATCCAGACCTCCAGTGTGACAGTCCAACGCACTTCCCATTACGCTAGGGGCTACTACAGACTTATTTAAATTTTCATTATAGAATTGCGCCTTGGTAGATAGATAGATAAATAATTCAAATAATTATTTGCTTTCAGTTTACAATTCACAATAGCCTTGGTTTTTCTCAAAAAACAGTTTTAATTTTTTTTAATAATTGCACCAATAGGGCCTTTAAAAGAATTAATTTTTGCAAAAATGTCCATCAGCTAAATCGATTTGATTTTTCATTATGCTCCTTCCCTCAAGATTTGTGATCGTGCCAAATAGAAAATTATAGTTTCAGCAAATAAATACAATTTCACCACCATTGAATTGGATCTCTTTAAATTGTTTTGCATATTACGTAATTGCTTTTATCCACGTTCCCCATCTATTAAACCAAGTCCTCGACCTAGGTTTTTCGTCACAAATATAAACTCGACACTTTATTAAAAATTATAAATGATAAATATGAAAATATGCACTCAAAATATGCGTTTATTATGAACATATGCATTTATAATAGAAATATGCATTTTGCATAAAATATGTAAAATATGCACTAACGATTGAATGTCATTTTAAAGGAAATCGCATGATTCGTAAAGATAATTTGGTATTAGCCTTCTAAATGTTGTGAGAAAAAACATGCATTTGCATGGAAATCCGAGCCCTAGTTATAACTAATGACGTTAGCCTGACATTTATTTGAGTTAAGCCCAGCGTTACCACTTCCGGAAAAAAGTCGAAGTAGATTTGAAGAAAAAGGGAAGTATATTGACAAAAGTCGAAGTAGATTCCAAAATTAGCTTTTTTTCTATGAATGCATATTTTTAAAAAACTTTCAATTAATTTGTATTAATTAAACAAAAAAAGAGCATTACAATTATTATAATTAAATATAATTTGATTAAACAAAAAAAGGGATGCAATTTAAATTTATATACCTAATACTATATTTGCACATACATAAATTCTTGTATATTATTTAATAACATCTCAGACTTCATGTTAAGGTACTTAAGTAATTATTCTTTTGTTATAAAACATAACGTTAGTATGTTCTTACAAAAATAAGAACTCGTCATTAAAAATAAACGAAAATGATTTCAGTCGTTAAAAAGTTTAAAGGAACAAAAAAAAAAAACCCTAAATTGGCATTGATATTGGTTTTTTATTTAGTTATATATTTTCCATCTACCAACTTATATTTTTGAAAATAAGCCAACAATTTTTTTGGTTGTTCGAATATTTCGTTTTTTAATACATTTTCCTGTTTAATCAGTTTTTTGCAGAGTAAATGCTTTCCACAATTCCGCAGAGGAGTTTATTGGTTGTTTCGTATTTAAGAAAGTGATTTCAGCGAACTTTCGCTCTGCTGCTGCGGAACTGTGGGGCAAAACTGCCAAGTATAGCATACACTCAGAAAGTTCTTGAAACATTGGTTTTTCGACATTATTTTTTATATGTTTTAATTCACTCCAAAAGATGACACCACCCATTTCAGGTGTACATTTTTGTATAAATCTATTGTTTACTCCTTAAAGTAATGCAATGGAAACCTTTTCAAAATTGGCAGAATAGTTCGCATACTACCATTTTCTATTTTGTTTGGATTAAGATATTGAAGTTATTCCACATTCGTATTATTAAGCTTAAATCTTTTAAGGATTTGCTTACACAAAATTAAATAAAATTGTAAACATTTTTTTTTTATTTTCTCAAGTTGTTGAATTTCATTTTCAGTTTGATCTTGCCCAAATTTAACCATACAAAATATTTCACAGAGAAAAAAGAAGTAGATTTTGCCTTCTTTTTGTAAAATTGAAGTAGGTTGAAGCAGAGATTTTTAAAAAGAACTAGTTTTCAATATTTTGGCGATGGTGTGCATTAGGAAGTAGATTTTAAAATTAATTAAAAAAAAAAAAAAGTAGAAGTAGATCTACTTCAATTGAAGTAAAGTGGTAGTCCTGGTTAAGCCTCAAGTGATTTTCTTGTGACCAGTGTATAATACGAGTAAGATCTTCATTTATTCGAAAAGTTGCATCTTCGACCATTCCCTTTGGATAACTTGCATAAATTTAATCGTCATCTGCGTACATATGAATTTTACAATATTTAAGAACTGAAGGTAAGTCATTGTTGAATAACGTGAAAAGAAGAGGGCCTTATATTGATCCCTGGGGTTGGGAGGAAATCGGATGGTTCGGAATTTTCGAAAACTGCTTGCATTCTTTGGGTTAAATATTCTTTTATAAGTTTTAGGGCTGATTTTTCAAAAAAGAACAAGTTTTGTAACTTTTTTAAAAGTATTCCATGAGATACAGTATCAAAAGCTTTTGAGAAGTCTAGCAAAACCATCGTTGATACTAGATTTTTATCTAGCGTAACGACTATAATTATTGGCACCCCAAATTTTTTACCCAACTATTGGCACCCTATCATTCAACAGTCATTTCTCAGTAATCCGGTGTCCGAATAAGTCCATTTATTTTTTGTTTTGAATTCTAACATATTTCTCATATGTATATCTCCGTTTTTAGTTTTAAGACATTCTTTTTAAACTCTGTTTTACAAGTAAAAGTAAAAACACGCAAAACAAAATTAAAAAATCTTTGAAATTTCCATTGTTTTGGTTAAGGACCTATAATTTTTTAAGTGTGTTTTTAACTGCTTCCTTTTCAATTTTTTTATTAATTTCTTTTTTTAATGTGTTAATAATACAATAGTGCCAATAGTGGTATAATTAAACCGTTATTGATTTCAGTTTGAACAAACTGCCACAATACCATATTAAATGTTAAAAAGTAACGTATCTTCCAATTTCTTCTTGTAAGGTTTGTTCGAAAAAAAGGGAACAACGTCTTAAATACTAATATTGGCTGTCCAGAAATTCAGTTTGCCTTGTAAAAATACATATATTTTACGGTGCAGTGCATTAACGCCTACAGAATTAAGCCCCGCGGGTGTTTTTTCCCAAAAAAAGAAAGAAAAAGGGGGTTAATTCCTTTTTAAAGTGGTAATAAGGCCAACCACAAAAAAGAACTGGGTGGGTGGTTTTTGCTTTTTGGAATTGGCATGCATTAAGACCCACACTTCATTCATGTATGATTTTTAAATACTTTTACCCAAATCACTGTTTATTAGAAACACTTTGAAAGCACTTTGAAAAAGGGAGTTAAAATCCTTGAACCCGCAAAGCTGGCCACCCAAAGTACTATTTAGTACAAAAACTTTGAAAGCAGACTGATACCATAGGTGCCTTCCAGTTGGGGTTTGTTTCCATTTTAAATTGGAATTAAAACCTCCCAGAAAAAGAAGTAGCCCGTAGCGTAATGGTTAGTGCGTTCCATTGTCACGCTGGAGGTCTGAGTTCGCTTCCCAGCCTCGTCCACCTAAAAACTAAAAAGTTTTTTTCAGGGCTACTGCCTCTTGTAAGGAATTGACAAATCCTCCAAAAGTATCACTTGTCACGAATAAGTGCTTCTCGTATAGCCGTTCGGATTCGGCATAAAATTGTAGGTCCCTTCCATTCCTGTCGACGGGGCGCACACAGGAATGGTTGCGAGTTGTTAGTCACTAGGCCCTGGTTCTTCATGAGCCGTTGTGCCACCCAATTTATTTATTTTATAGAAAAAGGAATTTAACCCCGCGGTTGTTTGTTCCTAATTTTAGAAGGAATTAACACCCGCGGGGATTAATTCCTTTTTGTTTTGGGAACTAACACCTGCGGGTGTTAATTCCGTGGGCGTTAATGCACTGCACCATATTTTACTTGATTTAATTTACTAAATGTCAATGAAATGAAAAATAATATTTGTTTGTTACCTTTGAAACTAGGTAGAAACTATATAAAAGTAATTCAATTATTTCAACTAATTGAATTTTCATGGAGTTAAAAACTTATTTTGGTCCCTTCCTTTAAAAAATATAATTTATTTAGCAGTATTTGCCCACTGTAAAACTGTTTTTTATGCCGATAGCGGGCTTCGCGCTTTTTATATTGAATTTGATATCATTTTTTTTTTTTACAAAAACAGTCTTATTAAGTACCCTTTTCTTATGAAACCCTTATTTGTTCTCTAAACAACAGCTTATATTATTTTGTTGACAAAAAATAAGTTCAAAATTCTAAACAAAATAAAATGAAAAAAGGATTCAGAACTGCGTCTAAGCTCCTGAGTGCTAAAAAGATCAAACGTTTAAAAAAATAATAAACTACTGAAGAAGAACCCAACATTCAAATTTACTTCAATTTCCTTTTTTTAGTTTTATTAATTTGAAATGGATGTTTTTGTTAAAACAAAATATAAGGTAGCCTAAGAAGAGTTGACAAACATTATGTTCAGTTCATTAACATCACAATTTTCATCACAACTGTTTTGTTGCTTTGGGGGTTATGTTATCAAATTTTGAGGCAAAGAATCTTCTTTTCGATGTTGTTATTAAACCAACCTATTTTTGTATTTCTTAATTAAACAGTTTTTATAGGTACGAAAGTATCAAATGCACCGGTTGATTCTGTTATTGAAAAAAGGACCTGTTCATCTACATCAGAAAACAGATAAAGGTTTTCAAGGTTGGAATTCAAAATACATGATAATAAAGAATCCATGTTAATGGATCTGAAATCTCTATCAGAAATTGTTTCCGTTTCTGAGCTTGGAGAAATGTTGATATTATAGAAAGCAACAATAAGATCATGCTTGGAAAATCCAGGCACATCTCTCTGTCCATAAAAATTAACATAGTCAGGTTGGTTGACGAGCTCGATGAAGTGAAATGCGTAGGGTTGTAAACGTTTACAGGAAAGAGATTGAGAGAAGCCAGGTTACCGTTAAAAAATTTAACACTACTATTTTGAACGTCAAGAAGGTCAACGTTAAAATCTCCTGCAATAAATATGTCATTGTAGTTCGGAGTAACTTCTTCTAGGATATCTGAAATAGTACTTGTGTCATTGATGTTGGGTAGCTTATATATCACGCCAACCAAACATTTTTCTGCAGCACGCACAACTTTCCTAATGAAAAAAGCTACCCCTCCTACCCTAGCGTTCACACGATCAGAACGATAGACCCTACAGCAGCCCGTATTTAAGACATTATTATCTACCTGATCCGTCAGCCACGGATGACGCGGCATGATGAGTGCTTTTACACGAATAAGTTCAAATGCAACGGATTTAACTTCATGGGTATAGGTTAATGTATGAATTTGTTCACAATTTACACAGTTTAAAAAAAATTAGAGACAAGTAATTTCAATAATTTAACTATGAAATAGCAAACTGTCAACTCTGTGTTAAAAGTACGTATATTTTTTAGTGAATTGTTATCTAACACTTCAATTGTCCTGTAAACAAAATGGTTATATAAAGAGGGAGCACTCGAAAAGACGTCTGATTGCTAGCACAACATTCTTGTTCTCTTATGTCCTCAACTTTCCGATTAAGATGGAAAAAAGCTAAGGTCATCCCTGTGGCCAAAGAGCCTAACCCTTTTTCTTGCTCTGATTTTCGTCCTATAAGTATTCTTCCTTGCCTGTCAAAGATCTTTGATAAAATTCTGGTTTTACAAATCACAAATTATACATATAAATATGTCTAAACTACTATCACCATTTCAGTCTGGGTGTCATGCAAATCACAGCTGCCAAACTGCATTGATTAAAGTCCTCGATGATATAAGGCTTGAATATGATTTGAACAATATAATAGTTCTTTGCCTGCTAGTCTTTTCAAAGGCTTTTGACAGTGTAAACCATAAAATACTTTGCAAACAACTAAATTACTATTTTGGGTCTCATGATAGATCTGTGCGTCTAATTGAGTTATTTGTACAATCGCCCCCAAATAGTAAAGTTTGGCCAGGTAGAACCAGATTATTTGTATTTGCTTATGGGTGTACCACAAGGATATATTCTAGAACCTTTGTTATTTTGCATATTTATAAATGACCTCCCTAATGTTTGCTCAAATGTAATGCTTCATCTACTATATGTAGATGACGTCCAAATTTATTTATCCCGGCCGCTTGGTCTGCAGGAAGACTTGATATGTAGTATTAATGAAGATCTCATGGCAATCTCCAAGTGGTCCGTTGATAATAGTCTTACTCTAAATCCGGTTAAGTCTCAAGTTATTGCGATATCTAAGAAACTATTTGATACCTCACACTTCCCTCCAGTTTTTCTAGCCCAAATCCAGCTTCAGTTAAGAGACACTGTTACTAGTCTTGGTTCTAAAATCAACCGGTCGCTTTCAGCAGATGATCACAAAAACTGCATAGTTGCAAGAATCTACTCCGGGCTTCGAAGACTCTGGCCATTCTTTACCATTACTCCAGTAAATACCAAACTGAGACTAATAAAAACTTTACTGGTACCATTGATTGACTACGCTAACGTCGTCTTTTGTAACTCGCACTACATAAACTACTTGTGGCTTTCAATGACATGATAAGATACGTTTATGGTCTCAGGAGACATGAACACAACTCTCACTATCACAAACTAGTCCTTGGATGTTCACTACAGCAATTTCTAGATTCTAGATGCTGTATATTTTTACACAAAATTATACAATACAAAACATCACTATACAAACATATATGAAAAATTAGAATTTGGGCAGTCCCTTAGAACTACCAAGTTATGGAACTCTGCCAGTTACAATAAAAAGTATAATTGGTGTGACAAACTTTAAGATTGCAATCTAATAAGATCTAGTAAGACCTCGGGTCTTTTAAATGCAACGCACGGCACTAGTTAGAAGGAATAAAAGGAAAGGAAAGATTTTTTTGTTGGCACAGTGGATTGAGAATTAGATGTTATCTCATGAAATTCCACGGGTGGCATCTAGTTGAAACTGGTGCAGGTTAGCAGGCAAGCAATTTATCCACTGTGCCAATGCCACCCTCAATCTCTTCTCATTTTTGCTAGAAATTATGTCAAAGTTCATAATTTTAAACTTAATTTAATTTTTGAATGAGTAAGCTATATTGAATACGTATAAGAAAAAAAAAGCTATTATATAGGTATACATGAAAGTATGTATAAGAATTTGTAAATATTTTATTTGTAGGTATTTTCTAACAAAAAAAATATTATGTAGGTATTATCCGTATTGTTAAGGTACTATAAAAGATTAATGGCCAATTTCATAAACATTTAACTGGCTTTTAAATTTTTAAATGACGTATTTTGTATGGAATAAACGTCATTTAAAAACTGAAAAGCCTGTTAAATTTTTAAAAGGGCTTTATGAAATCGAGCATAAGTCTTATTTGTACATTGGTAATTAAATAAATTGAAATTGAAATCGCTTTAGTGGTTTAGGCTGAAGGGGTCGAGGTACAGACAGACACACGGACAGACAGACAGAATTTCAGAAAATTGTAGCGCTCTATAAAAAAAATTAATTAATTGCTAAAATATAAATTATAAAAACTTTAATAGTTATACAAAAGCTTTAAATAGTACTTTATAATTAAAAAAACATAAAATTTAACTAAAAAGCAGCGAATATTAAGGTGCAAATGAGTTCAAAAAGACCTTTTGCATTCACTTCACCAGAACATTGTATTTCATCATACAAAAGACAACAGAAAACAACAATCAAAACAACTATGGCAGTGGGACAAATGTCAACAGAAGAATTAAAAACGTTCGTGGGAAATCTTCTGGACGAAAAAAATGCAAATTTGGCAACAAAAGAAGACATTGCAGGTATGCGAATGTTAGCTTCAAACTACAAAACATGCAATATTTAAGTGGAAACTAACTCGAAAGATTATGTTGTGGAATGCTTCATAATTCAAGTAAGCTCAAACACACGGGTATGTTAATCCACAGAGATTTACCATTTGAAAAACGGAAAGTGCGACAATCATTGCTGCGTGTAAGAAAGGCGATAAAAAAATGTAAATCGAATGAGGAAGTACAAATCAAAGGCGAAACATTGGGGGTGGCGGGGAGAAATTTCAACTGGTGCAGGGAGCGGGGGCTACTGGGTGACAGATCTGACGGCTGTGTGATTCTCGGCGAATTGTATTCGGGGTTAAACCTGTCAACTGCAGAGCTTTGAAGATCAACTAGTTATAGTGGAGGCAACAATCAAGCAAACAGAATCGCAAGCAATCAACCGCCTGGAACTATGCAACTCAATTTAAACTGAGATCTTGCATTAAAAAGAAACGTCTGCCAGATTAATGCAAAATATTGTAATATTTTGCCAAGGGTTCGCCAATGAAACTTATTTCTTTTTATTCAAACTGAACAATAATTACTTTACAAAAATAAAACACCTTTATTTCACTTCCAATACTTTTATTATAACAAGCACAATTCACTATTTTACACCGATGTTTATTCGTTCACTTTCAAAATCAAACTGAGGTCTTCGGACTGGTGGCCCTGTATTTATATCCGAAAAAAAAGATACTAGAATCTTCTAAAGTCCTGGAATGTGCTGGAATTTGCTGGAATAAGCTTCCCCTCCACAAGTCTCCACAAGTAGATCAAAAGCTCTCAAAAGCTTTCGTTCAGTTAATTATAGCAGTTTTCAGTGGTTTATGTATTGGATAACATTAGTTAATCTTTTGTTCAAAGATGGCGCGAATAAATTATTCTGTTATAGAAGAATAAAAGATGTCGTTGCTTGCACAAATGGGCATATTCACCACATTGTCCCCCTCTTAGGATTGATCGTCCCGATTAGATCCATTACTCCCGTCATCACCGTTATAGCAATGTAAACGGTCACAGTAAACTACCTTAAGCTTGCCTCTCAACCCTCTCTGAATGCGGTTAACCACATCATTGATTCGTTTCACAACGGTGTATGGTCCTTCCCAGTTTTGTTGAAGTTTTGGTGACAATCCTTTTTGTCGATTGGGATTGTAAAACCACACCAGGTCTCCTTCTTGGAATCCAATCGTTGTTGCACGAGCGTCGTACCGTGTTTTCATCCTATCACTGGCTATTTTTATGGTTTTCCTTGTCCGTTGGTGAATGTCAATTAGTCTTTCTTTGAGGTTATCCACATATTCATCTGGCTTTTCCGTTTCCATAGTACGGCATCCAAATTTTACTTCACTAGGCAGCCATATTGTTGTGCCGAACAGGATCTCCGATGGTGTATGTCCTGTTGAACTATGAACCGCACTTCGGTAGGCCATCAAAAACAATGGAACATGGCGATCCCAGTCTCGTTGGTAGTCACCTACAACCTTGGACAGATGTTCCTTAAGCGTCCTGTTGAATCGTTCGACTATTCCGTCAGATTGTGGATGAAGCGGTGTTGTCCTCGTCTTCTTGATACCAAGGAGAGAGCAAACCTCCTGGAAGATGTTAGATTCGAAGTTTCTTCCTTGGTCAGAATGCAATTCCAAAGGAACACCGAACCTGCTCACCCAATTGAATACAATCTGATCAACCACTGTTTTGGCTTCTTGGTTTGGGATGGCAAATGCCTCAGGCCACTTGCTGAAGTAATCCATGACTACAAGGATGTATCGGTTTCCACTGTTGGTCTCCGGAAACGGACCTGCGACATCTACAGCTATTCTCTCGAAAGGCGTGCCCACATTGTACTGCTGCATTTTACTTTGAAGTTTTCTACCTGGACCCTTTGTAGCAGCACAAGTATCACATTTTCGGCACCACTTTTCGAAATCATCACTTGCACGTAGCCAGTAGAACCGTTGTCGTATCTTTTCCAGCGATTTATCGACTCCCAAATGACCTCCAGATGCTCCATCATGCATCTCTCGAAGAACATCATTAACCTTTGACCTGGGCACGATTAACTGCATCACTTACGATTTACCATCTACAGACTACCATTTACGCCTTAGTACTCCTTCTTGGACTTGAAGAGAGTCACACTGTGCCCAATACGCTTTGAGAGCTGGACTTCTATCGGAGATTTCACCCCATTCTGGTTTTTCTTCGTGCTCTTTCCATGCAAGAATGGGCTCTATATCTGTGTCTTCTTGTTGGGCAGTTCTCAGTTCTTCATTGCTCCAACCGTAAATGGGATCGGCTCTCACTCGTTGGATGGCAACTGTTTCCTTTTCTTCTTGACGCGTGCAATGCTTACAGTCCTGTTTACACGGTCGTCGAGACAATGCATCTGCGTTTGTGTGCAGCTTTCCTTTCCGATGTTGAATTTGGTAGTCGTATGTCTGTAGTCTCTCGATCCACCTAGCTACTTGACCTTCGGGATTTTTGAAGTTCAGAAGCCAATTAAGCGCACCATGATCTGTTCGAAGAAGGAACTTCTGTCCATAGATGTACTTATGGAAGTGCTTTGTTGCCAAAATCAAAGCTAGAAGTTCCCTTCTGGTCACGCAGTAATTGCGCTCTGGCCTCGAGAGTACCTTACTGTAGTAGGCGACGACTTTTTCTTCTCCGTCATGGACTTGCGACAGTACAGCTCCAATTCCAACATTACTGGCATCGGCGTCGATGATGAAAGGTTTTCCAGGAGTCGGATAGGTCAGCACAGGAGCATTACACAAACGTAGCTTGAGTTCCTGAAAACTTTTCTCGCACTCACCTGACCATTTGAACGGCTTCGCCTTTTCAGTAACTTGATGCAAGCTCTTAGGGATTCCAGCAAAGTCCTTCACAAAGCGCCGATAATATGTGGCTAGACCAAGAAAGCTACGGAGTTTGTGTTTATGCTGTGATGTTGGCCAATTCTTCACAGTGTCAACTTTTTCCTGATCAGTCTTTACTCCTTGGGATGAGATGATATGTCCCAAGTATTTAACTTCGGTCTTGAAAAGCGCACATTTCTCTGGATTTAATTTTAGGTGTGCTTTTCGAAGCCTCTGGAATACGGCCTTAAGATTCTTACAATGTTCGTCAAAAGTTTTGCCATAAACGATGACATCGTCCAAATACACAAGGCATGATTTCCAGGTAAGTCCTTGTAGAACACACTCCATTAGACGCTCAAATGTTGCCGGAGCGTTGCAAAGCCCGAATGGCATAACTTTAAACTGCCACAGACCATTTCCTGTAGAGAAAGCTGTCTTCTCGCGATCTTCTGGATGGATTTCTATCTGCCAGTAGCCACTCTTTAAGTCCAGCGTCGAGAACCATTGAGCTCCTTCCATTGCATCCAAAGTATCGCTCACACAAAACCGGGTGCTTCCATCCTTCTTTTTGACAAGAACTACTGGTGATGCCCAAGGGCTTTTGGAATTTTCAAATAGCCCATCTTTCTTCATTGTCGATATCATCTCTACAACTTCGGCTTGTTTGGCTAATGGGAGACGTCTTGCTGGCTGTCGAATCGGTCTAGCGTCACCTGTGTCGATTCGATGCTGAACCAGTTGTGTTCGACCAAACTGCCCACTCGGTGAAGAAAATATATCAGCGTATTCATGAAGAAGTCTTCCAGCAACACTAAGTTGATGTTGACTTAGATTGGATGGCTTCAGAATTTTGGCTTTCATGGAGCTGAATTTTTCGGGTTCCATAGATTTATCTGTGTTCATTTCTGTGATCTTGGTTATTGCGGACACAGATTCACATTTTCCAACTATTTCTCCTTTCTTGAGCTTGACTTCGTACGGTTTGATGTTCAGTATCCGTACGGGTACCATGTTGTTCTTTGGTTCCACAAGAGTCTTCCCTAAGATGATGTTTTGGGAAGATTGCTCAGACTCTGGTTCCACCATGAGGTATCGATGGCTACCTAAATCGCCATCTATTTTTGTCCACACAAACACTTCCGAAGAGGGAGGCAAGCATATGTCTTCTTTGATGACATATGCTTAGAGTTGATGAGTTTTCGTTGCCATAAACCATAGGAATCTCTACATTTTGGTACTTGAGAACTTGCTTACCGAGATCCAGAATCAATACGTGGTCTTTCATAAAGTCGATTATATCTGCTACCAAAAATAGATGCGAAAACTCTAGTTCTGCCAAACGGATTTTGAGACGAACTTCTCCATACACTCTTGCTGCCTCACCTGTCGCAGTTTTAAGACGGTAGCTATTGGTGTTGTGTAGCTACGTCATCTTGACCAAGTCTCTTCGCACAATGGAGGCTGTGGCACCGTTGTGAATTGTAGCCAACTGTTTCTTGCCATTCAATATTGCATCCACTGTCAGACTTTTATTGTTTCGTTTAGTCTGCGAGACTTGGATGGTGCTTCTGGGGCCATCGATACCAGAAACCAGCTTCTGCCCCTAGAAGCTGGTTCTTACTCGTTTCCCGGCTGGGAAACAGGGCAAGCAGGAGCGTTGATGTTATTGCTCACCTGTTCGCGGGTATTATTTTTGCTTCCACAATTTTGACAGGTGACTCTCCTTGGTGGCAATCTGCACTGGCGCTGGAGATGTCCAGTTTTGTTGCAATTCCAGCATCGAACAGGTCCTTCTCGCTGCCTTCTTTGGAATTCAGCTCTCTGGCAGGAACATTCCTCAACTTCCAGTTCTCTTACCCGATGAATTCCTAAAGAAGCCTGTTCTGATGCTTCCATAGTGAGCGCGAAGGCTAATGCTTCAGAAAGTGTGCGTTTTCCAGCAGTTCGAATTGCTCGCTGGAGATTGAGGTCGGACACTGCACGGACAAAAGCCTCTGTTGCTAACTGGTTGGTAATTTCATCTCCTGCAGTCGGGTATGCTAGATGCGCCAGCCGTTCAATGTCCGCTTGGAGTTGTTGCAGACTTTCTCCTCTTTTCTGGACTCTGGTATTGAGTTGAACGCGGAAGACTTTTTGCATATGGCCATCCCCAAAGCGTTTGTCAATGGCCTGAACAAGAGCACTGAAGTTGCCGTTTTGGTCTGCTGGTATGGTTTGCAATAATTCAGCAGCAGAACCTCTAAGGGCAAGCGTCAGGGCAATAAACTTGTCTTCGTCATCCCAGCCATTTGTCAATGAGGCTGCCTCAAACTGCTTCTTGTAGATTGACCAAGAAGTTTGTCCATCAAAGGTCGGTGGATGCATTTCCTTTTTTCTTTGGACAGTCGCCAGAACTTTCTCGAACCTTTATTTTTCGAACTCTGTCCAGTTCTTTGGTAATGCTTTCAATGTTATCTTCGATCTTCTCGAATTTTGCTTCCACTGACGAAAACTGTTTTTCAACACGTTCGTCAAGGGCAATAAACTTGTTCTCGAATAAATCTAGTTTACCTTCGAGGATGTGTTTCTGTTCTTTGAACCGTTCGAGAAGATTCTTTTCTTGTTTTTCGAGCAGATTCTTTTGTTCACTTCGCTGTTCATCTAGAAGATTCTTTTGTTCACTGCGTTGTTCTTCTAACCGCTCAAGAAGATTCTTTTGTTCATACTTCTGCTAAATTCGTTGTTCTTTTAGAAGATTCTTTTGCTCCTTTCGTTGGTCTTCAAACTGGGCGAGCAACTGAGCCATCATTTTGGTTAAGTCTAAGCTTGTACTTACTTGATCTTCCGACATTTCAATTTCAAATAGAAACGTGTCTGGATTTTCACCGTGTTGCCTTAAATCTTCCTGCAGACGAATAATGAGGTAATTTTTCGTTCCAGCAGTAGGAAGACCTCGTCTGTTCAGTTCTGCAATTCAATGCATTCACAATTTTTCCCATTTTGTTTCTATTTTTATTCTTGTATTTTTGTATGTCACTTTTACTGTTTATTTATTTACACACTTTATCACTTTTCACCATTAATTATCTGAATGCACAGATAAAATATGTTCTTTTCCACTTTACTGACACCAATGTAATATTTTGCCAAGGGTTCGCCAATAAAACTTATTTCTTTTTATTCAAACTGAAAAATAATTACTTTACAAAAATAAAACACCTTTATTTCACTTCCAATACTTTTATTATAACAAGCACAATTCACTATTTTACACCGATGTTTATTCGTTCACTTTCAAAATCAAACTGAGGTCTTCGGACTGGTGTCCCTGTATTTATATCCGAAAAAAGCTACTAGAATCTTCTAAAGTCCTGGAATGTGCTGGAATAAGCTTCCCCTCCACAAGTCTCCACAAGTAGATCAAAAGCTCTCAAAAGCTTTCGTTCAGTTAATTATAGCAGTTTTCAGTGGTTTATGTATTGGATAACATTAGTTAATCTTTTGTTCAAAGATGGCGCGAATAAATTATTCTGTTATAGAAGAATAAAAGATGTCGTTGCTTGCATAAATGGGCATATTCACCACAATATTATGTAACGAAATTAATTTGGAATTAGATGTAAGTACTTTGAATACTTTATCATTTAATGTAGGTGGTTTAAAAATTAACTACTTTTTCCATATTTCTTTAATTATATAAATAGCTTTGATTATTTCTTTCTTTGTGAAACACATGTAATGCTTAACAATTATGTAGAGTTTGAAAAGTTTTTTATAGGTTTTAAATTATATTGGATCACAGCAACACGGGTACATACTCGTGGGCGAGCAATTGGTGGATATCTTTTTGGGTATAAGTCAAATAATACAAATTGTAGCTTTATAAATACTGAAAACCAAACAGCCTTAAAAATAAATATTTTAGAAGAATTTTATTACATTTTTCCTATATATTTGAACTGCAATAATTGGGAGCAAGATTTTTCGATGTTAATTGGTGATTTTAATGCGCGAATGGGAGATGAACAGATAGAGGGTGATACGATGTTTTTAAATGACCAATTTAAACCGACAAGACATTCAAAAGATAACATTTTTAACGGAAATGGAAAAAAATTGTTAGAGCTCAAAATTTTGATATTGGTATACTCAATGGTTCAATTAACGGGGACATTTTAGGGGAGCTGACTTTTTTCGGAGGCCCTGGTGCGTCTGTTGCGGACTATTGTGGGGTGTGCGGTAAATGGTTTGAAAAAATATTAGATTTCAATGTGGCTACATTAAATTTCTCGGACCATATGCCCATAACAGTAGCAATGACTGTACAAAAAGTTAGACCAGAAAATGATATTAATCTTTTGCCGAGGCTTTTGTAGAGAGAACAGGATAAAGAAAATTATCAGGGATTAGGCGAATTAACCTTGAAAACTGATTTGAGTCAAGAAAGCATTAGTCAGCAAATTGAACTTTTCATTGATTCCATTAAAAATTCAACAACCTTAACGGAAAGAAGGTACTTATCACGAGGAAAACAAATATGGTTATATTCAGACTGTGAGAAAGCTATGTTCAAGCCAACACTTACTACAAAGAACTTTGTAAACCAAAACAAAATTGGTACTTTTTGGGTATTGCAAATAATTTAAATAGTGTTAAGGATTCTGCTCAGTTTTGGAAAATTGTAAAAGAACTGAATGGAAATAAATTTCAAATAGGCAAAAATTTGGATGCCAATATTCTGGCTGATTATTTTAAAAAACTCTTGAATCCCACACTTATCCCAGAACCAGTGCAGTTTGCTGAAAACCTAGTGAGTGTAAGAGTATTAGATCAGGACATTCATTTAGATGAGATACACATAGTCTTAAACAAAGCTAAAGACAACAAAGCACCAGGAGAAGACAGAGTTCCTTTTGAATTTATCAAAACTACTCCCAATAGCTTTTAAGAAAATCTAGCGAAGGCATACTAACAAATATTAAATACAGCGGAAGTACCGGAATGTTTTAAGAAATCAATAATTTTCCCAATACACAAAAAAGGTGATATAAATAAGGCTGAAAATTATAGGGGCATTTCTTTCATTAATGTTATTGCCAAAATATTTACAGAAATCATCTTAAATAGGGTAGTAGCCCGTAGCGTAATGGTTAGTGCGTTCGACTGTCACGCTGGAGGTGTGGGATCGCTACCCAGCCTCGTCCACCTAAGAACTAAAAAGTTTTTTTTCAGGGCTACTGCCTCTTGCGAGGAATTGACAAATCCTCCAAGAGTATCACTTGTCACGAATAAGTGCTTCTCGTCTAGCCGTTCCGATTCGGCATAAAATTGTAGGTCCCTTCCATTCCTGTCTAAGGGCGCACACAGGAATGGTTGCGAGTTGTTAGTGACTAGGCCCTGGTTCTTCATGAGCCGTTGTGCCACCCGATTTATTTTTATTTACATCTTAAATAGGATTGAAGCTTTGGTGAAAGAAAACAAATTACTCAATGAATTTCAATCTGGTTTTCGCGCAGGATACTCAACGACTGATCATCTTTTTACTTTACAAAACATAGTCGACTACTACTTGGAAAACGGAAAAAAATGTATGCTATACTCATAGACTTTAAAGCGGCCTTTGACAGTATTGATCGAGGAGCATTATTTTATAAATTGAACGTAATAGGAATATCGCCCAAAGTTTTAAATGTATTAAAAAAATATACGAGAATACTTTGTCAGCGGTATGGGATGGCGAGAAAATGTCGGAATGGTTCAGAACTATAAGCGGAGTTCGGCAAGGATGCTTATTATACCCATCGCTGTTTGCATTATTTATAAATGATATAGTGGACGCCTTGCCAAATGGTATTCGAGTTGCAGGAATCACTATAAAATGCCATTTATATGCCGATGATTTAGTACTGTTTGCGGATTCACCGGAAAGCCTTCAGCTTATGATAAACAGGCTTAGTAGGTATTGTAAATTGTGGAATTTAGTTATAAATACCACAAAGTCCAAGGTTATGATTTTTAGATCAGGGGGAGGTAGGCATTGTAGAAACGAAAGAGAAAACATTGAAGTTGTTGATGAGTATATTTACCTGGGCATGTTACTCAATCCAAATCTCAACCCAAAAAAGCACTTTCAGATGAAGCTTAAAAAATCAATGGCTGCTATAAACTCAACCTGGAAAAGTCTGTTTCGGTACAAGCATGTTGCTCATAGCGTTAAATTTAAAGTTTTTGAAGCTGCTCTTAGATCGATTTTTACGTATGGGGATATCAGCAGTACGACGAGGTAGAAAAGTTGCAACGGTTTTTCCTCAAAAAAACCTTTGGTTTACCATAGTCAACACAAAATTACATGCTTTTACTTGAAACCGGTCTTCCGCCAATATATTTATTTACTTTAAGAATGCAATTTGAATACATTACAAAAGCACTTGCGTATGAAGATAATCGCCTCCCGAAAATACTAGCAAGACATAGCATAAACAATAACATAGGTTGGTTTAAAAAATGGGAGGATATATTCATAATGTGTGGGGTTTCATTGAACGTTGTAAACATTCAGGAAGTATCCTTAAAGGAAACATTAATTAATATCCTGGAATTAATAGACGCCCGGATAAGATTGGACTTAATAGAAGAAGCTAAAGGCTAATCGCGACGATCACTATACCCTAAGCTTGAATATAATATGAACGAGCTCAACTATTTTTCGGATAATTTAAACGTTTTTGAAATTTCCAACATCTTCCGCATTAGGGGGGAGCTACTTGATTTAAATTATAGACCATATTTTATTGACCGAAGAAGTGTTCTCTGTGTAATATGCAAGAACAAGAAACATCATACCTTTTTTTATCTGTGTGCCCCATTCTAAAAGAATTTGATTTGTATACTTTGAAAAATCAATACTAAGTGAAACGGAATCAATAAATACTTTAAATGGCCAGAACTGGAAACTTCTTGCCCAATTTTGCATTGAAACTATGAAGTACCGAAAAGATTTTTAGGATTATTAAAAATCTTATGATTTGTTTTCTTTTTTTATACGAAAATACCTTAAAAACATTGTTGTTCACGCAACCAAAACAAAGATAATGTAGATTAGATGAATTATTTATTTGGTGCAAATTATAATAACAATAATTTCAAATAAAAAAATTGGATTAAATGGTAATATTTTTCTTTATTCTTTCTTATAAAACTGTAAAAAAAAAAAAAAAAAAAAAAAATGTGCATTTTAATTTAATATTGTTAAAATTTTACAAGAGTTGGCATCTGGCAGACGGTTTCAAACCATGGCCAAATTTTATTTATTATTTAAAAAAAAAATTGTACATTTTATATTTAAATTGAAAAAAATAAACTAACAAACAGACAGAATTTCTGGACCCACTTTTTTGGCATTCTCAATCATCGTAATGTTAGGTAAAATTATTATCTCGATTTTTTTTCTGCACCAATCCAAAACTTGCATTATACTACGTTATCGCAAGTAAAAAGGAGTAAGACATACATTTTGAAAAATTTTGTGGAGGGATAAGGCCTTTGTGATCCCCGCAGTGAATGTTTTCAAATTTTAATAAGCTTAGCAGTATTAGAAAATTTAAAACTAATTATTACTAGTTATTATTCTTAAATAAAATATATTTGCACAGTTTCATCCATACTTTGATTTTTTTCTACTCCATGCCCATATCAAACCAGACAGCTCAACATTGAACATCGAACATCCATCCCATATATGGTGATGGTCAATGACTATTTTGCTTTCTCGTCATTTCGAATCGAAGTCGTACATCTCGACTTAAACCTTAATTAATTTTACGTGGTGCAGTAGTTGCGTTGCGTTAAATCACAAAAAAGACTCTGATCTACTGAATACACCTTTACCCGAATCTCGAAAAGCACATCGCGAATATAAAATAATAAAACAAAATTAAACTGCTACTCGTACATGGACTTGTATAAATTCACATCTATACGAAAACTGTCACTGACAACATCCAAAGGACAAACGAGGGTTCGCTTGACAAGTAATTTGCAAATGGAATTCCCCTTATAAGCAAGAAAAAACGGATGCACCGAAAAATTCTTATTTTCCACACTGTTATTCGAACTTGGCTGCGTTGCCAAATAAGGTTATCTGTTACAATAATTGTATTACCTTCCACGTATGAGGGAATGAAATACGTTCTTCTTCCACTCATATATACATATAGGTAAGAACTCAAATATTCTTGGATTATGAGGAACAAACAGCGTTGGGAGTGCAAAACTGATGTTACAGATCCAGATCCAGCAAAATGATAACCCCCCCAAAAAAGGTAGAACAGGTTGGTACAGTAATATTCAATCGATATTCATCTGATTCAACATATCTACCCCATATGCCCATCCCATGCCAATATCCTTTGGCTTCATCAAACTGAAAAAGGACATTCATATGAAAATTCGATAAATTGCGATGTTCCATAGAGTGGAAAACTAGATTTTCAGAAATGTTTCGAAAGTATAAACTGAATGTTACTGATGCGACGAATTCAGATGAAGAAATGATTATCGAAGTCGCCCTAGAAATGGAGTCCTTTTTATAACATGGGTGTGCAAAAAAATATTGGTCAGCTCCTTTTTTATTCTACCGTTTTTCAGAGATATTCAAAAAAAAACTTTACCCTGACAATGAAAAATCACAAGAGCCAATGAAAATATTTGGGGTGGGAAGCAGGTTTTCTTTTTTAAAAAAGGTAATGTCGTGGATAGTTTAAAAATATTTTTTTTCTTTGAATACATTATTCTTTGCAATAATAGGTGTTGAAGAAGCACATTAGATTTTTAATGAATTTCTCATTTTATTTCCTTAAGTAATAAAATTATTCATTTAATGGATGTGCTCTTACGTAAATCAATAATTCAAGAACCGAGTAGGTAAGCTTTGTTTCGGTTTGGTTAAATAGTTTCCTTTCTTATCTTGTTTTATATATGAATATGTTTGTGTCTATAAAAATGTGTGGGTCGACTGCAGTAGCGGATCTAGGATTTGGCTGTGGGGGGGGGGGGGGGGGGTGCGAGATCCAGTTTGCGACATTCACCCATATTCTGCAAGTCGTACTTTATAACCCCTTGAACACAATGGGATGCAGCTGTAGCTAAAATAATCGCTGAAGTATAATCTATCAATAAAAACGCTCACTTATGTAGCAAAGGACGTCTACCATGATGTAGCGCATCATCACAGCTGTTTGCAATTGTAAATTTATTCGAAACGTGTTCAACGCATGTAAAATTTATATTTGAACAGAATGTGTATGATAGCTGACTATAAAAAAGTTAAAAAAACTAGAAAAAACTTCTCAAATGCGTTGAACCTTCCCAAAAAAAAAACTGAAAAGTCAAAAAATGACATGGGAAACCCATATGTCATCTCAAATGCAGCTTGTAGCGCCGCCAAAAGTTAAAGTTGAGTCAACTTTCGCGGCAGACAATTTTCTTATTACAGCTACAGCTACAGCTTCCCATTGTGTCGATGTATACCATTTTCGTATCTTTCAACTTTGACAGTGCTACATGCAACAGCTACAGCTACAGCTACACCATTGTGTTCGGCCAGTTATATTTTTTTGGAAGTTTTTTTCGATAGTCTTAGATAGATTTTCATAGAGCGGTATCGCTCTCATGCGAAGCAATATCGAAAAAGTGACCTACATGCATAGCAACACATTTTTGACGACTTTAATTCGAATCAATATTAGATTCGGAATAATGATAAAATACGAACAGTCATACCTATATGCGATATTGCGATGTTGTGAGTTTCTCAAGAAGTGAAGTCAGATAAACGACTTATTGAATGCCTACATACGTCTGTGGTCGAATAATAGTCATAAATACGAGTTTCAGAATATGGGTGATTAAGTAATTTAATTTGTTTGTCCTCAAATTAATTTTATAATTTATAACAAATAATAAAGTTTTAATTTAGGTATAAGGTTTTTTTGTGAAAAATATGTAAAGTTATATAGTCGAAAACGTATTTTGACATGTGCATACTTTTCCATTTAGAACAGCCTTGTTATCTGGGCATTTATATTAGCTTCTATCCCCGGCTTAAAATGTTTTTAATATTAACACATGTCATTTAACATTTAAAATATTTTTAAGCGGAGATAGAATATAAAGGCTCAGCTGTATTTATAGACTTATAGTCATATCTTATTATATACCTTCAATTTTCAAGCACGTCAAGCTTTGAGCAAATATTCACATGCAACTATGTATGATTTTCTGAGTGCACAGAGAAAACATAGATTTTGAGTTGTTGTTCCCAAATTCTCCTCTGGTTTTAGCCCCAATTACGTTTTCTTACGCAAAATTATTTAAGTTTTTATGGTAAATTGTTTTTTCATTTGGCATATTAATTGTTAAGCCCCCACCCTGTTTTCCAGTTATCTTTTCAAGCCTTAGCCCTAACTTGGACTTGACAGTACCTAAAGTCAAACCCCAAAATTTTCTGAAATAAGGTAAGTTTTAAGGGAATTATAAGCTTAGCCTCGACCACTTTTTTTTTGTCCAATTATTGTCAAGCCCTAGTCCCGAGCTGTTGTTTTTTCGTCCCAAATTTCTGTCCTTGTCAATTATTCGTAGCCCCGACCTTGGTTTTTGTACAATTACTTTCAGGACTTAGCCCCAACCTAATTCATTTGGGGCTTTGAAAAAAAAATATGTAACATGTACCTAAATTACTTAGCCCCAGCCCCGTTATTTTATCTGACTCACATCAAACATCACTGCTCAGCTATATTTTTTTGACAAACATAAAAATCTTCATGTTGTAATGTATTCATTTCTATATCTCAATAAATTTTAAGAATCGGCTGTGGGGGGGGGGGGGGGCTTTAGCCGCTATAACCACCCCGCTGGATCCGCCACTGGTCGACTGTTGTAAAATATAATAAGTACATATCATTATACATGATGATTTGCCCAAGATGCAACAAAAAAGTAGAGCATGTAGATCGGGCTTGTAGTAGCTCGTAGCGTAATGGTTAGTGCGATGGACTGTCACGCTGGAAATCTGGGTTCACTCAGGGGCGTATACAGCTTTAGTTCTTGGGGGGGGTCATGCCAAAAAAAAAAAATAACACAAACTAATATTTGTTAAAAGTCAAGTGCCTTATATTTTTTTTTTTTTCATATTTTACTGTGCGTAGCTATATAAAAGAAAAGGGAAAAAATCTTAATCAACTATACTAAAGTGTTTTCCAATAGGGTTGATTTTGACAGCTTGTGGCGGCCATATTGTTTCTTTTACTTTCGGTCAAAATATCCTCTTTTAATCAGTTACTACAGACAAATCATCATGGTGAGTGACAGCGTCGAGCAACATGTGCAAATGATGTTTTAGAGCAGTTAGAAGTTTTTCCCAATTTTGGTGGAAAAATCTTCTTTAGCGATGAGGCCCATCTTTGGATGAATGGGTACGTGAAGCAAAACTGCCGGATTCGGGACGACACTAATCCACGCGACACTGAGGGAAAAAATGCTTTCTAAAGTTAAATACGAGCGTATTTGATCTAAAGTTTTTTAAATGAAATGGAGCATTTTCATTTTTACTTTGAAATGCGACGTAAAATTTGAATATGCGACGCAATTTAAAGAGATTCAACCTAGTTTTAAAGTAGAACGTATTTATTTATACATCGAAATCAGCTTTTGTACATTTACATTTCGTTGTTTTAAAGTGAAACGTTTTCATTTTTAAATTGAGATCCAAATTTAAAGTGCGCCCAACCTTGGTTCAAAGTGAAACGTATTCATTTTTACATTGAAATCCACATTTTACTTTGCGATCCACTTTTATGGCACTTAAAGTACCATCAACGTAATTTCAAAGTGTTGCATAGTAAAGTAAACCTCAATTTGTTTGTATTTGTTAGTTTAATATAAAGAATTTCGAGAGCGCGAATTATATTTACTGTTGCCACAATGAAATAAAAAAAAATTAATTTTTCTTTTTTTTTCTAATTGGGCCACAGGCCTCTTACGCTTTATTAACAAAATAAAATTATTCCGAAAACCAAGATAGCCCGCCGTCCAAGCGTCGCTGCGACTATCGAGGTAGTATACGTATTATTGGGGCACTTCTGTTTATGATGTCTTCGTTTTTATTCTTATTGATTGCTGATTGTGCATTGATTTCTTGACTAGGTTGTTGAACCTTTATTGCTGATGTTGCATTTGGCTGTCTGGGTTGATCCAAATGTGCTGATGTTGTATTTGATTGTTTGGTGGGTATATCATATGTAACTCGCGTTGTTGTTTTTCGAAGTAGCTTCCTTACATTTGTGAACAAATTAAACGCGCACTGGAAATTCACTTTCATATTATCGAAAAACAATATTTAATTACTTTTCCTATATTTATATTACTATGAAATACTCATAGCATCAAACAATACACTTAAGTCATCACAAATAAATGATTCACCACAAAAATGAAATGCGCCGATCATGTATATACATTTGTCTTTGTCTTACATAAATTTAAACAAAGAAGCGTGTCGTGGGTAGCCATTCTGAATCAATACCTTGTTGAGCGAAGTTCAATCTACGTTGATTCGAAGTAGAAAAATGTTGTTTTAAAAGATGGATGAATTTGATTTACCTATGATTCCACTTTAAATCAACATGTTAACGTATTAAAATCTAGTTCGTTATTAAGAATGGAATCACTTTGAAATAAAGTCGCTCCACTTTGATTTAAGAATTTTCGGCGTTGGCGCCAAATCGTTCCGAAAAATATTAGAATCAAAGTTTCTTGCTTTGATTTTACGTTGGTTTTTTCTCTGTGGAGATTCACGAGGTGCCAATGCATCCAAATAAAGTTTCTGTTTTGTGTGGATTTTGAGCTGGATGCCTGGAGGCGTCATCGGTCCGTACTTCTTCGAAAATGATGCTGGCCAGGCCATCACCATCAACGGCGATCGCTATAGGTCGATGATCACCAACTTCTTGTGGCCTAAATTGGATGGTATGGACACTGAAGATATATGGTTTCAACAGGATGGCGCTACGTGCCACACAGCTTAAGACACAATCGATATTCTGCACGAGCGGTTTCATGGCATGGTTATCTCGCGCCGAGGCGAAGCGAATTGGCCACCAAGATCGTGTGATTTGACCCTTTTGGACTTTTTCTTGTGGGGATTTCTTAAGTCGCAGGTCGTTGCGAATAAGTTGCAAACAACCTCGACCCTCAAAGACAACATAATCGATGCCATCGGTCAAATTCAGCCTGATTTATGCGCCAAAGTCATCGAAAACTGGACCATTCGAATCCGCGCCACCCAGCGAAGACGGGGCGGCCATTTGAACGATGTTATATTACTATAATAGGGCTCTCAAATAGAGATAAAACCTTATTGATATCTTGTTTTATTCAATTTTGAAATCGACCCGCCCTTAGTGGGAAACCCTATCATACATTACCTTTGTTAAAAATAAGTTAAAATAATTTAAAATCGTTCATATCCTGGAAAAATATATCGTACCTTAACTCATTTTATTTCAAGACAGTTAAGAATCAAAAGTCGGCGTGAAATAGCAGACTACGAATGTAATACTAAATTTTAGGCAATTTCGTTGAAAATATATATTTCGAACTGCCAAAGCCAATTCAAAATGAAATGAGCTACCTATACAAAAAAATTAACAAATTTAAGACGAAAACACTTTTATGGTATTTGCAGAGTTAACTCATTTTTGGTTCCAAAGAAAATTAAAATAAACAACTGAGTCGAACGAACCTTTATTAGCTAGACCAGTGACCGCGCTCTTCGTTTTTATTCCTGACTGTTACATTTTTTATTTCGGAGGGCCTCAGCAACAGCGTACAGCAATCTCCAGTTGCCTGACCAAAAAAAAATCAGTTTAGCTAGCTGTCAAAATAATGAGGAAAAAAATTTTTGGATTCGCTTGATCATTTGTTTTGAATTTTATTCAGAATTTATTTTAATCCTATCAAAGTTTTTATTTCAGCGAATTGAAGTTGCAGGAAAAATTAGTAAAATATCATAGATACTGTGCACTGTTTTCTGTTTCTTAATTTTAGTAAATAGATATCTATAAGTATTCACTACTGAAAATGGAAACAATAGCTCTGATTTTCAAAAATGACCACTTGTGTAAATTGCTCTTTTTACAATAGTGGATAAACTAAAATACATTACATATTCGTATTATAATTGAATACAAAGATTCGTTTTCGTTGCGTTTCAAGAAAAGTGTGAACAAATTTCACGAGTGATTTTGATATGCCTCTGATTTGAAAAAAAAATGTATGTCTCTAAGACTGCCACCGATGGAAAAGTGAAAGGCACCTTACAAAATAAATATGTACATCAAATATACCTAATCTTTTTATCTTTCTTACCAGAAAGCCTTTCTGATAAAAATAATGGACAAAGTTGTTAAATTCTACGAGCCTAGTCGCTTTTCGTCAATAATTCCATCCGACTGGTCAAACGGTTCACCGCAAGGAGTTCCAAAAAATCTCCTTTACCATAGCTATTGGCTTTTGCATTATGGGATTCATAGGTTACTTTGTAAAAGTAATCCACATCCAAATCAATAACAGTATTGTTCGATCGTAAATGTTGAATAAGTGCAACCAAAATCCTTTCATAAAAGGTTTTCATCATAGTTTTATATATTTATGTCTTTTTTCGTTAACATTAATATTTTTTGGTTAGAATAACTATAAATCGAAAGTTGCCACTTTTTTTTGCTTTTAAAAAAAAAATCTGTTATACAAACAAAACAATTTCTGTATGTGTGTTTAAAGATTTTATTTTCAGAAAAAAAAAAATATATTTTTTTTGAAAATCCTATTAGTTTTTACTTTACTGAGTGAAAATTTGGTAACAACTCCGCATTTTGATTTCTGTTTGGTTTAACAGGTTTTGGCTGTCATCTCAAAACGGAAACTAGCCTATGCATATATTTTAAGATTTGAATGCATTATCATTTTATGAGAAGTTTGTTGTTATGTTAAATTTGAGGTACGAGGAAGAAAATCAAAGTATCATCGATTGACTACAAAATAACGTAGGTATTCCATTGCCATGAAAATTAAATTTCTTATTGAATTGAAGTTACCAACATTCAAATTCTCTATTGAATTCTAAATTATCAATCGAAAATCCTACTAGCTTTCTAAGTAACCAACTTTCTTTTTTTTTTCTATGTGGTTACTAAATAATTATTTCAGATCAACAAAATAATCTTGAGTTCTCGGGGGGGGACATGACCCCGTGACCCCCCCCCTGTATACGCCGTTGGGTTCACTTCCCATCCTCGTCCACCTAAAAACTAAACACTACTGACTCTTCCGAAGTGCGTTCTTTTAGTTAACTATAGTTAATGTGTCAAATCACAAAGTTGAAACGTCATAGTTAAAAAAGTTACTTTTGTTTGCTTTTCATTTAGGAACGACCAAAGTTAAAAAAATAGTTGAACTTTCAAACGATAGTGATCTTAAATAAATAAAACTACAAAATTTACAAGTGCATTACATTTATTGCAAGAATTTCAAAGTGAAATGGATAAAGTAAGAGGCCAAGTTTATTGTGATAATTTATGTACATACTTACCTACAATACTTCATTGATTGTGTTTTTTTCTTTCATTCGAAGAATGAAAAAATAGCAGAAGAAGTGATTCTGCGGATGAAAACATGCGAGGTGCTGTAGGTGCTTCAAAGCATGTCCGGAGGGAAAAAGTTAAAATTAAAAACTATGTTGACTCTGTGGTAGCGGCCTACGACGTGTAACAATTCCAAGAGAATTTCCGACTAACTAGGACCGCTTAATACCTAGTTCTGGGCGAGGTTTCGGAAAAATGGAAGGAAGAAGCTTTCGAAAGGAAGCAAATTGAGGTTCAAAGGCAAGTCCTTGCAGTGATTTGGCTACTGGCCACACCTGATTCACATAGGTAGGTAATCAATTTTGTAATTGCAATATTTGTTTACTAATTTGTACATTACAGATCAGAAAGTGAACGGTTTGACCTATCCAAGAGCAATTTGTCTCGGTGTTTCGTGACAGTTTTTAATGCTCTCAAAGAAATTGCACCGAAGAACATAAAGTGGCCATCTGGTGCAGAGCTTGTGACCACGAAAGGTGATTTCGCTGCAATATCACCTTTTAAAAATTTAATAGGCATAGTGGATGAAACTTATGTTCCAATAAAAGTCCCAAATTCACTGCAAAGAGCTTATACAAACCGCAAATGTATCTGTGCAATCTTTGCAATGCATCTGTGATTCCAATATGAAATACATTGATTGCTGTACAGGTAAGCCAATAATGATAATATTCATTGCACTTAAGTATATAAAATTGGTCCTTATTTTTATTATAAGTTGGACAAGCTCAGTTCCTGATATACGGGTTTTCAAAAACAGCGATTTATATTTAAAAACCCAGGAAAATGTGCGAGATTTCTTTCCGAACGGGGAATATATATTAGGTGACAAGGCTTCCCCAAGTTTAAGCTGGTGTATTCCGCCTTATATACGCCGACGACAGCTTTCTAGTGCACAAACTATTTTCAATAAAAAGCACTTATCTACGAGAATTCTCATAGAAAATAGTTTTGCGTTGCTATTTGGAAGATTTCGGCGGTTAAGGGATCTCGACATGAACTGGACAAATTGTTACGTTCTCCACAACATTTGTCTCCAATATAATGAGCCAAAAAGAGGAGAATATATTGTAGAAGGTCGCAGAGTTGTAACGGAGAATAATTTTGAGCAGGATTCACAAGATTTGGATCCCGGAATTGTTGATGGTGTGTCTAAGAGAGATGATTTGTGTAGAGAAATAGCTTAAGTCTTAAATGGTATCTTTTACATCAAATTAATGAAATAAAACCGGTTTTTTTAAAATATGGCCTTTTATTAATAAAAAGAGAAATTATCACAGCAAAGTAGCTTTTTTTCTCTTCTACAAAATATACTACTTTAAAAGATCAGATCATAATCTATTTAATAACAAGAAAAACTATTTCAGTCTTTTTATCAAATACAAAAAAACATTTCTCAACACATAATTACATTTTTTTCTAGAAACTTCTCCAATACATTTTTAAAAATGTTTCTGGATTCCCTTTGTTCATCGAGAAATTTTTCAGCCAGGATTTTCTTTTCCTCCATTTGCCTTTCCATAATCCTCTTTCTTTCTTCCCACCTTTCCAAGCGTTCCTGTTAAGTGACAACGAAATGGAAAATGTAATCACATTAAAAATTTAAATCAAACAAAAAAAAATAAAAAAGTATTTTGGAAAGTGTAGGTATTATTAAAAAAGATTAAAATAAATTATTATTATTACAAATTATTTTTTACCATTCTCATTAGCTGAATTTCCTCTATTATACGTTGCTCAGCTGCTCGCTTTCGAGAGGTTCGTGGAACTTCTTGGAGTTCAGCACTATTTTCATTGTCATCGACCTCATTTAGGGACGCAGCCTATATACCTGCCGGCCGAAGATTTGACGAAGTACAAATTGGTGTTATGTTGTGGTCAGCCCCAAATATTTCTTCAAATTCTTCAAAGTAATCAAACCTTATTGGGGCTGACCCAGTGCCCCGATAAGCCCATCTGTTTTTGAGCATATTTTTTTTCAAGGTCCCGAATTTGTACTTCGCCTGAGGGCCAGAAAAAAAGAAATTTTCCTTCCCCATGTCCTCCGCTACGATCTCCCAAACTCTATCGTTTTTAAGCGATGTATTGAAAAGAAATTGTTTTCTTTTAAATGCCTCAATTAAAACTCTGGTTGCAGACGATGTTCATTTCAATTTGGGGGGCTGTAAATAGGTAGAATTATATTTTTAATGTCCAAAACCTTCAGGTTACATGTTTAAATATAAGTGTTGCACACAGTAGCGGATCCAGGGGGGTGGCTAAAGGGGCTAAAGCCCCCCCCACAGCCGAATCATAAAATAATTTGAAATATAGAAAGCAATACATTACAACGTGTAGAGCTTTATATTCCATCTAAAACATAGTTAAGATATGAAATTTGATGGACAAAATAACGTGGTTGGGGCTGAACTATTTACATACGTCAAGTTATGTAATTTTTTTTCTAAGCCTAAAGATTGGGGCTAGAGCCTGAAGCGAATTGGACAAAATCCAAAATGGGGGCTATGAATATGGACATGTTTCATGCCACGACAATTTTTCCCTAAAAATAAAATCTAGAAAATTGGGACAAAAAAACCAGCTTTGGAACAATAATGTCTGAGAATTTTGGACAAAAAACTTAGCCACGGTTAAGCAACTTACTCCCTAAAAACTAACCTAATTCCAGAGAGTTTTGGAGGCTCAAGTCTAGGGACTTTCAAAGTCCGAAGTTGGGCCTAAGGCTTGAAGAGATAAGTAAAAAGAGATACAAAATGGTCGGGGCTTAACATTAACGTGTCAAATGTCCCAACTGTTTACACTAAAAACAAAGCTAATTTACCAAAAGAAACGCAGTTGAGGCTTAAACCATTGTAGAACAACGGAATGTCAAGTTAAGTGCAAATGTTTAATACAACAGAAATTCTTTCTTACGGCCTTGGCTGCGCTAAGAGATTTTTCGGTTTACGTTTTCAAAATTTGAAAGGTCGAAGGCAATTGTACATACAAAACATTTTTGTACTAGGAAATTGTACACAAATTCTCTATTCAAGGAGCCAAATTTCAAAAGCGTGAGTTTTCTTTGTGCGCGCTCAGAAAATCATGCAACAGCAAATGAATATTTGCAATCCCTCTAGGCTCTCGAGTGACGTGCGAATTTGTCGACATATTTTTTTAGCATGAATATAAAGTGTATGCAGCGTATACACGAAAATTCATTCACGCTGGCAGAATTGGGCCGCGGCTTATTGCTTAGAGCAGCTTTGTCTTATTTCCTAAAGTGTCAGTTTGAACAAAATAGTTTCGTCGATTTGGCTAATTCAGGAAAAATGAGATCTCATAGGACTGATACCGTGTCAAAGCACATATGTATATGAGCTTTTGCGAGTACGAACACTTAAATATAATTTTTCTGAACTAGCCAATTATAAACAGTTTTCAAATCTTGTCAAAAATGGGAAGTTCAAAACATACCCACAGCTAATTTAAAAATATAACTACATTATGTAGGTACCTAATCAATTTTTAAATAATATAAATAAACGAAACTGTACGCGTGGTTCAAGTATATATGGCTAAAAATTATTAATTTTATTAATACAATAACTAGTTATATCAGATACTATCATCTTTTGGTGGCCTTTGAATTTGTTTCTGTCTCCGCTACAGCAATTATGAATAATTGTTATTGTAATTTGTATTGAAAACATTTTAAAGCGCGACAGGAGCGGATATAAAGGCACACACAAAACGGATATCATTAAACGAAAAGTGGGAATATCAAAAGTCGACGTCTTTTATATAACGACACATGAATCTCCATATATCCATATATATAAAGGTTAGGCCGCACTCGCCGGAATTGCACTGCATCGGAACTACACTTACACGACTTCGTATGAATTTTTATGAAGTTCAGTTGCCGCTTAGTGCGATATAGCTCCTAAAATTTCATAAAAAATAATGTTTTGCCGCGTTGTCGTGAAGTGTAGTTCGTCTGAAGTTGAGTACGGTCTTTCATTAAACCTAAACTGATCTCTATTATTTGTTATAAATTATAAAATTGATCTTAGAACAAGCAAGTTTTATTACTTAAGGTCTCAAACTGAATCTCCAAACTCCAAGCCCCCCCCACAGCCAATTCCTAGATCCGCTACTGGTTGCACATAACATAATTTACCGCTTTATGAATGTTGTGATAATCGATGAGGGCAGGATCATACTCCTCATTATCAATTTCATCCACCGTTGCATTTCGAGAATTCTCATTTCGGTTTGGTGGGCAGGGATTGTTGAACTCAACAACATTGCTTGTGCTGTGCTTTCAGCGTAGCTTTGGAATACCCAAAGCATTGCACATCTCAGTGGATAATCTAACAAATATCTTACCTAAAATAAATAAAATTATTTTTAAAACAATCACGAAGATATATACATACATAAATTATTTTACCCACATTAATTTTGGTCGACACACCAATCCAATCAATCGATTTACAATCGGAGTCCATTTATCAATTTTACCTTTTAAACAAATAAAAAACAAATTAAATGTCGAAAAATAAAAAATTATCAGAAATAAATTACTAGAATTGAAATAAAACAACCAGTCAGAAAAAAAACACACAAAATAGGTAAACAAACCAGATTGTCATCGTGTGTTTTGACAGATTAACTTTTCAACTCATATCAATGAGATGAGTTCGAAAAAGTTAAAAAAAGTAACTTTTTGACACTTCAACTTTGAGTTTAGGAACAACTCTAAGACGTCACAAAGTTACTCAAAGTCAATAAAGGAACGAAGAGAGTTAACTATAGTCAACTTTTGTTAATTTTAGAAAGAAAAAGAACGCACTTCCGAGGAATTGACAAATCCTCCAAGAGTATCACTTGTCATAAATATCTGCATCTCGTCTAGCCGTTCGGATTTGTCATAAAATTGTAGGTCTCTTTCATTCCTGTCGACACGCGCACACAGGAATGGTTGCGAGTTGTTAGTTACTAGGCCCTGGGGCCTATTTCTCCGCTACTACAGCAGCTACATCAACTACATCTGACAGCAACGTTCTAAACTACATCAACTACATTTTTCTGTTTCATAACTACAACTGGAAGAGTTGTATGATGTAGCTGGATGATGTAGACCTAGACCCCGACTACAC
Source organism: Melangyna quadrimaculata (assembly GCA_949320155.1). Taxonomy (NCBI): domain Eukaryota; kingdom Metazoa; phylum Arthropoda; class Insecta; order Diptera; family Syrphidae; genus Melangyna; species Melangyna quadrimaculata. The sequence continues at coordinate 216,113,698 of OX439483.1, read as the reverse complement.
CATTCGTTTTTTCGGTTGTTTCGTCTCTCGTCTGTAATGGTGGATTTACATGTATCTGCATTTGGTTTCTGCAAAAAAAAATGGATGCCAAATACAAAATGTATAATTGTTAGATAGAGAGAAAAGATCAAAATGCAGAAGAACATCGTTCCTGCATTATAGGAAAGTTCCATAATGCAGAAATGAAGACGAACATGTTCATCTTCTTAATGGTTCTCTTTCACTCACTCGGATTTTTTGTATGCATCTGTCCTGCTCTACTTAAGTGCATTATGCAGACGCAAACAAAATGTAAATCCACCATAAGTTAGCAAAAAACGATTTGAATAAAAATGATTACGAGTATATTTGAGAATGAAGTGATTAAAAAACTTTTTTTTATCACAAAATAACCCCAAAATCCATGAACGTCAAAATAAGGAAAAAGAAAATTAATAATAAAAAATAATGGATTTTGAGATTTTTAATATTTTTGATGATGATTTCGAATTCAATATAAAGGTTAGACCGCACTCGACGGAACTGCATTAAAGCGGAACTACACTTCAGACGGATTCGTATGAAATTGTATGAAGTTCAGTTGCCGTTTTGTGCAAAATAGTTCATACAATTTTATACAAATAATAATAATTTGCCGCGTCGTGAAGTGTAGTTCCGCTAAAGTTGAGTGCGGTCTTGCCTTAAGAGTTCAAAGAAGGCAAAATATATATTTAGAACGTCTGAAGAGAAATGTCGACAACAACTGACTTCAAATTACATTTTACGTTGAATTTTTCGAGATAACATATCTCAGTGCAACGTGAACAAGGCCATTTAAACTGTTTTTTTTTTTTTTAGAAGTGGGATATTTGAACTTTGAAGAGACACAAATAAATAAAATAAAAATGGATTTCGATATAAATATTTTCGACGAAGATTTTGAATTCAACATAAGAATTGAAAGAAGGCCGAAAATGTATGTACAACGAATCAATTTTCATTTTTACAAAAAATCAAAAGATAAATCATACATTTTTTGAATTTCCGATATTTAAATACAAAAAAAAAAATACCTACATTCGTATATTTTCTTTTTAATGTAGAAATTTTATTCTGTTACAGCAATCACAGCAAATATTTTTATTGTGAAAATGTAACAAAAAATTACAGTAAGATGTACTACAACAATGTAGTATCAAAAGCTGTGAAACAGAATCATATTTTTTTCCAATATTTCCAGTCGATTCTCCAATGCTACATTGATGTACTACACCTGAAAAACCAATGTATGTTTGAAACAGAAATGATGTAATACAACTGTTATACTACTACATTGTAGCTGATGTAGTAGCGGAGAAATAGGCCCCTGGTTCTTCACGAGCCGTTGCGCCAACAGATTTGTTTATTTATTTTATATAGATCGCCAGATCGGGCTTATAGACAAAAATAATATCTTATCGTAAGTGAGGAGAAGCATACTTCCCACAGCCTAAGCGGGAGTAGCTATTATTTATAACAAATTTATAATAATTTTTAGTACAAATTTATGTTTTAAATTTTTTCTAAAACGTTTTTTAATGATATTATAATGTTATGGAACCAGTACATAATGCACATTGTCAATTTCAAGCTACGTTAAAGTTGTAAGTTACGAGAGCAAGTTTTGTGCGATTTAGACGTGCCCATTTTTTGCTTTCAAATTTCCTGTTAACAGCAAGAGGTCCTTATAAATTTTAGCAATTTTGGATATTTACAAATCTAAAATTTTAAAATCATTGGCGCAAAATTTTAGACGATTTAGTACGATGTTAAATCATTTTTAGTAAGATACCAGGTTAAAAATTGTGTTTTGCTAATTTTAAACGAGTTTAGCATCGTACTATCCCCTAACATTTTACTAAAGTTAAAATCAACAAGTGGCTATTTTATCTTTTTAGTACCGTACTAAGTCCATATGTGAGTTTTACTCCAGGACCCGAAGATTCCAGGTTCGATTTCTGCTGGTACCCAACTTTTTTTCTTTTTTTCTTGTAATTAATGAAATTAAAACGATAAAAATATAAATATCGGATACTTATTTAAAGCACATGATGGGTTTCTATCAACATATAATTAATTTACAACGCATAAAAAAAAGTCTCGTTTAACTAAGCCTCCATCGGCACTTGGGATGTATTTAATAAAATTACTTATAGGTGAGAGCCACGAGAGAATAGCTAGTAAATTCGCCACAACAGAGAGAAGAGTTCGAAGGATTATGGCAATCGTGAGAAAATTTCTTCAAAATGAATTTGTTCCTCGGCAGTCGGCACCTTGGCTTTGACTGCATTAACAGAAATGACGTTCTACAAAGAAACCAGATGATACCAAAAGGAATATTTGGGAACGAACAAAACACTTTCACTATTTTTATTTGTGGTGGTTCCTGTGCATACATTCAGAAAAGCTCCAACTTTTTATTCTAACGTGTGACATAGAGTCTAAATTAATTCCAGAATCAAGAACTTACTTCAGCTAGGAACTTCGACAAGGAAAAGGAAGGCCCAGATGCGATATCACAATATTATTGAAATGTTGTTTGACTGGGCGACAGCGACGCACAGTCGGCAGCTGTGCACATATAATATCAATGGTGTGGTGTTTAGGATTTGGCAGGCATCAGCCGTTCAGAGCTCCTGCAGCAGATTAGCTAGATGTCCATGCTGTGCAGTAGCGGATCTAGGATTTGGCTGTGGGGGGGGGGCCTGCAGTTTGGAGATCCATTTTGAGACCTTAAGTAATAAAATTTGCTTGTCCCAAGATAAATTTTATAATTTATAACAAATAATAGAGATCAGTTTAGGTTAAATGCAAGTCCGTACGCAACTTCAGTCGAACTAAACTTCATGACAACGCGGCAAAACATTATTTTTTATGAAATTTAAGGAGCTATATCGCACTAAGCGGCAACTGAACTTCATACGAATTCGTGTGAAGTGTAGTTTCGATGCAGTGCAGTTCCGGCGAGTGCGGTCTAACCTATAAGGCTCAAGTATTTTTTTTTCCTTTTCCTTTAATGATATCCGTTTTTGTGTGCCTTTATATCCGCTTCTGTTGCGCTTCAAAAAGTTTTCAATACAAAGTACAATAACAATTATTCATAATTGCTGTAGCACAATAATTTTTAGCCATATATATATTATTTAAAAATTGATTAGGTGCCTACATTACGTAGTTATATTATTAAATTAGCTGTGGGTATGTTTTGAACTTCCCATTTTTGACAAGATTTGAAAACTGTTTTTAATTGGCTAGTTCAGAAAAATTATATTTAAGTGTTCGTACTGGCAAAAGCTCATATATATGTGCTTTGAAACGGTATTAGTCCTCTAAGATCTCATTTTCCTGAATTATCTAAATCAAAGAGAAACTTTTTTGTTCAAACTGACACTTTACGAGATAAGACAAAGCTGCTCTAAGAAATAAGCCGCGGCCCAATTCTGCCAGAGTGAATGAGTTTTCGTGTATACGCTGCATACGCTTTATAGGTATTCATGCTAAAAAAATATGTCGACAAATTTGCACGTCACTCTAGAGTCTAGAGGGATTGCAAATATTCATTTGCTTTTGCATGATTTTCTCAGCGCGCACAGAGAAAACTCACGCTTTTGGAATTTGGCTCCTTGACTAGAGAATTTCTATGTTTTGTATGTACAATTGCCTTGGACCTTTCAAATTTTGAAAACGTAGACCCGAACATTTCTAAGCCCAGCCAAGGCCGTAAGAAACAATTCCTGTTGTATTAAACATACACTAAACTTGACATCCCGTTGTTCTCCAATGGTTTAAGCCTTAAAGGCGTTTCTTTCTGTAAATTAGCTTTGTTTTTAGTATATACAGCTGGGGCATTTGACAAGTTAATTTAAAGCCCCGACCATTTTTATCTGTTTTTACTTTTCTCTTCAAGCCTTAGCCCCAACTTCGGACTTTGACAGTCCCTAAACTTGAGCCCCCAAAACTCTCTGGAATAAGGTTAGTTTGTAGGAAGTAAGTTGCTTAACCCTGGCTTTATTTTTTGTCCAATATTTTCAGACCTTATTGCGCCAAAGCTGTTTTTTTCGTCCCAACTTTCTGGGTTTAATTTTTAGGGAAATATTGTCGTTACATTAAAAATATCTATATTCATAGCCCCCAACTTAGTTTTTGTCCAATTCGCTTCAGGCTTTAGCCCCAATCTTAGGGCTTAGAAAAAAAATTACATAACATGTATGCAAATAGTTCAGCCCCAACCACGGTATTTTGTCCATCAAATTTCATATCTTAACAATATTTTAGACGGAATATAAAATTCTACACGTTGTAATGTATTGCTTTCTATATTTAAAATTATTTTATGATTCGGCTGTGGGGGGGGCTTTAGCCCCTATAGCCACCCCCCTGGATCCGCTATTGATGCTGTGGATGAAGAAATGTAAAGAAGAACAAACATAAACAATTTATGATCTAACTTATTTTTTCTAACACTTTGATTTCTACTAAAATGTACCTAGTCACAATAATTAGGGCTGGCCACGAGACGCGGCGAGACTTTTGTAAATCTCGTATCTCGTTAAAATCCAAAGTTTTCAGTCTCGTCTCGGTCTCGTGTATAAAATCGGGTGGCACAACGGCTCATGAAGAACCAGTGCCTAGTGACTAACAACTCGCAACCATTCCTGTGGACCTACAATTGTATGCAGAATCCGAACGGCTAGACGAGAAGCACTTATTCGTGACAAGTGATACTCTTGGAGAATTTGTCAATTCTGTCAATTTGTCAATTTTTTAGGTGGACGAGCCTCTATCTGAGCGTCGAACTTGTCGAGTTGTAGAGGCGGAGTAGGGTCAATGAGTCTCGAGTGTAGTGCTCTAGATGAGTCCCGAAACCAAAGGGCGCTTTCCTTTCCCCTACCTCTCCCTTCTTTATTTCCCAACCCTTCCTCTTCCTTCCATCCTTCCTCACCCAACTAACCCAATTCCTTATTCCTTGGGCCGGATCAAGGTGTTATACGTACCGTGCCGATGATCAGCCTGGCTGGGGGCCCAGTTTAAAATACTAGCTCAGTCTTTAACGGAGTATTCGGATACCTGGCGACCTCCGGATTAACTAGCCTTATCTGCATATACGGATCTCGTGGGAATCAAATGAATTCTTTTTCTGATGTTGTTGGTGGTAAGCCTGGTTCTTCTTTAAGATCGGCCGGTAGTGCGACAGAAAAGTCGTCTGCCGTTCCTCCTGTCCTTCCTGTCAGTGACGTGACCATGTTAACTCATGGTCAAGCCGCTGACAGTAAGAACAGTGAGAGTAGGATAGAAATATCTACATTCAGTGGTGGAGGGTTCGTGAAACATGGCCCCTTTACCACTACAGAGAGTAAACCTCTCTCAACTTCGAAACCAAATTTCAGCGGGGGTGGGATCGTGAAGCATGGCCCCGCACCCGCTAAGGGGAGAAACCCTCCCCAAACGTCGAAGTCAGTGTTCGGTGGTGGTAGGATTGTGAAGCATGGCCCTTCCACCACTAATGAGAGTAAACCTCTCAAAAAGGATCCCAGTGGGGGCAGGCAAAATCCTTCACCTTCTGGGACGTTTTATAGGGACAAGCGGAATGCTGAGAGGATTCTGAAGATCTTTGCCAATGAATCCAAGGGCGGAGGAAACTCTCAGCACGAAGTTAAGGTTAAGTGGGCAAGAAGTTTTATGGCTAAGCATAACTTAGAGGCCAGCTGCGACTCCACGTCAAAGCGACAAAGGTCTGTGGAGGGTGTAACTCCTGAACCAAAACGAAGTAAAGTGCTCAACATCAGCACTCCCCCTAAACCCCTTAATCCCCATAGTGGAGGCAAATCCTTCAGCGATGTGCTGCAAGGTAAAATCGTGGTTGCGGTCATCGATAGGAGCGATATGGATGGCACGATTTCACCTGGTCGTTGGCAGGAGGTCAAGCTGAAACTCTCGGCTAGCTTCTTGAGTTTAATGAGGGAAAACCCAGGACCTCCTCCTATCACTAGCGATGGTGGCTGGCATCAAGGCCATGTCAAACTTATCGTTTGTGAGGATCAGAGATGGTGCGATCTTAATAAGCTGGCTATTAGCAAGTTAGGCGAAGTCTGGCCCGGTGCGAAGCTTGAGGTTGTTGCTAAGGAGGATATCCTTTGCAGACCAAGAGCGCGTACTTGGATCCCGGCTGAACCCTCTTGTATGGATGAAATACTCCAGATGATCCAGCTCTCCAATCCATCCCTTCCTACTCACAACTGGAAAGTCGCGAAACTAGAGGAGCAAAGGAGTCTTTATAGAGGTGCAATTATTGTGATCAATAAGGAATCCCTTGCTCCTCTGGCGCAGACTAAAGTTGTGATTAGGTATGGGTTTGAGACTATTACCCTTAAGGTATATAAAAAAGATAAGGCTGACGCTGCTAGCGCACCTCCACACCCCCACGATGACAAACTTGTGGTCCAGGATCCCGGGGCATTGATAACCTTTCCATCTTTGGAAGTCGATGATTCCGGGACTTCTTCGACTGTCCCTGAATCGTTTCCCCACGTTGAGGGTCCATCTGAAATGGATACTGGAGACTACCTCAATATGATTCTTCTGGATTAGGATGAGCTTCTTAACTCGTCTTCTGATCCGGAAGAATCAGACACTACGGTGGTGGAGGCTGATCTGCCTGATTGTAGCCAAAATGCTGCAGTTAGTTCAGATTAACCTCCAACACTCCATCAAGGCTTCGGCCTCCCTTCTTCTTCATCTGTCCAGCAACGGGGAAGATATCGTCCTGATCCAAGAACCCTGGATTGTCAAATCCATTGTTCGGGGACTCAGGGCTCCTGGGTACCACGTAATGTACATGACAGACAAAGGTGAACCTAGATCTTGCATATTAGTAAAACTTGGCATTAATGTATTTTTACTACCTAATTACAGCGATCGTGATATTACGGCTGCAAGGCTAAAACCAGCCAAAGGTACTTTTTGGCTGGCGTCGGCATATCTCGACCACCTTGGCCCGCTCCCAGGCACTACACTGGAGAAACTAATCGCAGATGCTGAAAGGCAGAAAATCATCCTCATTATTGGGAGTGACGTAAACGCCCACCATACAGTATGGGGGAGTACCGATATCAACGATAGAGGTGAGTCCCTTTTCGATTTTATTCTAAGTACTTACCTCATTGTAAGCAACGTTGGCAATGCACCTTCATTCATTACCAGAAACCGACAGGAAGTATTAGATATAACTCTTGTCTCAGACAACATCCATCAATTAATACTCAACTGGAAAGTATCTAAAGACCACTATTTCTCAGATCATAGATACATTCAGTTCAGTCTAAATGATGAAACTCCATGCCAACTAGTTTTTCGAAATTTTCGTAAAACCGATTGGTCCAAATATAAAGAAACACTAAAACGATTAGTTAAACCTGAACTTTTAAATGTTCCATACAACATTAACGATTTCGACAACAAAGTCAAAGATCTAACCTCCGCCCTTAACTGTCTCTTTCCTGCCCCCGTATCCATATTAGAGGTAAAAGGAAGCCACACTGGTGAAACCACGGGCTAGATCCGCTCAGAAAAAACTGCAGAAAACTTTTTAATCGAGCCAAATTTACAAGAGTATGTCCCTAAAGACATACAAAAAAGAATTGAGGAAGATTAAACGATCTTCTTGGAGAAATTTCAGTGGAAATATAGAAGAAACCTCCGAAGCTTCGAGACTGAGAAAAATCCTCTCAACAAATCCAGTTATGCCTAGCTGTCTGAAATTTGCAGATGGCTCCTGGACCAACTCATGCGAAGAATCGCTTAACCTGCTACTAGATATTCACTTTCCAGGTAGCTCTCAAATAGAAAGTACCACAATCCTGCATAGGATTAACGGTAATATAACTTTTCCCCAAGGTTTGATAACAAGGGAAAAATTACAATGGGCACTCAACAGCTTCAAACCATATAAGTCTTCAGGACCAGACGGCATCATACCTGCTGAACTTCAAAAGAATGCAGATGTTATCCTGCCGATTCTGGAAGTCATATTCAATGGTTGCCTTAACCTGGTCCATATTCCACTTTTATGAAGGGAAGTGAAAGTTGTGTCATACCCAAAGCTGGTAAATGCTCACACGTAAACCCAAACGTAAAAACCTTTGAACGAATGATTGATATCCACCTAAGATCAAGCATAGATACGAGACTCTTATCTAATGCTCAACATTCTTATTGTAAAGGGAAGTCGGTGGAAACAGCTCTCCACACGTAAGTACGTACCATCGAATATTCCCTCCACCACAAAGAAAACACATTGGTTGCTTTCTTAGATATAGAAAGTGCTTTTAACAATGTCGATACATCTGCAATAACATCTGCGCTATCATATCTGAAGGTAAACGATTCGCTTGTTGAACTGATTAATCAAATGCTAACTAGCAGGATTATCAACTCTTTTTTTTCTACAAGAAGAGCGGTAAGCAGAGGCACACCGCAAGGAGGTGTCTTATCCCCTCTCCTTTGGAACTTGGTAGTAAACGAACTGCTAACTTCCCTGGAAGCGGAAAGTTACAGAGTGATTGCCTATGCGGACGATAATGCTATTGCCGTATCAGGTAAGCATCCTTTTGTCTTGAAGGAACTCTTTCAGAATGCTTTAAACAAGCTAATAAACTGGGCAGAGCGATGCGGCTTGGGCGTCAACCCTCACAATACCAAACTTGTCCTCTTTACTAGAAAATATAAAATTCCTATTATAGATCCTCCCACAATTAAAGGTATAACATTAACATTCTCTGACGAAGCAAAATATTTGGGTCTTATTTTAAAAAAAAAGTTAAGCTGTAAACCTAATATAAAGGAAAGAGTCAATAAGGCCACTGTAACCCTTTTCTCCTGCAAAAAAGCCATTGGGAATGAATGGGGTCTACAACCCCGCATTACTCACTGGCTATACATATCGGTAATTAGACCAATTCTCACCTATGGGGTGGCAGTATGGTGGACTGCTTTGGATAAAGCGATTAACCGCGATAAACTCAGTAAAGTCCAAAGATCAGCTTCTATGTGCATAAGCGGAGCACTTAGCTCTACTCCTTCCGCTGCACTTGACACTCTCCTCTATTTAACACCCCTAGATATATTCAGTAAACAAACGGCAGCATGTACGGCAATCCGTCTAAAAGCCTCCTCACAGTGGATCAATAATGATGTTGGCCACTTATCTATTATGAACTCATACGGTTCACTTCCAGGTATCATTGACTACACCATCCCACAATTCCGCTTCGACAAGAACTTTCAGGTTTTCATACCTTCCCGATCCACATGGGAGGATGTGATATTCTTGGAAGACGAATCGATTCACTTTTATACGGACGGTTCAAAAACCGATGATGGGGTTGGTGGAGGCGTGTACTCAGACAGACTAAATCTTAGTCTCTCATTTCGTCTTCCTGACCATTGTAGCGTGTTCCAGGCGGAACTTTTGGTGATAAAGGAAGTTTTATCGTGGCTTAAAGAAAACGTGGTATCGACGTCGGATATCCGTATCTTCTCAGCTTTGAAATCTCTGGACTCTGTCTCTACAAATTCTAAAACGGCCAAAAACTGTCGCTCATCTCTTACAGAGATGGCACAACAGTTCAATATTCACCTTTTTTGGGTGCCAGGCCATAGGGACATTCTGGGAAATTGCAAAGCTGATGACCTCGCCAAAAGTGGAACAACACTACCTATTCTACCAGACAAGGTAGATATCGGTATACCTATCGCTACTTGCAAACTTATGCTGAAACAAGATGCTATAAGGAGAACAAGCCTTAGGTGGAATAACATCACCACTTGCCTGGCAACTAAAAAGATCTGGCCAGTGTTGGACACGAAGCGCTCTAAGTGTTTGTTATCTTTAAGCAGATTGCAGATCAGCTCCATAATTGGTGTCATTACTGGACACTGCCTTATAGGCAATCACGCCACGCGGCTTGGAGTATTCGCAAATGATTTTTGCAGAAGCTGTATGGATGAAGAGGAAGAAGAACCTATTCCTCATCTTCTCTGTACATGTCCCGCCCTATCTCAAAGACGTAAACTCCATCTTGGGGATTTCTACTTCGATGATTCAACAGATCTAGAAAGCTCGGACATTAACAGTCTCATGCGCTTTGTAAAAAGCTCCAATTGGTTTTTAGCGAGCGCGGAGAAAATCTTAGATTCATGTGGTATCACAACGGACCAATTGATGGTCTAAGTGTGTCGGCTTCTTTGCTGGCAGCCACTATAACCCAACCTAACCTAACCTAGGTGGACGAGGCTGGGAAGCGATCCCAGACCTCCAGCGTGACAGTCGAACGCACTAACCATTACGCTACGGGCGACTACCTCGGTCTCGTGTAGGTCTCGTATAATTAACTCTCATCCCGGTCTCGTCTCCGAAAAATACGACTTCCGGACCACCTGTTGATTATTGGAACGAAATATTTTCGATTACTTTGTATATGAGCAGAAGAAAATAAATTTTCAACGAAATTGCATTTTTTAATTTATTAGACTCTCTGTACATTTCTGTTCAAATATACAGTCTCGTTTCGGTCTCGTCTCGGATGCTTAAAAGGCATTCTCGTTTCATCTCATCTCGTCTCGTCATGCGAGACCGAGACCGAGCATTTTCTCGTCTCGTGGCCAGCCCTAAAGAGCATGTTCGTGCGATCCAGTCGTGCAACTTATTTCTTGAAAAATTGATTAAATTATGCCTCGTATAATAATTTATGTACACATGCTTTGCAAATCTTTCATTTTTAACAAATTTAATCTGCCATTAAACGAGCTTACAAATATTTAAAAGAACTGAAGTGCTTTAAGTAAAATTGTTATAACTCCTTGTTGAATATACTATAAATCAATGTTTGCATTATTTGAACACCTACATATACATACAAACTATACCTATCTACGTACAACATATAGATGAGTTGCATAAATGCATTTTAACTAATATGAAGCAAAACTGTTTACTCAGAACTAATACAGAAAATTTATTTGGCTAACATTATATATTTTTTGCAAAACAAACCACAAATTTAATCAGGAAAAGCAAATAGATTTTAAATTATTCTGGGGTATTCTCTAATCCAAACAATTAAAACCTCATTTAACATGATATCCTGGGGCATCGGAAAATTTCATAATAATTGTTTAGCGTGTGTGTCAATTGACAGGAATATTTTTTTTTTCATTTGGATCATAAACTCAACGAATTAGTTGTATCTTGTATGTTTAAATGATGGTTTATGTATATACATTTGGGAATCGTTTCATAAATTGAATGTTTCTGGGATATTTACACACGGACATCATACATTTATACATATTTGTATTAAGGTTTCCGTTTTTTAAAACTCATTTTTATTTAAATTTATGTACCTACATATATTCAACCTGTATCGCGTCCTTTAATTTAAAAAAAGATAGTTTGATTGGCGTTATACCGTCATAAAATCGTTCGTTAAAATGAAGAAGTGTCATGAGTAGAGAATGTACCTATCCCGGGGATTCTAAAAATATTTAAAAAAAAAGTTATTCAGAATATATTTTCGTTAAAAATGTTTTGTTTTTGGAATTAAAAACGCTTTGCTTAATATGCAGAGAGTTTAGACATTTGGCTTAGAAAAATATCAAAAGTGGACAGTTTTTTAAAGAACAAATATTGGATACTTGTGTAAATTTTTACTTTATTTAACAAAAACTTAAAAACAAAAACTTAATATTTATTTCACAAAAAAAAAAATAAGTTAAAAAAAAAATTCATAAAAACTCTTAAAAACAAATAGAAAAATAAAAATATTAAATTATTAGTTCAATCAAATTTTGAATCACAATTATTTTTGTAATAAAAGAAATAGCAAGCAATCCAAGTTCCAAGGTTTAATCTGCTTCTTATTTTAGTAGCAAAACGTACAGCAGCAGAAAATGAACGCTCTGGCTCAATACTTGTTCGACGTATGGACATAAGCTTTTATAGACCTGTTGTAAATGTTTTCCCCGGATCCCATCTAGGACTGGCCACGAGACGAGACTCTGCGAGACTTTTGAAAGTCTCGTCTCGGTCTCGTTAAAATCGTAAATTTTGAGTCTCGTCTCGGTATCGAGTCAGTCTCGTATAATTAGGTCTCGGCTCGTTCTCGCCTTCGAAAAATACGATTTCCGGCCAACTTGTTCATTAATAGAACGAAAATATTTTCGATTATAGTTTGAATACATGCAGATGAAAATAGATTGGATTTTTTAATTTATTAGACTCTCTGTAAATTTCAGTTAAAATATACAGTCTCGGCTCGGTCTCGTCTCGGTTGCTTAAAAGCCAGTCTCAGAACGAGACTTTTCTCATCCCGTGGCCAGCCCTAATCCCATCATCAAAAAGAACTTGCTCTCTTTTAATCGCTTTAATCAACGCAGTTTTATCAGACACAGATGTTTCTGCAGTCTGTTGCGGTTCCAACTTTCTGTTCTCTATTCCTTTTTCCAATTTCTTCAAGGATAGTTAATATTGGCCGCTTGGATTTAAATCAGTGTCTTGATCTTGTTCTTGATTTAAACTGTCGTCATTCTCATTATCACTGTTGGCGGGCGCCCACACGTTTCCACACCGTTCTCATTGTTTTACTTAGACTTGAAGTCTTCAATTCTAACTGCTTAGACCGCTTTCACACAAAGAAACTGAGTTGCCAGCAATTTTTAGTTTGTAGGCGAAAAGGGCTTAAGAGTAAGAAAAAAATCTACCCTCTCACCCTTCTCGCCTACAAATTAGCTAGTTTCTGGCAACTCAGTTTCCTTGTGTCAGGCGCTAACGCAAGAAAAAATTTCGGGGGAGGGGTTGAAAAATTTTAAATGTTAATAAATATTATATTTTATCACGAAAAGTCGATATCTTGACTTGAAGGACTATAATGTTTCAACTCCGATTTAAATGAAAACATCTATTTTTAAAATTACAAAAGTAATTCTTACAAAAAAAAAAAATTTTCTCTGAATTAAAACATTCCTTGCCAGGCTGAGCAGCACAAGATTTTTTTTTTAATGGACAAAAAAAAATTAATTATTTCATAATCATTTGCAAGCAAATCTCAAACAGTTTATTGTTAAGAAAGTTGTTTATGTATTGTGGACCTTTTATTATAGTATTTTATAGTATTCAAAGACTGCTAGATTCCAATTCTTAAGAACTTACTGTTCGTTCTCCATAAATCTGCGGCAAGCCTAATATAATAATGATATTGTCAAAAGTTCCCATAGATCCCATGTTGGTAAAAAATTTTATTCCAGGTTGAATGTCGAAAATATCAGTCGTTCGCATATAACTCTGAAAATCTGTGAATGCTATCGAAAAGTATTTCATACAAACATTGGAGATCATGCTATCTGTCATGTCAAAACAATTTTTTCCTTAGACTCACAGTTAAGAAGATATCGACATTTCAAAACACATAAAATGTCGAAAATGATAGTTTTTCACGTATAACTCCTAAACGGATCAAATTTTGAAAACATCTAAATGCAAAGTTTGTACATTATGTTATGTTCATACAAGAAAACATTATTATTTTTTCTTAAAAACAACCGTTTCAAAGATATAATTTTCTAAAAAAATTTGACAAAACCGCAAGAATTTTTTCGACAACTTGTGTTTTTAAGAGTAATAAACAAAAACCGGAAATTTGAACTTTTTGTCAAATTTTTAAGAAAATTATATCTTTGAAACTCTTGTTTTAAGAAAAAAATAGTAATGTTTTCTTGTATGGGGTCATATAATGTACAAACTTTGCCTTTAGATGTTTTTAAAATTTGATCCGTTTAGGAGTTATACGTGAAAAACTGTCATTTTCGACATTTTGTGTTTTTTGAAATGTTGATATCTTCTTAACGGCGAGTCTTAGGAAAAAAACTGTTTTGACATTTTTTTATGGCAGATAAAATGATCTACAATGTTTGTATGAAATACTTTTCGATAGCATTTACCGGTTCAGAGTTATATGCGAACAACTGATATTTTCGACATTCAACCTGGAATAATAAAACTCAATTCAAAAAATTTCAATGAAAACGTTCTTACGTCTTCCTTAACTTCATGTTATCATGAAAAAGTAGCATAATCCCGAACGTCAAAATTCCGAATCACAATAATCCGGAATTTCAGAATGCAGCATCCCGAATCGTAAAATCCTGAACGTCAAAATCCCGCCATTGCGAAATCCCGAAAAAAAATTTCCAAGTTAATCTCGAATCTCCGTACTCTTTAAGTACTTTTTCAATATCTTTCTCATAAATCACGAAACCATGTAAAATGATATTTCTTCTTGAAAATTTTGTATGGAAGGCACATTTTGCGTCAAATCTGGTATTTCTGAATTTTTGCTGATTTGTTTAGGATATTGTCCTAGTAAATAACTTAAGATTTCGACCTTGAGCGGTGACCGCTTCATGATCAAAAATCAAAAAAAAAGCGAATATTTCGAGCTTTTTTCAATTATTATGTAAGACCTAAATTTCCAATTTGATTCCAAAACCATCTATGTAGACCGAATGGTTTCCAAAATAAAGCTCAAAATTTAGCGATAAGAAAAAAATATAACAAGTAGTATTATCAAACAGTATAATGAAAAATTAAGAATGGTTGACATAAATACATAAAAGCACTGGAGCGTGTAGGTTGAGCCAAAATAATAGGAAAATTCAAGAACGGGTTTCTGGGTTTAAGATAAGCTATAAGAGATAATATTTTAAGTGTTACCATTGTTTTTCAATAGTGTTGTTTCTATTTTAAGTAATTTTTTTAGATAACTGCCCCTCCCATCTGAACGGGGGTATATAGTCGATAGACCTTCCTCCCGGTTGATTGTCCTATTATTTTGACTCAACCTACAGGCTACAGCGCTTTGATGCATTTATGTCAACCATTCTTTATTTACGATTATACCTACTGTTTATAGTACTGCTTGTTATAAATTTTGTTTTATTTTATCGCTAAATTTTGAAATGCTCTATTTTGAATCCATTTCCATTCGGTCTACAGAGATAGTTTTGGGATCAAATGGGAGCAAAGTAGGTTATTTTGAAATCATAGAACAATGCTTTTATTTAAAATTATCTACTTCTTTAGGACTAAATTTTTTTTTTATTTATGACCATGAAGCGGTCACTAATCGAGGTCGAAAACTAGGTTATTTATACAAGGCCATCCAGAACAACGCAGCAAAAAATCAGATTTGACGCGCTTCTAGGAATGCCCATCAGTTTACCCTCGAGTCCAGCTTCGGACGTACTGTTTAGTACAGAGATTCTTTCCAGCCATGTTTTCCCCTCCCATTATGATTTACAGACATTCAAAACCAATGTGCATCGGTATCTCCTTCTAAATCCCCTCCAGCCTAACTAATCGCTCGTGCTGTGTTTAACATGTTAAGGGTAGTCACAACCCCTTTAGCGCGCGCCAAATATATATAAAAAAAATGAGTCTGGGGTCGACCCACACTAGTAACTTCCCATTGGTGCACTTGAAAACCATATACATATTTATCTAAGTGGTGGCTGGTAGAGTATATATTACATAATTATATAGTATATAGTGTAAAACTTTGGGTTTTTGGATAATCAGTATATTGAGACTAGTATATACCGATGGCGGCGCTAGTGTCCATGGTCGCTACCACGAACATTGACCATAGATAAATCATTATAAATATGACAATCCTCGGTTTATCTGTGCTAGCGGCCATTTTGTGAAGTACATGAAATGTTCACCAGGGTCGCATACTAATTTGCTGGTGCTATTAGGTAGGTATAGATATAGAGATACAGGGTAATATGTGACATTTCCTATATTTTGTACTTTAGCTATTTATAATAGTAACTTTTATATTTTTTTTTGTGAATAGCTTACAAAATTCTAAGAATCTTACTTATAAAACTTTTTTTCCTAACTCTTCTCGGTATGGAGGTATTATTTATATAAGCCAATTATTTCAAAACAGACTAGCTATTGGCTTAAAAAAATACCAAAAATCAGGGGAGTGAACTTAAAAAAAAAAAAATGGTTTTAAAAAATATAAAAAGGCAAAAATTAAGTGTCATATGCAAAATTTCGATTTTGATGGTAAGAATTTTTCGAATTAAAACATTTTTGAAAAGTTTTTTCTTGCAATATTTGGATTTTTAGCTTTTTAAAGGGTGGTTTCTTAAAATCTTTAAATTCCACAACATTTAGGTGGTATATGTATATATTTTTGGTAGAAATTTGATATGACTATCATTGTTTGTTTTTCAAAATATTTGAGTTTAAAAACATTTGTTAAGAATTTTTGATAGTTTTTGTTCCAGTTTTGTTGCTCTAAAAAAAACTATTTATTGAATTTTTTTTTTGATAGAATTATCAGTTGTTGACTACGTCATTATATGTAAAAAAAAAAATACATTGGGTTCAGAACCATTTTTTGTTCTTGAAATATTTGAGACGAAAATTATTTTTCAACTGTTTTTCTTAGTTAAAAAAAAAGCGTCTGTTAATTTTTTTTTTTAATATTTACCAATTTGGTATTGTGTAATTATGTATAAATTAAAATTAGTCTGAAGTGAATATATCATTCCGTTCTCGAGATATTCCAGATAAATGACATTTTACAGCTCCCTTTTTAAATTGCTGTAGTAAAAAAACGGTTTATTGAATTTGTTAGAAAACCTTTTCCGTTTTCATTGTTTGTTTTTCAAAATACTTGAGTTGAAAAAATTTTTTTAAGAATTTTCAATAGTTTTTGTTCCAGTTGCTTTGCTCTTATTGAATTTTTTTAAAAAAAATTATCAGTTGTTGACTACGTCATTATATGTACAAAAAAAAATAGACTGGATTCGGAATCATTTTTTGTTCTTGAAATATTTGAGACGAAAATTATTTTTCAACTGTTTTTCTTAGTTAAAAAAAAAGTTTCTGTTAATTTTTTTTTTTAATATTTACCAATTTGGTATTGTGTAATTATGTATAAATTAAAATTAGTCTGAAGTGAATATATCATTCCGTTCTCGAGATATTCCAGATAAATGACATTTTACAGCTCCCTTTTTAAATTGCTGTAGTAAAAAAACGGTTTATTGAATTTGTTAGAAAACCTTTTCAGCACGTTATGGCATTATTATCTGTAAAATAAAATTTATCCGAGGTCGATATCTTTATTCATTCTCGAGATATGGTGGACAAAAAAAGTAGCCCGAACGTACGTATACATATACACACACATACATCTTGCTAAAAAACGACGAATTCTGATTCTAGAGACCTCAAAACGTGAAGATATGTCAACATTTTCAATTCGACAAATCGCACCAATTACAATAACTTGCAATGGGAAGTTAAAAATAAGTCCACTTAATATAAATGTTGGTTTTGTTTTTAAGAAAGATCTTTATGGCTAGAATAACAAAAACTACACCAAAAACCGACTCTTTACAGAACTAATTTGATAGTGGAGAGTTTTATATTTAAATTCGAACGGCAAAGTCTCGAATGGCTTAGCACTTTTTGCTAAAAAAGTGGGTTTTTACGTTCAGGATTTTACAATTCGGTTTCGATACCAACCCATTTAAAAAAAAAAATTACCTAAATCAATTTAAAATCTCAAGTGACCTTAACTGGAAGATGGTGTTCGCTGAGGCTCCGTTTTGAAAAAAAATTTTTCCATACGAGCTTTTAAATTCCAGAATTAAGTCATGTAGATGTTAGGATCTGAGATTTTGGGTATTCAGGATTTTGGGCATTGGGGAATATGGAATTCAATTAGGTTTTGCCATTTGGTCTTAAAGATAATGTCAGGAAAAAAGTTGTTCAGTATTTTGCACAACTTATGCTGCTTGTGCCGTTAATAATAAAAAAAAATTCGCTAAAAATCGATAACGGTTTTTTGTAGAGGGGTTGAAAATAAGTATTATTTACTATCTGATGGGGGGGGTCTATCCCGCCCATTTAGGAAGTAGGTGCCATTTAAAAAAAAAATTGCCAAAAATGGAAAAAAATTGTTAAAAAACATTGGCAATACTTACAATAAAGTACTAACGGTTTTGAAAGCCAGAAAACTATTTTTGAACCCTAAATTTAAAATAAGTTGTTTTTTTCAATAGTTTTTGAAAAATTCGCATGCAAACTCAAAATTTTGATAAATAAAAGAAAAAAAAGTATAGACCCATTTTTTTCAAAATGGAATTGACAAATCCCCCAAGAGTATCACTTGTCATGTATAAGTGATGCTTCTCGTCTAGCCGTTCGGATTCGGCATACAATTGTAGGTCCCTTCCATTCCTGTCGAAAGGCGCACACAGGAATGGTTGCGAGTTGTTAGTCACTTGGCCCTGGTTCTTCACGAGCCGTTGTGCCACCCAGTTTATTTAATAATTTATCAAGATGAAACAATACCCAACATTTTAAATTGAATTAATTATTATCAAAAACAATTTCAAAATAGTGAAATAGCTAATGCCCAAATGCAAGGAAATATCGCCCAAAGCCAAAACCTTGTGAAGGGGTATTTTCCTGAAACTATTTTAATGGAGCTACACGATTATTCATATATTTCTGAAAAAATACTGTTGCCCAAGAAAACTGTTTAGATAGGCGCCTGCCTGGCGACTGAGCATATGCGAAAAGGGAGTTTAAATCCTTGAACCCGCGAATCGGGCCACCCAAAGTAGGTGAATGACAACATAGTCACGCGAAATTTATGAAACTACCTTATTAAATTTTCAAAAAAAAAAAAATAATTTTTAATTTTCATTTGGATATTATTTTATTTTATATTTGGCCTTTATTGCACTCCTAGCAGGGGCGTTGCAGGGGGCAGTATGCCTCCCTATACATTCCGGCGAGACGCGCCGCGCCGGCCGTCCGTAATACTGGATGCTAGCACTATATTCATGTAAGCAAGCAAAAAGAAAAAAGTAGTTTTAATAATTTTCAATTTGCTCAAAAACTAGGAGACATAAAACCATTTGGTTTTTTATATTCGATTCAGAAATAATATAAGCATTGACCACAAAAAGCCAATTTAGCACTTCATTTGACAATTGTGAAAAAAATTGGTCTAACCATTTTTTGACTTTTTTTAATCAAAATTTTGAATTTGCAAGCGAATTTTTCAAAAATTATTGACATAAATAATTAAATTTAAATTTAGGATTAAAGAAGAGATTTCGGACTTATAAAACCGGTATAGTATTATTGTAAGTGTTGCCGTCGTTTTTATATTTTTTTTTCCATTTTTTTTTCCATTTTTTTTTCCATTTAAGTCAGTTGCCGCCCTTCCGATAGTAAAAAATGCGTTTTTAACCCCTCTACAGAAAACCGTTGTCAAACTTTGGCGCCAAAAATACGTACTCCTGCCAAAAATAGATTTTGCGAAGCCTAAACTTAGCACCGTCATTTTTCAATTTCAAAAAAAAGGTGCTGTAGTTTTGCTAAACACGGAAGCTGAAATAACTATTTTTTCTTTATGCTTATTTGTTTCCAAACAAAAACAATTGCCCACGTGCGTGATAACTCTATCGCCTTGTATGATTGGTTTGGCTGATAAGTTGTTTTGTTAAAAACTGGCATAGTTACTATAAAAATATGCTTATATTATATTTTATTTATTTTTTACATTTTGCGCATACAAAAGGGATTATTATTACCCTTAAAATGTTTGCACACGGTGCGAGCGGTTAGGAAATTGGATAAGGATTAAAGACGAGATACCGATGGACATTGGTTTTGAATGCCTGAATACTGTAATGAGAGGGAAACACAGCGCCAGGTAAAGCATTCCACATTCTCGTGGTACGACTAAAGAAAGAATCTCTATACTTAACAGTACGGCCGAAGATGGGCTCGAGCGAGTTTTACGGTTGAATTGTTTAAGGGGAGGAATGCAACAGGCTATTTCACTAGAACACTGTTTATAAAAACAACGGTAGAATAGAGACAGACATGAAACATTACGGCGGTGTAAGAGAGATGTACATAATTGTTTCCGTTATAGGTCTTTAACCTATCATTTTTAAAGCTCTCTTTTGTATTCTGTCCAATAAACTCAAGTGGGTTTTTGGAGCTCCTGCCCAAACATTAGAATTGTACTCAAGTTTTGGACGAATAAAAGCTTTGTAGATCATAGCCAGATCAGAAGGGGTGACAAATTTCTTGCATCTTCGGAGAAAACCTAAACACTTTGCAGCGTTTTTGGCAACATCAAATATGTGGTCATTACACAAAAGGTGGTATGTGACTCACATACCGAGAACTGAGAGCTGTTCGGTTTCCTCGATACAAGTGCCGCCCATGGATAGCGGCATTAGGGGTGGGTTTCGTTTTAATGACATGCGACAGCATTGAGTTTTAAAAGCATTAAATTCTACGCCATTTTTGATTCTACATTGGACAATGCTGTCGAGATCAGAACTTATCAGAACTTAATGAGCTTATCATACGCTGCCGTCCAAGTTCCACATCCGAAGGACATGGATGAGAATCTGTAAACGAATATGAGAAGCTGAGGGTACTATCGTCAGCGAAACAGTTTAATCGATTAGAAGTTTCAGACAAAAGATCATTTATAAAAATAAGGAAGAGAGTAGGAGACAAAACGGAGCCCTGGAGCACACCAGCATTTATTTTGTGGATCTCAGACTTGAAACCGTCCAATACAACTTGTTTGAACGGTCCGAAAGGTAATTTCTAGTCCAACGAAGAAGAGATTCATCGAAACCAAATACACGCATTTTCGATAAGAGAGCTTGGTGCCAAACTTTATCAAACGCTTTTGAAGTATCAAGTGCAATAATCCTACTTTCACCAAAACGATGTAAAGATTTGTTCCACTGTTCGGTGAGATATACCATCAGAGATCACCAGTGGACCTATTGCTACGAAAGCCGAACTGCCGGTCATTGCCGGTCTTTCGTTCTTCGAGATATTTCTTGAGCTGGAAATTAATCAGCGTTTCCATGACCTTGCAAAGAAGGGACGTAAGTGCAATTGGTCGATTGTTAGAGGGACAGGCTCGACAAATGCTGTTTTCCATCCACTCGGAATGAGACCAGAAGGAAAGGACAGATGGAAAAGCTTACGCAATGGTTTTGCCAGCGTTGAAGAATACCCCTTCGGAACAATGGGAGGGATACTTTCTGGGCCAGCGGATTTGTGTATATCGAGATCTTTCCGAACTCTAGCAACTGCACGCTCTAAAATACAGGAGGAGTTGTAACACTTTCTGACAGCTTCAAATTAACGGCAAACTGCGCTGCAAGCAAATTGGCTTTATCAAGTGAGCTGACAAAAGGAGTATCGTGGAAGACGACCGTTGGAACCGAGGATCAGGTGGTGTTTCTTTTTTTTTTTTTTACAAATGACCAAATATTTTTACTACCTTTATGACATTGTAGTATTTTATGCCGTAATTGTTGATCATGTAAAAATTTGGTTCTTCGAATATGAACGTTACAGGTCTCTCTAGCTTGTTGAAACTCTCCAGTTTTCCTCAGTAGGGGTGGCTTTAAAACATCGGAAGCTTACTTCTCTAACCCTAATAACCTATATTTACAGCTCGAATCAAACCATGAGTTTTCTTTGGGTTTGATAGATTTCACCCTATTGGGGATAAAATTTCTCATTCCACAAAGAATCAAGTTTGTTATCATATCTGTACTGGCGTCACTATCGAGGAAGCATAGTGACCAGTTAAAGCTCTCGAAGAAATTATTGAGACCGTCCCAGTTGACTTTCTCGTATTGCCAAACGGTTCTCTTTGGAATTTTTTCTTTAACTGTAATTTGGTGGCACGAGAAATTCGCAGATATGACACAATGGTCTGATGTGCCTAGAGGTGATAATACACTAATAGTGTATTTATCAGGGTCAGAGGTAAGAAACAAGTCTAGAGTATTGGCGGATTGACCTGCAACGTCAGGGATCCGAGTAGGTTCGTCAACAAGCTGAGTCAGGTGGTTTAACTCAGCGAAAAGCTCGACATACCTTCCTTCGGGTGTTGTCTGGCCTGAATACCGCAACCACGAAGAATTGTGTACATTGAAAACGCCCGTAACAACGATTTCACTGTGCGGATAATGGGAAACAATTCTCTGGATAGTCAGATAGCGCATCGAATTCATTGGAAGTCGAATAGCCATCCAAACTTGGGCTACGGTGAATAAAACATGTATGAATAATGCGCTTATGGACGGTGAACTTGAACCACATGAAATTAAAATTTGTATTTATACAGGGCCATATTTTGGTTGGAGCTGATAAGCAACATCATTGAGTACATAGACGGCAAGACCATGATGCAGAAAAAATAGCGGCACTAAACTTTAACCTTGGAGGCTGAATTCTGAGGGATCGAAATTTTCACCTACCTGTGTTTCGCTTAGTGCGAAGACAGCTGGCCTGTATGAAGTTGCCGTTGCTATAATCGATCCTAAACTTACCTGCCTTAAAGAGAACATTGACTTGATTTAAACATTCAGACAGTCGACAAATGTTTTCTGCATTTTATAAATCACGTTTAATTAAAAAAATAATAAGAACCATTTAAATTACGACAACCCCACCTGAGACCCATTTTTAAATTCTATTAATATCTACTTATGTATATTAAATGTACATACGTAGGGTAAAGTCGGGTAATATTTATATTTTTTTGTGAGATTATTTTTGTTGGATTTTTGTAAAATTAGTGTAGAAACGAAAGTATTCGGTGTCAGGTTTTCGTTTTAACGGAGAAACAAAGGGTAAATCGTGTATGTTTGTTTTTTTTTACCGCTATAACTGCACATACGTAAATGTTCTTTTCATTTCCAATAACAGTGACAATGTCCAGAGGGTGATGTGATATGGCACCCCAAAATTCAGTACATTTACACTGGCGCCATATCACCCCATCCTGATTGTAATACATTTTTGGTTTTAGTTTGAGAACAGTTTTTTTGTAACTTTCGAATGCATTAAGTGCACAATTTGTCTACTCTCATTGCATTTTACGTATAAAAACAACAACTGTGGACAAAAATCACTTAAAAAGTAAAGCTCCATATCACCCGCCAGTATAGGTGCCATATAACCCGCCATTTTTTTCACTTGTCATTTTTGTGATGTATTTTGTTATTGAAAAAAAAAATATGTTTTGCATTGTGAAATCCCCTAGTAATCCATTTTTTGTTTGTTTATAAATTAGCTACAGATGTTTGAAATGATTATCCTTTTTATTTTTAAAGTTATAAGAAAAACAAAAAATGGTGCCATACCTCCCGCCTTTACCCTATATTTTGCATGTATGTTTTTACACTATCTGTTCTGTTAACGCAATTTAAGAAAGAAAAAAAAAACAATAAACCTGGAAGGGTCGATATAGGTAGGTAGGTACTCAGAATCACTTGAAATAACTCACAAAGTACAATCCACTTACCGCTCGTATAAAGTTCTCACGCTTTATACTGGTTCTTTACTGAAATACGAGATTTTATTCGAATCACTGAAAAAAAAAGTCACACGTGACATTTGAGGGAACAATAAAAATATCCTGTTTTTCTATTCCTTTACACACTTCATGAGAAAAAAAAACAGAATTCTGCTTTGCCGTCAGTTAACGTTGTTTCTGATGGTGTATGCTTCACTGAGATGGTGATGATGATGATGGTGATGATGATAATACCATCAAAATATACAAGGAAAAAATATTGCAAAAATAGCACAGATACAACATTTTTCGTACAAAAATTGAAAAAAAAAAAACAAAAACAATGCCAAAAGATGATTTCTCAAGTACAAGTGTACAAAGCTAGCCAGCTTGGTTACACCTCCTCCTGGTTCTAGTCACTTGATTGTGTTTTGCCACAGAACAACAAATTCCTTATTTTAGGCAGGGCCATCTAGTTGTATTTAAGGACCATTCAAATAATGGCAATCTCAAAATTAAAGTAATACGCAACAAGGTTTTGGGATTCAAATTGTGAAAGACTTGTCCAACTAAATTTTAGAATAGTTCACTTATTTAAAGTCACTTACATAATTACTAAAACCAACGGAAATACTCGTCCACCTAAAAAACTAAAAAGTTTTTTTTTCAGGGCTACTGTATCACGTGTCATGAATAAGTGCTTCTCGTCAAGCCGTTCGGATTCGGCATAAAATTGTAGGTCCTTTCCATTCCTGTCGACACGCGCACACAGGAATAGTTGCGAGTTGTTAGTCACTAGGCCCTGGTTCTTCACGAAACGTTGCGCCACCCAATTTATTTTTATTTTTTGCTCGAACTGTACGAAAAAGATGTTCCATGCAATACAGTTTCAATTCGTAACAAGAACTGTCCGTGGCTCACATCCGAAGTACTTAGTTCAATTAAAAACCGGCGTAAATTGTACTCAAAATGCAAGTATATCCCTTCCTTCTTAAACTGAGAGATTTTTTGTCGAGCTCGTAACCATTCTTTATATCAAAGCTAAACACCCATCAGTCATCTCGCAAACTTTGGAGTAGCTTGCGTTTCTATTGGGGTTGGCATTGGCATAAAGGAGATTGTTGAGAATTTCCCTGACCCAAATGATCTACACTACCCTTTTACATCAGGTAATCTACATGCTTCAAACTTTGCACCTAATCCCAACCTTTTGTATGAAGATTCCAGTGAGTTTGATTTTAAATCGTCTCTGAGAGTGATTTGATCATGTGCATTCATTCTCTTTAGTTTAACTCCATAGGTGAGGATGGTGTTGCTGTTTAATTTATTAAAATGATAATACCTCAAATTATATCCACTTTTACCCACATAATAAATGTTTGTATAACCAGCTCATCATTCCCTGATTGCTGGAAAATTTGGAAAAGTTATTCCTGTACCCAAAAAGTCCCATCCTTCATTTTGTGCTGTTTTCCGGCCAATTAGCATATTACCCTGCCTGTCAAAAGTCCTTCAAAAAATCTTAGCGAAGCAAATATCGAACCACATTTGCCACCAATCCTTATTCACTCCAGTAAAATCGTGTTTTCTTCATAATGATATTAGAATTCCAATTCCGTATGAGCTGGATAAATTGACTATATTATGTCTGCTTGATTTTTCAAAGGCATTTGAAAGAGTTAACCATGACATTTTTGTATTAAGCTTAATTTGTACTTTGGCTTTAATAGGCGACAGTTACGCTTAAATAAAAACTCCCTAGTAAACCGAAGTCAGAGGATAAAAGTTGGTGAAAACTTTTCTGATTCAATGAATCTTCTTGCTGGTGTTCCGCAAGGCTCAATTTTGGGCCCTATGCTATTTTGCATGTTCATTATTGATCTCCCCTAAGTTTGCCATAGTGACACTTTACATCTTTATGCTGATGATGTTCAATTGTACCTTTCCCGACCATTTAACTTGTTGGAGGACCTTATTTGCAGAGTTAATGAAGATCTTTCAGAAATTTACAATTGGTGCTTGTGAAATGGCTTAACGCTTAATCCGACCAAATCCCAGATCATTGCTGTCTCTAAAAAGGAATTTGATGTAACTGACCTTCCACCTGTCTTCTTGTCATGTTTTCAACTTGAATTTGTTGAGTCTGTCAGTAATCTAGGCTCAAAAATAAATCGGTCTCTCTCAGCTAATGATCATGTAAATCTCTCCATCGGACGAATTTATGGTGATTTCCGTAAGCTAAATTTCTTTTCTGCCTTGACTCCTGTAGATACTAAGCTGCGGCTTATTAAATCTTTGTTACAACCTATCATTAATTATTATGCAGTGGTTTACTGTAGACTTGATTCATACTTTATGCAGAAACTGGTTGTTGTTTTGTTTTCAATGACATGGTGAGGTACGTTTATGGTTTGCAAAGATTTGACCACGTTTCCCAATATCTATATATATAACTATATATAGCTATTTAATAACTATGTATAACTATTTAATAAAATACAATTTGGCACAAAATTAAAAAAAAATCATTAACCCAAATTGTTGAAATTGCAAAGGACTTCTTATTTAAAAATGCTGGTTGAA
The DNA here is from genome assembly GCA_949320155.1 of Melangyna quadrimaculata. Lineage (NCBI taxonomy): Eukaryota > Metazoa > Arthropoda > Insecta > Diptera > Syrphidae > Melangyna > Melangyna quadrimaculata. The sequence continues at coordinate 216,087,656 of OX439483.1, read as the reverse complement.
ATGGGTATAGCCATTAACGAGAAATTTGAAAACCAAAAAATCGGTTCCATGACAGGTACTACTAAAATATTTAATATAATTATAAGAGTACCTGGTTTTTTTAAAAATCGCTTGAGCCGTTTTTGAAATTAAAAAAAAAATCAATTTCCCCTCTATGGAATCCCCAAATATCCGAAAGTCCAAAGTTTGAAGAAAATCGTTTCATTGGTTTAGGCTGCAGCTCGAGGTACAGACAGACAGACAGAAAGACAGAAAGACAGACAGACAGAATTGCGAGACCCACTTTTTTCGTGTTCTCTAGGTTAGGTTAGGTTAGGTTGATGGGCTGCCGGTAGATCTTGTTCCCGTCGGACTTAGATCAATGTTGATCCCTTGTGATACCCCGATGGATTGGACCATCCCTTTAAAATATATAACCTATGAAATCCTGTGGAGTATCCAGCCATTTGGAGGCGTTGATGAAGTTCATTAAGTTTAAGATGTTCTTATCTATTGACTTCGAGATTTCTGCTAAATCGTTGAAGAAATAGCTACCCAAAATTTTTTTTCTTATGTTGCAGAGTTCCGGACAGTGACCTAGGTAGTGAAGGGTGTCCTCCACTTCTTCTTCGTCTCCGCATCCTCTGCATAGGTCTACAGTATTTAGCCCCATTTTGTTTTTATGATACCCTAAGAGATTATGTCCTGTGATAGGAATTATCAGAAGATGCAAGGATCTCTTTTTCAGGTTCATAATTTTGTCTGTTTTTTTCTTATTGTAGCTGGGCCGCAGATTCTTTGTAGTGGTTCAAGTTACAAGTGAGTTCCACCTGTCATTGGTAAGTTCCACTATTTTCTTACTAATCGTCTGTTTAATAGCACAGGGTGGAATTTTAACACTGGATTCTGTAAGGCTTGGATCTTACGATGAACCAGTCCTTGCCAGTTTATCTGCTTTTGCATTACCTGATAGCTGCCTGGCTGTCAATGTAAAGGTGATATCAGCCCGTAGTATCGCTATCATTAGTATTTGTTCTGCACCCTTAATTACTGCCACAACCTCCACTTGGGAGACACTGCTGTAATCGGGGAGTTTATAAGATTTGGCTAAATTGAGGATTTCTGAGAAGAATCCCGCACCTACACCCGTGTCCATCTTCGATCCATCGGTGTATATTTTTACCACCGGTTCATTTGATTATTGTAAACCCGCATCCAATTCCTCTCTTGTGGGGATGGAGACAGAAAACGTTTTTTTTTTTAATCTGTACGGGGTGTTGTGTAGTCTGTGCATACATACCCCTCCGTAAATTTATTGATAATTTGTGCGTGACCTACCGAGTTTCTTTTCCAGCTATAAGTTTGGCTTAGTCTTAGGGCACTATAGGCCGCAGTTTTTTGTACAAGTAGGTCTAGGGGCTTTTCATTCCCGCAGTGGGTGTGGATCTTATTGCCCCTGTAATTCCTATACATGCTAGTCTTTGAACTTTATTAAGCGTTTTGCAATTAGTTTCTTTGTCCATCGCGATCCACCAAACCAGGCTACCATATGTAAGGATCGGTCTTATAATGGCCGTGTACATCCACATTATGATCTTAGGGTTTGGACCCCAGGTCTTACCAAAAATCCTGTTGCAAGAGTAAAAAAGCGATCATGGCCTTCTCTCTTTTATTAATGTTCAAACCCCAGGTTAGCTTTTTGTCAAGAATTACGCCCAGATATTTGGCATGTTCTGAAAGACTAAGTTGGGTTCCTTCTATTGATGGTAGGATAAAATCTGGTATTTTCCTTTTGTTAGTAAAAAATACCAGTTCGGTTTTTTGCGGGTTAACAGAGAGTCCACGTTTCCTCGTCCAGCTACAAACTTTCGACAGAGCGTATCGTTAAGAATGGACCACTGCCCCTCTTCGGTACCCTCTAAACACTGCAGGGATTCAAGCTCTTAGCTTGCGAGGATAAATATACCTATGCATGGCTCCAAGACTTCTTGAAGAACACCAATGTTCCTTGGCAAAATGCTGAACTCCGCCTTATTAATAAGAAGTAGATCAGACACATTACTAGGACTAAAAAGAAATTGGGAGGGACCGTATCAAAAGATATCTCAGATCCCTAAACACCGAACAATCCAGCCAGAACTGGGATGTTGTCGATGTGGGAGAACAGACCGCCGAGGGGACAGAAGTGACGGTGCTACTTAGCAAAAAATCGTTGCCACTTCTACGAAAAATTGGTTTCAAGGTTCGCATTGGTACAAACCAGGCACGAGGCGTGACTTTTTTGGAAGCGGAAGCACTCAACGTTAAACTTAAAATTAAAAGTCCTTTATTCAAGATAATATCGCTTTAATGGGATTTTATTATTTATAAAAGCAAAAAATAATAATATAATTCAAAAGTTGTTAAGTTTTGAACACACAATTTATACTTCTTTTTTTTAAGCAAATTTATCTATGATCATAGAATAATTTTCTTTGTCTCGGGATCATTTCGCTTTAATTGCACACTCACGAAATCCTCAACTTTAAATTCGTTAACGAAACACCACCCACCTTCTGATAAATAAACATTTACAGTTGAAAATGCGATTAGCACACACACAAACAAAAAAACACAACACGGAGCACACAAGTGTTATTATGAACTTTTCTACTACAATGAAACTGAACTCATTTACACGGAAAGAATTGAAAAATCACCAATTGCAAAATTTTAGGTTGTAATTTACGAAACTCTTTTTTTTTTTGTAAATCAAGGCGCTGTTATTAAAAAATAACTGAACATTTTGTAATTTACTACTCAAATCATCGTAAAAAGCAACATTTTATAATTCGATATTTATTATCAAAAGTTAAAATTCGAGCTTGTTGACTAAAAAGTAAATTACAAGTTTTTGAATCGCAATCTACTACTTCAGGGGAATAATTTAATTTTACAACTTATTGATCTTGTTTCGCGAAATTTAAATGGTGATTTTCATTTCCTATATGCTCAATCCAACAAAATGTAAGAAGCTACGATATAAATATTGACCCACACGATCGCAATTTACGAAAAAAGCTATTTGCAAAACTATATACAGTAAATTACAATTTTTTAAGGCGTAATCTAACACTTCAGGGAAATAATTTAAATATTTATATGGTGATTCGAACCAACGAACAACTAAATAAGTTTTTAAAGTGATTAAGTTTCGACATAGTCCATTAATATCGTGCGATGGCCTAGGTGGTAGCGTATTGGATTGACATGCGGAAGGTACCAGGATCGAATCCCAGCAAAATCAAGTAAGTAAAATAAAATTCTTTTTCAAATATATAAAACTTAATATACATTTCAGATTAAAAAGGAAGCCGCTGCAAACACCCCTGATGTGGACAACAACAAAATAAAAATACACGCAAATCAACATTTCGACCACAATTCGTAGATTTGAAAATTTTCATTTTGACTAAGAAATAATAATAATAATTCAATTTGTATGGCTGTAATAAAAATAAATAAAAAAAAATTGCTACCTAAAGTTAACCATCAAACACTGTATCCAAATTGATACAAATTGATATCAAATTGCGATTCGCTAATAGCAATATTTTTTTTCCTCGATCGAATTATTGATACTCAAAAGTGTTGAATTATATTTTTTGAGTGTCAATATCTTTATTTCGCTCATTTTTTAATATTGCAAACAAAAAGTCTTAATTTATTAATTTCCAATCCAAGGTCCAAAACTGGATTCATTTTTCGTGATTTGTAGCTTAGTTTTCTTGATCTGATCTAAGAAGTCTTTCCGTGTACAGTCAGAAAAAGAAAACAGCTCATATCTCTCCTTACCTGCTCTACATTTTTTTTTACAAATTTTAATAATGAATTCACTCAGTTCATTCTTCAATTTTTATGTGAACAGCAAGAAATTAAAAAAAATTACTTCCAATGAGATGGAGTGAGAGTTGAGAATAGGCGATATACAAGAATGCCTAGCTGGTATGCATTCAAATATTTGTTAGCAAGCACTTTTGTGCGTGTATCTATAATGAAGTGATATTGTGCATTCCCAGTGCTTAGAATTGAAGGGATATTTTGAGCTTTTGTAGTTGTAGTTAACATTTTTTTTCTGAATGACTTTTATAATGATAATTCATTGATTTACAGAAGAGATTAAATAAAATTCGATTAGGTCAGTTGGAATTAATAATTCTTTGCTAAAATCGTATAATTTTTTGAATTGCTTAACGAAAGCACTCATTCCACTCAATATATGGGCGCTTCGTCACTGATACAAACCGATGCAAACTTAGACTAGTAGTTGTAGCCAATCAGAACAAAAGGGTAAATGGAGGGTCGGTAGTTAAAAATTAATCATGAAATTTTATCAAATAAATCTTCACCACAGTGAAGCTGCCAGTGCCAACCTAGTCTATCTCTTGGAGAATAGACAAATGGACGTCGCCCTCGTGCAAGAACCCTGGTTAGCATGAGGCAAAATCAGAGGGCTGAATACAAAAGAAACTATACTGTACGAAACTGCTAAGGTGAGAAGAAACAGTAGCTTTAGAACATGTATCGTAACTAAAAAACAGTTTAACCTTTTTCTTCTATCCAAATATAGTAGTTTAGACCAAACGGCCGTCAAGTTGGAGAGAGATGGGCTGCAACCGCTCATTAAAGCATCATGCGATATGCCTGGGGACGGGACGGAAGGGCCACCAGCTGAACTAACATGCCAGTTAGTACTTCATGCTGCGGAAACAGAACACGACCTAGTGCTAGGATGCGATGCAAATGTGTATCATTCCCAGTGGGGTAGCACTGACATCAATTAGAGAGGTGAGTCTGTTTTTGAATTTATTATTAAGAACAATTTATTAATAGCAAATAGGGGTAGAGAACCAACGTTTGTTAAAAAAAATTGTAAGGAGGTGCTTGCGAAACGCAGCTCTTTGCAAACCTTCTGCACCCAAATTGAAGGAACAAATGAATCAGCGAGAGTTAGAAAAATTCTAGCAAAAGAACCAGTTCCCCTAGGGTCTCTTAAAGGCCCTAATGATCAATGCACTGAATCATATGGAAAATCACTGGAGCTCCGTTTAAAAACTCATTTTCCTGGTTCTAACTTTGATATTAATAACACAAAAGATGCAGCACTAACGGAGCACACGGTGCCACCAGGTATTATGACGGAGAATAAAATAAACTGGGCGATAAACTCGTTTTCACCCTACAAATCTCCGGGAACAGACGAGACGGCATCTTCCCCTTGATGTCACAGAAGGACACTAAACATGTCACCCAATATCTCAAGCGCTTCTTTATGAGCAGTATTAAGTGGGGATAAATTCCCTTGGCATCGCGTGACGGAAGGGACGTCTTCATACTGAAAGCTGGAAAACCAAGCCACACGGAAGCCAAAGACTACAGACCCATTAGTATAACTTCGTTTGTTTTAAAAACCTTCCAACGACTAATAGATATACACATACGAAGTATTCTAAAACCGAATCTGTTGTCACCTGTCCAACATGCTTACACGAAAGGAAAAAGTGTTGAAACAGCACTCCACAACTTAGTAGGTATAGTAGAAACAACACTCAAGAACAAAGAGTACACTCTATCTGCTTTTCTGGACATTGAAGGAGCTTTCAACAATGTACAAAATGATGCGGTAAAAAGAGCACTTGTATACCTTGAAGTAAATAATTCCCTCATAAACTAGATTATCTGTATGTTAAAATACAGACGGATTAACTCAGAACTAGGGGATACACAGATCAAAGTATCCACATCTAGGGGGACTCCACAAGGAGGAGTTCTCCCACCACTTTTGTGGATATTGGTTATAAACGAAATCCTGATCGAACTGGAACACAGCGGTGTTAAAGCAGTTGCATATGCAGACGACTTGGCGCTGAAAGCGACTGGTAAATTCCAGTTCTCTATCATCATTATGACAGGAAAATTATTATCTCGAGTTCGATTTTATGCACGAATCCTATACTTGCCCTATACCTATACGACGTATGTCACCAGCAAAAATTTAATCAAACAACCTATTGAAAATTGTTAAAAAATGTATTTTGGGGCGAATATTTTCACAACAAACATCTATAATGACCTCGAACTAATTTTATTCTACATCCCGCGCAGAAAAAAATATAGTTTTCGACAAGGCACTAAATAGTTTAACATTGACTCTAGCAAGGGTAAGCAAAGGCTAGCATAAGGGCCTTGAGGAATTTGAACCCTTTCGCCCCGCCAGGCATACAAACAAAAATTAAAGTTGGTTAGATATCTGGAACTTGATCCCGCGATCTTCTGCTTGCCTGTCCAATGACCTACCAACTGTGCTAACTCGCTATACATAAATTCCATGTCAAGAGTGAATAACTTTGGTACTTCTATGTTTCTTGCATAACAAATACATACAGAATAGAACAGGATTTTATCAATACTTGCTTGCTGTCGCCAAATGATATTTAAAATCGCACATTAAGCGATAAATCGCACAATCTGACAACCCTGGCTCGTGATTCGTAAATTGAAAATAACGCAGTGAAAAATAAGTAGCATCGGTTCAGTGCGAAAGCAAATGCGTCCCTGATGAACGTTGCATCAGTGCACGGTTTTCTGTTTAACAGGGCCTTAAGTCATGTTACCTGCGATGTTCGTAATTGAATGCCAAACTGGGTGGGTCGTCTCTCATTTCTCCACCGGTCTGCGGATGTTGCTTGCAACAGACAGAAAAACTTTTTTTTATACCAGCTTTTTTTATCCCTACTTGTTTGTAACTGTGTTCTATATTTTCTTTTCCCTCAATTTGCTAAAGGACAGTAGCAAGGAAAAAGAAGAAAATCCCTTCCACCATGCATGTGTACAAACAAATGAAATGACAACTTTTTCCTAGTGCAGCATTGTCCAAGCAGTAAACATTGGGACTATGAAGAGCTGCAATAGAAAAATATACTAACATGGTTGTAATTGCATTTTTAATCATTCGCCCGAAAGACGGACCTAGAGCAGAACTTATAAAAAGATGGGTAAAAAGGACATGTGGATGTTGATTTCAGCTCCACTTGAGGGCTCCATGGCTCCATCCATGCCTGAGAACGAGAAGTTGAGTTACATTTTTCGAACTCGATTTACACGTTAACTATACTTGTATAATGTGCAACTTCAATGTTGTTGGTTTCTGAGAGTGTACTTGTCACTTAACGACGTGATGGGTAGATGGATAGTGTGTATAGATAGGTATGCATACAACTGCTTGACTATAATTGCATATACGAGTATACCTACCTACATGTAATAGTACTGCAAGGAACCAGAACAACTATTAGTGCTAATCTAATTTCTGGAATATGTTCGCGCCAGACCAATATACCTACCTATACCTAGCCGAGTTGTATAGCAGTGAATTCTAAAAAAAAGTCTTGATGGCACTCAATGTATGCAAGTCTGTATATTTTTGTAGATGTTGCAGCAGAAATGTTTAATTGGTTTTCCAGTTAACGAAAGGATTGATTTAGTTTTGCAGTTGCTTACCTGAATCGTTTACATAAAAACAATACATGACTGGATCGTACGAATTTATTTTTGTGGTTAAAAACTATGATCTGAATAGACATTACAAATGTATGGTAGTTGCTTAAAACCATTATATTAGTTTACTTGCGAATTGTGATATACGCATACATAGGTATTATATGGCAATATTATAATTGAACTGGATATTTTGATCAAACATACTATTACGAGATGGAAAAGAGTGATGTCTCGCAATATGTCCAGCAGCAAAGCCACCGAAGAAAAACAATCTAGTTTTCGGCAAGGCACTAGAGAGTTTTACATATAGGTTCTGGCAAGGCACAAGCACGAATTAACAAACGCTTGAACACGGGTCTTGGTGATTATGAACCCTTCGCAAAACCAAAAAGAAAAGCCGTATTATGTGGGACTTGATTCCGGGATCTTCTGTCAGTCCAATGCGCTACCCACTGGGCTAACTCGCTATACAAAAATTAATAAGTTACATTCCATATTGCATAACAAATACATACAGAATAGAACCGGATTTTATGTACTTTTTTTTTAAGTAGAACAACTTAAAACCGGTTTGTTTCTCATTGAACAATCTTAATAATACACAGATGTCTCACACCCATAGTAAGAAGTGTGATATGAAAAAGAATGAAAGAGAGAAAAAAGTGTGGTATGATGCTAAATTTGCATTGTGCTATAAAATCTTTGTTTTTATTGTACAAGTGATATTCCTGGTGGGGTACCGAAAAATGTCAAACAATTTTTAACTAGACCGGACCTTACGAGTTTACCTCATCTAAATTGTTTCCCTCGTCTAGATTTACTTAGTAGGGCCTTGCCCAAACTAGACAGAAACTAGGAGTGTTTCCAGCCGGGAATTTTTTTCAAACTTTGGACTAAAGGTTTTTATGTTATTCTATATACATAGGAAGACGGTAAATTTATTATTTTTCGATCAAAATATATGGGATCCTTCACAATCTTAACAATTTTGCATACAATTTTTTGGAAAAAATATGACAGATTGTGTACAAAAAAAATTATTTTCTTTTTGAAAATTCAATTCAATAACTTAAAAACAAGTACCTAAATGTTTTTTTTTTTTTAATTTTGTTAGAAGATGCGTTTTAGTAAATCATTCTAATTGCAACAACAAATTTTATTTTTTAAAATGTTTAAAAAATTTTATAAATTGTGTCAAAATTAATTGAAAAAAAAACAACACTTACGATTGTTGATTTTGTATTCCTTATAAAAGGATTTTTTAGCTATTAAAAAAAATAAAAATTTATTATTAAAATATAGTACCTTCCTACATATACCTACTAACCAGGCACGAGGCGTGACTTTTTTGGAAGCGGAAGCACTTAACGTTAAACTTAAAACTAAAAGTCCTTTATTCAAAATAATATCGCTTTTATCGGACTTAATTATTTATAAAAGCAAACAATAATACTATAATTCAAAGGTAGTTAAGTTTTGAACGTAAAATGTATCTATACTTCTTTTTTTTAAGCAAATTTATCTATGATCATAGAATATTTGTTTGTCACGAGATCATTTCGCTTTAATTGCGCACACGAAATCCTCAACTTTAAATTCGTAAGCGAAACTCCACTCACCTTTCGATGAATAAACACCCAGCGGGAAAAATTCAAAAATTCATTGAGTAAAAATCAGGTTTTTCCTTGAGGAATAGCAGCTGCACCGTCCACTTTTCAGCTGATTCCTTTGATGAAATTAACATGGGCATGTCCTAGGCGGGAAGCACATGCTGAAAATCCGATGCAAATTCGCCAACGAAATCACTACTTCGTTGGAAGTTGTTTATTCACCGACCCAGATGATGAAAAACATGGTGATTGCATAATCTATGAATTTACTGCATAAATGTATGTGGTTTATTCATCAGTTCAATATTTTCGATGAAAATGGTAATGATAATTCAATTATCAAATCACAAGATTAGTGGTAGTTGTTTATTCAGCAATTATAGTTAATTCAATATGAAAAATGTGAAGAAAATTAAATAAATAGTGAATTCATTACTCTGTTGTGTATGTGTTGTGAATTTGTGATTGGTTAATTAAAATAAAATATAGAATTAAAACTTTAAATTTAAATTAAGTGAAATCACTAGGTCAGTGGTTGTTGGTTAATCACCACTTCATATGCGAAGTGGTGATTAACCAACAACCTGAAGTACTTTGAGACAATCTGAGATTTCCTCATTTTAATAGAAATTCACAAGTCCTCTTATAATATTTACTGTCAGTAGACAATGTCAACACAGAGAACACAAAAAAAAATCAACCTCTATCAAAACACACAATGGCGGTGAACACTTTACAAAGCATTTGAGTGGACATAGACGATGAACTGATCAGTTTCAGTTCAACAGTTTTTTCATCTTATAATTTTCCATATCAAAAGCAATTTTTAATTCAACGAAAGAAAGGGTTGTTTTCACACAAAGCAGAAAGTGGGTTCAAATCTATGAACTGAGGAAACATTGCATGACTCTTCACTTACTAAATCATTACATGTCGTTTCCTTTTATTATCTGGCTGGTGAATTGATTGCTGTTGTCTTGTAGTTTTCTACACACAAAGCGAAAAGTGGGTTCAAATCTATGAACTGAGGAAACCTCGCATGACTCTTCACTGACTAAATCATTGCATGACGTTTCCTTTTATTATTTGGCTAGTGAATGGATTGAAGAATTCAGCTATAAAATTCATTGGGGACGATATTTCCCGCTGGGATATGCTAGAAAAAAGGAATTCTTCGGTTTGTAGGTAGATTTGAAGTGGGTATGTTCATATGAGATTTGTATGGTAGTGGGATCTTATGTGATAGTATGTGAGTTCATTGACTTTGAGATGCATTGGTAGGTTGAAGGAAGATAATATTTTAAAGAAAACAAATTTGGGGGTAGAAAGCAAACAAATGATTTATGATTGTTGTTAGAATAATTGTGATTTATTAATCCATGAATTGTTAGCCGGTGGGAAGCCAAGCCATTTAACATATACATTATCTCCCTTACTTTTATGTACTTTTTCAACGAGATAAATATTAGGGTATTTAGTCTTTTGTAATTCTTTTTCATAAAAACAGCCGCTGATAGGTTGACCTTTAAAATTTTTAAGGAGATATGTTGCTGGATTTGTTAGGTTTACTTTTCTTATCTTAAAAATTTCCGTTGTCCAATTTGGTGTGTAGCCTTTCTCTAAAACGTGTTTGAACTTGCTTATTCGAACATTGTCGTCAACTCGAAATTTACCCTGTGGAGCGGTCTTAATTCTGGTATAAGCATTAGATAAAAGTTTCTTAGAGTTTTCCTGTTTCACATCGATTGGGCACATTTTTATAGTTCTATGCATCCAAAAAATACAGTAAAGTCTATCGATTTATTTAAATATAATTCTAAATAGATGAACTAGAAATTTCAACAAATTATTTCTTAAAACAAAAACCAAACCACAATTATTCAAAACAAAATTGACTCTTGTCATCTTCTGTCAAACATAGTTCTCTTGACTCTTGAGCATTGCAAGTCGTAAGAAGAAATAACAACATAACGTTACGTAAAGTAATCGAGCGAAATGACCAGCGCTACCGACCAAAAACTAGATAGTATCATAAACGCTCTGGGAAGCTTACGAACGGACTTAACGAATCAAATAAGACAAGAAACTGAGAACTTGAACTCTAAATTAGACAAAATAGTTGACAAAAACCAAGACCTTGAAGAAAAACAAAATTATCTAGAATCAAAAATTAATTACAAAGAGAAAACATTAAAACGGAAAAATGTAGTGATCTATAACATCGAGGAAAAAGAGACCGACAACGAATCTCTACAAAACTGAACTTTGAAATTTTTCAACAGAATTCGTAACATAAAAACACATCTTTCTGAGATTGACTTTATAAGAGGAATTGGGAAAAAGGAGAAAGGACGCGTCCATTTTTAGTTGGATTTACCACCTAATTAAAGAAAGACTCCATCATGCGGAATAAATTCAAGCTTAAACAATACAAAGAAGCAATAATTTACATAAAAGATGACATGTTGAAAATTGACATGATTATTGTTATTATTGTACTATTGTACCTTATTTCGATAGACTTCAATTCGCAGTACGTATCAAACGTAACCGATCTTCCAACCTCTCCCCCTTTGATACGTACTGCGAATTGAAGTCTATCGAAATAAGGTATGGAGAAAAATGGAGGCGGAACAAGACAGCATACTTAAAGGCACTTATTAAAATGTTGATGCTCCAAATGCATTTGATAAACAAATAACACATCTCGACCTGTGACGTCAGTGGTCTAAGGCGGTGGCGTGCGTAGTGCAAACGACTGCTAAGACTGAGTAAATCTGATATACGTGGGTTCGAATCCTATGACGTACATACAAAGTTTTTCAAATAAAATTGAATTAAAGCTCAGCACCACAAAAAGGAGACTGATGAGTGCAAAAGTGGCAAAGCACGAAATAGCTATATCTCCAGCCAAACAATTGGTGGTAGCGCCTTTAAGTTGTTGTTGTTGTTTAAAAATTCAATGAAATTGACGGAATAAGGAATGGTCAAGCCCAATAAACTGACATTCTAGTACGAATAGTACAATAATAACAATAATCATGTCAATTTTCATCATGTCATCTTTTATGTAAATTATTGCTTCTTTGTATTGTTTAAGCTTGAATTTATTCCGCATGATGGAGTCTTTCTTTAATTAGGTGGTAAATCCAACTAAAAATGGACGCGTCCTTTCTCCTTTTTCCCAATTCCTCTTATAAAGTCAATCTCAGAAAGATGTGTTTTTATGTTACGAATTCTGTTGAAAAATTTCAAAGTTCAGTTTTGTAGAGATTCGTTGTCGGTCTCTTTTTCCTCGATGTTATAGATCACTACATTTTTCCGTTTTAATGTTTTCTCTTTGTAATTAATTTTTGATTCTAGATAATTTTGTTTTTCTTCAAGGTCTTGGTTTTTGTCAACTATTTTGTCTAATTTAGAGTTCAAGTTCTCAGTTTCTTGTCTTATTTGATTCGTTAAGTCCGTTCGTAAGCTTCCCAGAGCGTTTATGATACTATCTAGTTTTTGGTCGGTAGCGCTGGTCATTTCGCTCGATTACTTTACGTAACGTTATGTTGTTATTTCTTCTTACGACTTGCAATGCTCAAGAGTCAAGAGAACTATGTTTGACAGAAGATGACAAGAGTCAATTTTGTTTTGAATAATTGTGGTTTGGTTTTTGTTTTAAGAAATAATTTGTTGAAATTTCTAGTTCATCTATTTAGAATTATATTTAAATAAATCGATAGACTTTACTGTATTTTTTGGATGCATAGAACTATAAAAATGTGCCCAATCGATGTGAAACAGGAAAACTCTAAGAAACTTTTATCTAATGCTTATACCAGAATTAAGACCGCTCCACAGGGTAAATTTCGAGTTGACGACAATGTTCGAATAAGCAAGTTCAAACACGTTTTAGAGAAAGGCTACACACCAAATTGGACAACGGAAATTTTTAAGATAAGAAAAGTAAACCTAACAAATCCAGCAACATATCTCCTTAAAAATTTTAAAGGTCAACCTATCAGCGGCTGTTTTTATGAAAAAGAATTACAAAAGACTAAATACCCTAATATTTATCTCGTTGAAAAAGTACATAAAAGTAAGGGAGATAATGTATATGTTAAATGGCTTGGCTTCCCACCGGCTAACAATTCATGGATTAATAAATCACAATTATTCTAACAACAATCATAAATCATTTGTTTGCTTTCTACCCCCAAATTTGTTTTCTTTAAAATATTATCTTCCTTCAACCTACCAATGCATCTCAAAGTCAATGAACTCACATACTATTACATATGATCCCACTACCATACAAAACTCATATCAACATACCCACTCGAAATCTACCTACAAACCGAAGAATTCGTTTTTTCTAGCATATATTATACTACCACCATGTCAACCTTCAAGCAAAAAACATACAAATATCTCTGCACGTCCTTAGCCACAATTACATTCACGAAAACTAAGGTCACCCCAAAATTGTACATTTACAACAACTAAATACATATCACCAAATCCTCTGCTGCTCAAGTCCGATATTTATACTACTGTATAATTGTTGTATTTAACATACATACAGTTTTCACATCCCTATATCTATACCCAAACGGTATATTTTTACAGTCCCAACAATAGTTTTCTGACAACGCATTTTTTCTTACATTTTTCCTCACATTTTTTCATCGATTTATCAGATCCAAATTTCTTGTCACATTTTATTTCAACTCGAAAAATAAATCCTTCCCATTTCATCAACCTTTTTTTTTCCTCGCACACGACACAATGAATTCTACCTGGGATCATACACAACCACTGACTCTGCTCCTCGAAGAGCAATTTTGGTGTTCGGAGCAAATACTTTGTATTGAGGAGCAGCATTATGTTGCTCAAGTCCGGTATTTATACTACTGTATTGGTTCACGAGTCTAAAACCACACTTTGCACAACTGTACCTAGAGTCATTTGGCCGCCATTTTGTTTTTAATGATCATTTTGATTTTTGGTTATAACTCGCGCATTTTTGATCTTAGAAAAAAAAGTTATGCTACTTGCAGAAAATTTCATTTTGTACAAAATATGTTAAACAACGTTTTTCCCTTATTACTCTTGTTTAAAAGTAACATCACATTTTTTTTGTAATCGCTTATAATTTTTTGTTTGACACTCAAATCAAAAAAATACCATAAAAAAAGCTATAGAACTTTTAATTATCTGTATCGTTTACTTTTACAGTTTCTTCATTGGAATAACGGTTCTCGCTCTGGAGCGAATATACGCTCGAGCATTCCGCACGGAATAAGTTTTTTTGTATTTATTTTTTTTTTATTTTAATACAATTAATGCAGTAACTACATACATACGCGTGTGTGTCAAATCTGGTGGTTGTGATTTTTTACTGAGTTGTTCAAGATATTGGCATAGTAAATAACCTAAATTTTCGACATCGAGGAGCGCCCCCTTCATGGTCAAAAATAAAAAAACGCGATTTGTTGGCGCTTTTGTATGTTATTGGCGATTTTAGTCCTAAAGAAGTAATTTTAAATTAAAAGATTGTTCTACGACAACACCATCTCTATAGACCGAATGGTTCCCAAAATACAGCATTTCAAAACTTAGAGATAAAAAATGGTTGACATAAATGCATCAAAGGCAAAGCACTGGAGCGTGTAGGTTGAGCCAAAATAATAGGACAATCATACCGGAAGGGGGTTCTATATACCCCCGTTAAGATGGAAGGGGCAATTATCTAAAAAAAATTACTTAAGGTAGAAACAACACTATTGCAAAACAAGGGTAACAACCACAATATTCTCCTTTAGCTTATCCCAGAAACCCATTCTTGAATTTTCTTTTAAATAAAGTTATTTTAATCGATAGTTTTTGAAAAATTAATTTTCAAACTCAAAACTTCGAAAAAGAATATTCTTCTATTTACTTATAAGAAAAAGGATTCTTGGCGCAAAGGAGAATGCGCATTTTGGTCTACCTATTGCCCACGAATGAGATATATATCGTTGGAAAGCTTAGTCCTAGTACATAATTTTTTTTATGGACACAAGGCTGTTTCCCATGCGATTTAGGCAGTACCTATATATGGCAACAAAGATTGGAATTAGAGTAAAAGTTAATTGCAATAATGTTGCATTGAAATGACAGTATGGATCACTTTCGATGAATTGAATAGACCCCAAAATAAAGGAACTTTTATACCAATGGCCAATATTAGGGAATAATATCATAACTGCAGAGCCGGACCAACCATATGTGCAAGATGTGCAAATGCACAGGGCGCAACATTCTGGGGGCGCATTACCAGGAGCTAGAAAATGTAATCTGATCTTGCGCAAACAAATATGAACTGTCATTTGCATTTTAACCACAAACATTCTTCAAATAATCCCAAAATAACATCCATCACAACCGTGCTAAGTTATTTCTTGCACACTAACTACCTCAAGAGTCAAGATATTGTAGAATTAAAAATCCCACTAGACCCATGCAAGTTCAATCCTACCTACCTAATTTCCAAATATTTCACCCTGTTCGTGCAAAAGAAAAAAAAAGAAAAAATCTCAACACAAAAAAGTTCCATGCCACCTCATATGTGCAAGATTTATTTTATGCACACTGAGTCCCAAAATGAACATAGAGAATATGAACGAAAAATACTTAACTGAATCATGTGGGCTAGAACGTACAGGTTTTGTATTACGCACCGTATCTCTGTATGTGACTTCTCATCTACGAAAAAAAAACAACAAACAAATGTCTCCGAAAAAGAGAACAGGTAGGTTGCTGTGCTACCTACTGCTACTACTATATACAATAGTCAATGGATATGCAATTTTTTTTTCTGCACACTGAGTAGCGAAACTAACATGGACAAATATTTAAAAAAAAAAAAAACTTATTTATACGGAATCATATGGGTCAGAGCGTGCAGGTTTTCTTATTGCACACTATAGGTACCTGTTAAGTACCTGCTTACACAGGAGATGGAAACTTTAATAGAATGGAAAAGGAGAATATAGTGAAAAATTTAAAGCTGCGAGGGATGAATGTATGTATAGTCAAATGGTTCTTGCGCAGGCAAAACTTTTTTTTACTAAAAAAATTTTAACTTTTTTACTAAAAAAATTTTAACTTCTTTAAAAAAAAAAATTTACTTTTTTACAAAAAAAAATTAACATTTTTACAAAAAAAAATTAAGCTTTTTTAAAAAAAAAAATAACTTTTTTACAAAAAAAAATTAAGTTTTTTACAAACAAAAATTATCTTGCTTACAAAAAAAAAATTAAACTTTTTTACAAAAAAATAAACTTTTTTACAAAAAAATAAACTTTTTTACAAAAAAAAATAACTTTTTACAAAAAAAAATTAACTTTTTACAAAAAAAATTCTTTATACATTTCTGAAGTAAGTTTCCAAGTTTAAACGTTTCCCCTCTGCTCATTTCTTCCCTGCGTTTTAGCTTATGGTTTTACTTTTCCTAAATAAAATTAACTGAACTTCCTATTTATTTGTTATAGTATATATTTTTATATTATTTCGTTTTTAAATTAATTTATTAAAAAAAATATTTAAAAAAAAAATATCTTTTTTTATTTAATTTTTAATATTAATAAATGTTATACATTTTGTTTAATACATTTTCTTAAACATGACAAAAGTTACTACATGTGTGCAAAAATTCAATTTTCTTTATATCAATCATTACTAAAGTTATGAATTTTTAAAGTTGGATGTACAAAAAATACATTGGATTTCCCATATAAAACTTCAGTCGTCTTGGGGGCCGGGTTAACGTTAATAAAAATGCTAAAATTTGAGAGGAATTTTTTTTAAATTATTTAGAACATGGGGTGCGTCATTCAAAATAAGACAATGACATTTATAAGGACCACCCTAATGTATATTATATATATGTATGTATATATATTTTTATTTTATTTTGTTCTTAATTTATTAAGGTACTATTTTTTTTTTGTAAATATGTACTTTTATTGAATTTGATACATACAATCAATAAAAAACGCATGGAAAGTCTACCTCCTGGGTAATGTGGAAAAGGCTTGTGCATGTAGCATGTGTATCAGTGTATGTGTGAAAATATAAGAAAAGAGGCGTTTTCTACAAATCTTGCACAGGGCGCAAGTTTGGCTGACGCCGGCCTGCATGACTCGCGAACAATTCGCTTAACAGTATGAAAATTCTATTTTTTTTTTTCGATTTAGCGGATTTAATGAATGGGAATAATTGTGCGTCTAGTGCCCACAATTGAGATATACAACGTTGGAAAGCTTATTTCAAGAGAATCATTTTTGAAAATGGACACAGAACTGTAAACCATGGGGCTAAGGCACTATATTACAAAATATAAAACAATTCGACTATGTTTATTGGGATTTGCAAAGTGTTTTTCTTGTTTTGTTGGTCGCTTATTTTAGCCAAATCCAATTGTTTGGGACAAAAAAAAATACTCGTACCTTGGTACACTCAATAGTACCTAATCATTTTCATATAGGTCTCGTTTCTGGCCACTAGACACCATATATTATTGCCCATTCTCCTTTCTTTTTCAAAGTTTTGAGTTTCAGAATTAAGTTTTCAAAAACTATCGATTAAAAAAACTTTATTTAAAAAGAAAATTCAAGAATGGGTTTCTGGGATAAGCTATAGGAGATTATTGTGGTTGATATCATTGTTTTTCAATAGTGTGGTTTCTACCTTAAGGCATTTTCTTAGATAATTGCCCCTCCCATCTTAACGGGGGTATATAGACCCCCTTCCGGCATGATTGTCCTATTATTTTGGCTCAACCTACACGCTCCAGAGCTTTGATGCATTAATGTCAACCATTCTTTATTTTCCATAATACTACTTCTTATATATTTTTTGTATCTCTTAATTTTGAAATGCTATATTTTGGAAACCATTCGGTCTACAGAGATGGTTTTGGGCTCAAATTGGAGAAAAGTAGGTTACTTTAAAGTCGTAGAACAATCTTTTAATTTAAAATTACTCCTTTAGGACTAAAATAGCCAATAACTGAAAATAGCGCGAACAAATCACACTTTTTTTATTTTTGACCATGAAGCGTACGCTGCGCGAGGTCGAAAACTTAGGTTATTTATTAGGCTCATATCCTGAACAACTCAGCAAAAAATCACAAATACCAGATTTGACGCATACGTGTATTTATATAGTTACTGTACTAATTGTATTTATTAAAATAAAAAAAAAATAAATAAAAAAAAACTTATTCCGTGCGGATTGCTCGAGCGTATTAAGAAACTGTAAAACTAAACAATATATATATTTAAAAGTTCTATAACTTTTGTTATGCTATTTTTTTGATTTGAGTGACAAACAAAAAATTATAAGCGAACACAAAACAAAAATTTCAATTATTTTTTTTAAATGTGGTGTCACTTTTAAACAAGAGTGATTAGCGTAAAAAGTTGTTGAACAGATTTTGTACAAAATTTAATTTTCTACAAGTTTGTAGTACAACTTTTTTATCTAAGATCAAAAATGCGCGAGTTGTAAGCAAAAATCAAAATGAACATTAAAAACAAAATGGCGGCCAAATGACTCTAGGTACAGTTGTGCAAAATGTGGTTTTAGGCTCGTGAACCAATACCCTATCGAATAGTGAAGTCAAACTTAACCTTGGATTTAGGTCCCAGCGCGCCATATATTGAAATCTAAATTGACCGTACTAATTTGTTAGCAAGCACTTTCGTGCGTGTACCTATAATGGAGTGATATTGTGTATTCCCATTCCCAGTGCTTGGAATTGAAGGGATATTATGAGTTTTTGTAGTTGTAGTTAACATTTTTTTTTTTGAATGACTTTTATAATGAAAATTTATTATTTAACAGAAGAGATTAAATGAAATTCGATTAGGTCAGTTTCGAATTAATAATACTTTGCTAAAATCGGATAATTTTTTGAATTGCTTAACGGAAGTACTCATTCCACTCAATATATGGACGCTTCGTCCCTGCTACTAACATACATTTTATCTTTTTTTTTAAATTTTCTTTTTTAAATTTTTCTCGAAAACGATGCCAAGAATTTGGATAAGAAAAATGGATTTTTATTTGTAATTATTGCAATCTACTTACAAAATTTACATTATGAAGCGGTAATTTTATTGACAGTACTTCCCATGTAACCAATTATCATATTCTCGACTTTCTTATAGTAAGTTTTCAGTAGAGAAAATCAAGACGTATAGTACCTACAGGTGAACTTACTTAATTACATTACTTTAGATGGCGCTCACAGCCCAGGATGGGCTTCGGCCTCAACTAACAAGCCCCTCCAGCCAGCTCTGGGCGTTCTTTACTTGTGCGCGCCACCTGTTACGGGTTCTTCCTCTTAGGTTAGGTTAGTGAGCCGACAGTTTGTCTTGTTACCGTTACACTTAGATCAGTGTAGAATTGTAGATCCATTGTGGTACCCAAGGAATTTAATCCCCTTAAAAATAAACCTTTGATAAATCCTATGAAATAGCCCGTAAAGGGCGTCGGTGAAGTTCTAACAAGCTATAGCCAGAAAAGTCGTAGTTATTCTCAAATTTTTTGCGAAGGAGTATCTGTCGCTACATAGGTTGAGGATAGGTTGACGCACCATTGTCTTTTAAGGGCGTGATCCCTTTCCTTACCGCCACCGAGTACTCGTAGATCATCCCTCCGCCAGGCCTGTAGGAGCAGTGGATCCATGCAACGTCTGGCGGGTGAGCTTGATAGATCAGTTGTTGGTGCGTGCGACTGCCCATTTCAGTCAGATTAGCATTCAGGATTAGTTATTTCAGGGCGTGATCCCCCCTTACCCCAACTTGTCAAATCATTCCTCCACCAGGCCCGTAGGAGCAGTGGCTTCATGCAACGTCTGACAGATGAGTTAGATAGATCAGTGGTTGGTGCATGTGACTGTTTTGTTAAGTCATATTTAAGAATTGTCAAGCCATTTTGTAGCGTTAATAAATTTTAACATGTTACTGATAGATGTCAGAGAGTTCCTCTAAGTCATTGAAGAAGTGCCCCCCGAGGAGCCTGTTTCTAAGATGACATAGTGCAGGGCAGTGACACAGGTATTGAGGAGTATCCTCATGTATCTCCTCGTCGCCACATCCTCTACATAAGTCATTCATACTGAGCTTCATCTTTTTCTTGTGGTAACCCAGTTAGTTGTGTCCAGTGGTAATGCTCACAAAAAGAGACAGAGACCTTTTTCTCAGCTAGATGATCTTGGCGGTCTTTTGTTTGTTGAAACTAGGCCATAATTTTCTAGTTATAACACAGGTGTCAAGCGAGCTCCATCTCTTGTTCGTTGTAGCTAGAACTTTACTCTCGATTACCCGCTTAAGGTTACAGGGTGGGATCTGAACTGTCGAGTCTGCTTGATTAAGATCAAGTGTTGATCCTTTTCTTGCCAGTTCGTCAGCACTTTCATTTCCTGAGACTCCACGGAGGCCAGAAACCCAACAGAGCCTGGTTGGCTGTCAATGAAAAAAGTGATATCAGCTTGTGGTATTGTCGTCATTGAGACCTGTCTAGCAGCTTTCTTCGAAGTTATACCTGTGCATCGTGATATTTTGCCTGAGTCGACGATGTTGAGATTCCTCTCTCGATGACAGCATATACTTCACCGCCAATCCCATTTTAGCCGCCTCCGATTCAATGATCTCAAATGCCCCTTCCAGAGCTCGTTTCGTTCTGCCGACAATGTCTATATCATCACAAGCAATTGAACGGACTATTGATAAATTGTACCGATGGTGTGCGTTGCGTACTGCGTACAATTGCTTAAAGAACGATGTTGAATAGGTTGCATTATATAGATAACGCGTTCGGCGGTTTTCTTACCGATTTTGACAGAGCAGCGTGATTTCTCAATCGTCTTCCTGCACAAGCGGACGAGTTTGGCAGGGATGCCAAGATATGACATGGCTGTATAATTCGTCCCTTTTCACGCTATTATACGCGACTTTAGAATCGATAAGGAGGTGGTGTGTATAATTCTGGAATTCCTGTGTTTTTTCTAAAATCTGTCGGAGTGTGAACATTTGTTCGAGCGACGGTTGACTTGTCTGGACTAAATTTTATAAGCGACGTTTAGAAGACTAATTCCTCTTGACTTGGTGCATTTCAAAGCGTCTCCCTTTTTATGGATGGGGCACACTATACTGAAATGCTTCCTTGGTTGATTCTAACTTATCAATGGGGCCGGAACATCACGCTAATTGCTAATTGCTTCCAGGCAATCGATTACTGCAAAAGCCCAAGACTTCTTTCTTGAATGCCATTTGACACATAACCGTTGACCAGCTTCTATATTATAATACTACTTAGGTACTTACTAAATACCTTAGTATTTATTCAACTTTTCATCTTTATTCTTCGCTAATAATAATAATAACATTCATTTTATTTATTAAATTCCCGATCTCACCAACAACGTCAATGGAAGACGTGCAACATCTGTTTTATTTGGTTCGTCACCATCACCACCATAATAATATAAAATAGCAACTGTATGATGTATCCTTGAAATCTCGCTTGTCAATTTGTTATTTCTAGTCAGAGACCAGCTCGTCAGTTTGGCTTCCCTGGCATGGCCATTTCCAAAAAAAAAATTGAACCCTTCCCGTTGTTTAATGCAGTTTGCTAATTCGTTATTCAGCCAACAATAATTATGAACTTAAAATCAGCAACCGAGCTGCATTACTTATCAACATATGTATGTAAATATACCTATGTCTTCTTTTTTACTTCTTGTGTAGGCCCTGGCCTTCGTATTTTATAGAGTTCACATAACATTCCGTTAACCGAAACCTTTCACTTCACATACCAAGTAGCAGTTCGCCATTTCTTGTATATGTATGCAACTAATGGAAAAATGTAAAAACAAATATCACTTTTGGGGATTTTGTAAAATTTACAACAAACAGTTTCAACGCCTCAAACGCCTTTCTCAGGACCGCGGTACGGTAAGGTACTTCCCGTCCCAGTTCAGCAACAATAGTAATTGTATACATAAAAATAACTCCCTCGCACTTTTGCAATTCGAGACAAGAACCATTCATACACATATGAGGCACCAAGAGTAGGGGGAGCTTTGTGAAGTGTGAGTGCTATTTTCAATGGTAGTTTCCTTTCGCAAGGCATAATACATATTTACAAAGCACAATACGTTTGCTATAAGATGTGGGTTGTATCTATAATGTCTTCTTATCATATTTTCTATAGAAACCTCTTCACATCAGCTGTTAGCACTTCGGGGGACAAGATTTTAAAATTATATACACGCGTGCCCCTTCAACACATCGTTTGGAATCACATCCAACCTACCCAAACAGAATGGAGCATTCCTTCTGTTTTTAGTGTATCTAGGTGAATTTCGCCTTTGAGCCACTATAGCCCAGTCGAATTAAACAAAAATAAATGCTGAAGTTAAAAAAATTAAATAGTGGATTTTTTTTCTTCTGATTGTTTGAGGGGTTCATAAATGGGGTTTGGTTTTCGACCGCCTAGCTCTTTTGCGTAAGCCGCCATTTTGAATTTTTGGAAAATCGGTTTTTGAAAATAACTCGTTTATTTTCAACTTTTCAATAAAAGTGACCTTAACAAAAGTTTTTTAAATTTTAATTATCTACAACTTTGGTGAAAACAATTTTTTGTCTAAGATTGATAGTTTTCGATTTAATCCGGAAATTGTGATTCCGATAGGTTATCTGCAATAATGGATATTTTTGTATAAAAACTAAAGGATTAAAGGAGTCTAAATAAAAAATTTCGAGCTCTTATCTCTTCAACTTTGGCCGCCACCTTCAATTTAAAGCAAGTAGGTTTTTGTTAGCTCGAGTGTAAATGAAATTTCTATATAAAAGTGACACATATTTCACTGCGATGGGATTCGAAACGAGAGGTGAGTACCCAAATTTGAAAATGAAATTTGAACCGATTCAAAATCAATTTTATTTCATAATTTTCATTTCTTAATGTACGACCACTAGGAAAAACAAATAAAAGTTTGGAAAAGTTTGACAGTTGTCTATTAATTTATTCTCTTCTGTTCTTCATTGGCTTCGCACGCATTGATTGTCTTGTTTAATAATGAGTGCGTTGTGCCAAAATTGCCTTAGTCATTTTGCCGCAGGCGATGCCGTGTCGTGTGGTATCTGTCGGGCTATCTATCACTTAAAATGTACTATGTTGAATGACTATGAACTCAATTTGATAAACTCAAGTGCTAATTTTGTCTATATGTGTGACAAGTGTAAGAGCTTTGCATTGTTTGATTGCATCATTAATATAAATAAAAATTTTGCTAGTCTCAAAGAATCTATTAGTGAACTAAATCATTTTGAATTGTTAAATTGTGACATTAAGAAGAAAGGAAAATTGCCTGTACAAGTTCTAAACAAAGGTTGCTTAAATTTTAGTAGAGAAGTTAGAGATAAAAAAAATCAAAGAATTCAAAAGTCCATTGAACCAAAGCGAAAGTTACAGAAAGGAAATTTGATAAGTTCTTCTCCTTCTTTAAAATGTTGTAGCCCGTAGCGTAATGGTTAGTGCGTTCGACTATCACGCTGGAGGTCTGGGATCGCTTCCCAGCCTCGTCCACCTAAAAAACTAAAAAGTTTTTTTTCAGGGCTACTGCCTCTTGCGAGGAATTGTCAAATCCTCCAATAGTATTACTTGTCACGAATAAGTGCTTCTCGTCTAGCCGTTCGGATTCGGCATAAAATTGTAGGTCCCTTCCATTCCTGTCGAAAGGCGCACACAGGAATGGTTGCGAGTTGTTAGTCACTAGGCCCTGGTTCTTCATGAGCCGTTGTGCCACCCGATTTATTTATTTATTTTTTTCTCCTTCTTTAAATCGCCTTTCTTTGAAACAAAGTAATTTGTCTCCATCCCCTTCTTTCTCAAATAAATTAAAAGCTGACAAAAATGCAAAGTCATCAGCACATTCAAAAAGCTCTTCGGGTGACTTACAATTAGCAATACCATTGCATTTCCACTCGTCTCAGAATCTACCGATACTGACTCAGTGTGATCTAAATGCACAGAACAACAATAACGCTGATCAAGACCTTGGAGCTACGGCTGCACACATACCTGAGGTTGTTGATTCTCTTAAATCATCTCATTACATAGACGATGCTCACAACTCTCTCTCCGTTTCTCCCACAACTCCAAATACTGGAAATGTTGAAATTGGTTATGTGGCCCCGCTCCCCGTTGATAAAGTCATCGAGGATCGTGCTGATGATATGATTACTTATGTTGCTGATTCTGTTTGTGGTGAAAAATCTACCAACAATGACAATTTGGTTAAACATGTTGCTGATTCTGATAGTGTTGAAAAATCTACCAGCAATGACAATTTGGTTAAACAAGTTGCTGATTTTGATGGTGACGAACATTCTACCAACAATGCTCCTATAATTCCTCTATCAGAGGAAAATATGCCTATGTCAGTTGATGAAAATATGATTGCGGAAAATAAACAAATTTCAATAGATGATAATCACCAGGATGTGGCTCCTTTGGTAAAGTTTGGTATAAATTCAAATGATATGGGACTTAAGGTGTATAATCAGCTGAAATGGTTCCATTTATCGAGCTTCCAGTGTAGCACAACCCCAGATTCAATAACGTCCTATATCTCTTGGAACACTAAACTAAACCCATCGTTATTTCAATGTTACAAACTAGTGGCAAAATAAATGAGAGACTCTGGATCGGAGCTGAAATACCTATATAAACTTTAAACTTGGTTGTCCCCTTAAACTAGTTAAAACTATCTTTAGCTCCAATTTGTGGCCTGGTTCGTACTTTCGACTTTAAACCAAAAACTGATTTGTAGCTGAATGATGTTGATGATTTAGCATCTGCCGATGTGAATGTCCATGGAAATGATTTTGTCAGTTGTGCCACTGCGTCTGCCGGTAGTTTTGCCGCTGTTGGTGGGGTTGTTGCCTCTGCGGATATAATTGATGTATATCCTGTTGATGCTGTTGTTGCTCCTGCTATAAAACCTATTGTTATCGCTGCCGATATTATCGATGTTGATCCTGTTGATGCTGTTGTTGCCGTTGTTGCACCTGCTATAAATCCTGCAAATGTTTTTAATACTTATTACAAATTACTATCAAAATATTGGTGGTATTCGAACGAAATTAGGTAATTTGTATGTATATTTTTCATCTCAAGATTATGATATAATAGTTCTTACTGAAACTTGACTTAATGTAAATCATCTTACTTCTGAACTATTTAATTGTAATCAGTATGTAGTTTTCCGTAAAGATAGGTGTCCATTATTTCGATGTTGAATAGTTGATAGTTAAAATTAATTTGTATAGAAACTTAAACTTATTTGTAAGTGTAAGTAATATTCGACCAGGAAGTTTATTAGAATTGTATAATTTGCATTCGTTAAATTGCCAATCAGTCCTTAATAGCTTAAGTACAATTGATCATGTAATCATCCTAGGAGATTTCAAACTTGGTGATATAAGCTGGGAACCAGATCTGGAGGATAAATATTTAGTGCCATTTAATGTTAAAACTGACATAGAAGCGTCAGTCATTGATTTCTATAGTCAATATAATCTCATACAAGTTAATAATTTTCAAAACAGTCTAAATCGTATTCTTGACTTAATTTTTACGGATAAAGAGTTTGAAGCTTATATTGAAAAGACTGATTTTCCTGCTGTAAATAATACTATCCATCATGTATGCATTACTGTTGTGTGTAATTTTGTATCTTATATTAAAGATACAAATGATACACCAGAGTTTTATTTTGATTACAAACGTGCAAATTTTAATGCAATTAATAGCTTTTTGTTTTCAATTCCATGGGATCAAACTTTGATTAATTTAAATCTTGATCAAGCCTTTGAAAAATTTGCAATGTATCTAGATGAATGTTTTGAGATGTTAATTCCCCAAAAAACATTTAAACCAAGTTCAAATCCCCCCTGGTTCAACAGAAGGTTGTTAAATTTAAAAAAAACAGAAAGAATAAAGCGTACAAAGTTCATAAACGATACAGGGATAATGTTGTTCTTAAGCAGGAATACATTCAGTCACATCTTGAATTTGACTGTCTTAATAGATTTTTGTGTAATAATTTTATTCTCTCTGTTGAATCAAAAATTAAAACCGATAGTAAACACTTCTGGAAATTTATCAATACCAAAAGAAAATCTAAAGGTCTTCCAAACTGCATGCAGTATTTCGATAACGTCGCTAGTGATATGAATGTAATATGCGATTTTGTTGCCGATTATTTTAAATCTGTTTATCTACCTTCTTCTTCCTGTGAACCACCTGTTTTTTTACCTCCTAATGTCATTGATGTAGGAAGTATGCAGTTAAGTTTGTCTGAGGTTTTTGAAGCTTTAAATAGTCTTGATGTGAAAAATAGTGCTGGTCCGGATAAAATTGCTCCGATCGCTCTAAAAAATTGTGCTGCTTCACTGGCCTTACCACTCACTCTAATTTTCAATGAATCTTTAAAATGTGGTCAATTTTTGAGCTGTTGCAAGATATCGTATTTAACTCCAATTCATAAGTCAGGATCAAAGCAAAATGTGACTAATTATAGACCAATCTGCAAATAACGGTTATCCCAAAAATTTTTGAAATGCTTGTCTACCAAAAAATTAAATTTTCTTGTCAAAGACATAATATCTGAGTTTCAGCATGGTTTTATATCTGGTAGATCTACTGCTACAAACCTTACATTATTGTGCGACTCTGTTCTTAGTGGGTTTGAGAATGGTCACCAGAGTGACATTATTTTTACCGATTTTTCTAAAGCTTTTGACAGAGTTAACCACTCTATACTACTTTTCAAGCTTTCAAAGCTTGGCTTTCATTCAAGTTTTATTAAATGGATCTCATCCTATTTAAATAATCGAGTTCAATTTGGGTAAATATAAATCTAAGAGGATTGAAGTTACTTCAGGTGTACTACAAGGTAGTCATATTGGTCCTTTGCTATTTATTCTTTTCATAGATGACATTCCACTTCAAATATTCAAATAACCTTATGTATGCCGATGATGTCAAAATTTTCCGGCTCATAAAATCTTTTACAGACTACCTTTTGCTTCAAGAAGATATTCAAAAATTAGCTGATTGGTGTGACTCTAACCAACTATTTTTAAATGTTGCTAAATGTCAGAGTTTTACGTGCCACAGAAAAAAGTCACCTTTTACCTTTGATTATAAAATTAATAATATAATCTTAGAAAGGGTTGCAGCAAAGAAGGACTTAGGCGTTATTATAGATGATAAGCTTTCGTTTACTAAGCACATCGATTACATAGTGAATAAAGCTAATGGGATGTTAGGGTTTATTAGAAGAAATTCTAAGGATTTTTCTGACCCTTATGCCCTTAAATCGCTATATATCTCACTTGTCAGGTCGGTACTGGAATATTGTAGCATAGTTTGGAATCCCTACTATAACTCACACTCTCTTAGAATTGAAAATGTGGAGAGGAAGTTCACCAGGTTTGCTTTTCATAAATTAAACTGGAATATTGAGGTTCCCTCTTATTCATCTAGATGCTTTCTCTTTGATATTCAAAGGCTTGAGCTAAGAAGAAAATATTTTTCAATAATGTTTATGAAAGATGTAATTAATAACCGCATCAAATGTTCCTTTTATTAGAACGTATTCACTTTTAT
The DNA here is from genome assembly GCA_949320155.1 of Melangyna quadrimaculata. Classification (NCBI taxonomy): domain Eukaryota; kingdom Metazoa; phylum Arthropoda; class Insecta; order Diptera; family Syrphidae; genus Melangyna; species Melangyna quadrimaculata. The sequence goes on along the minus strand of OX439483.1, from coordinate 216,059,811 downwards.
TTTCCATCAAGGAACCTCCGTGCCAATTTTCATTTACAAGAGACATTCTCTAGAAGAAATTATCGTTTAAATGAACCATTTGCACGTTGTATGAGAGAAACGAACTCTGTAGTTGAAGTTTTTGATATATTTTCTAACGATTCTAGGGATATTTTCAAAAAAAAATTAATGCTTATTTTGCTATCATTAAACACGATGTAATTTAACTTTATTTTAATTTTAATTTATTTTTGTACATATTATTTACTATTATACTTTTATTATTATTATATTATTAATTTATTATCTAAATTATTATCTATTCTAATAGTAGTCTGTAAGAGTGTGCCTACTCTGTTTGATGAAATAAACAAATATAAATAATATAAAATTATTTTGGATCTTACAACAATTTATTTTGGAATCGCTAAAAAAAAGAATACTTTATCCTTTTGTTTTCATACAAAAATATCCTTTATTGCAGATAACCTATAAATAACTGATCGGAATCACAATTTCCGGATTATATCTAAAACTATCAATCTTAGACAAAAAATTGTTTTCACCAAAGTTGTAGATAATTAAAATTTAAAAAACTTTTGTTAAGGGCACTTTTATTGAAAAGTTGAAAATAAACGAGTTATTTTACAAAAACCGATTTCCGAAAATTCAAAATGGCGGCTAACGAAAAAGAGCTAGGTGGTCGAAATCCATACTGAACAATCTTTATGAACCCCTCTAACGATTAAAAGAAAAAAAATTCACTATTTAATTTTTGTAATTAAAAATAACATTTCGACTGGCCTACTATAGCTGAAGGTAAAACTAAATTTTATCTAGTGTTCTTCAACATTATAACGAAAATGGAATGAAAAGAAAACGTAAGAATTTATAAATTTTTGAATTTGTAATTTTGGAAAGTTGTTCTAGGTTGTTGCCGGTATTTTCCGGATTGCCAATTATGTTTAGAAAAATATTTAAAAATGAGGGTTATAGAGACAAAAAAACGTTTTTGACCTAGCCTCCCGCCCCCTTTAGAAAGTTGTTCCAGAGATTACATTCAGAACATTCCAAGATTTTGGACCTCTATTTGATCATATTCAATTTCGAAATTCAAACTTTTTTTATTTTTCTTTTTAGGTTATAAAAAGTGTTTTAACAAATGTTCAAAAAAATTAAAGTCTTAAACTATGTATGTATTTTTAAGGATATGGCCTTTGAATTTTTTTGTCAAAAATGCAAAATACGCCTCTCCATTTTTTTTCTTTTTCTAAAAAAAATATTTTATATTGTTAATCATTTTCTTTTAACTGCCCCTCCTTTCTTAACGTTTCTAAATGAGGCTAACACCATACCTATACAATGTTTTGCTTGATTTGAACGGCCTACAGGGTGGGTCAAATAAAAGTTTCTTTTTAAAAATGCAGTAAAATGAACAAAATTAAATTTTGTCCATGTATTAAGTAAGAGCACATTCCCAATAGTTATGGAACACAACGTGCGTCGGTCGTTCAAGTGGCTGCCTCGGCTGCAGTAGCAGTTAGTAGCGCATTCTGTCACTCCAATTTTCCAAGACCTTGTTGATAGTTTCGGGCTGCAGCTCAAAGATTGCTTGGATGATATTGGCCTTAAATGCTTGAATCATTTCCAGATTGTTGGCTTAACATCAGTATCCTTCACGGTTCTTCACAAAAAAAAGTCCAAAGTGGTCAAATCGCAGCTCCGAGGTGGCTAATTGACATCGCCAAGACGACTGATAACACGATTTGGGAATTTGGTGCACAAAAGATCGATTGTGACATGGGCTGTGTGGCATCGAGCGCCATCCTGTATCAACCAGAGGTCGTCCAAATCCATGTCTTGAAATTCAGGGAAAAAAAGTCGGTTAACATGGCTCTGTAAAGCCCACCGTTGACCAAACTTTGTTCACAGCATCAATTTCGAAGAAAAATGGTATACCGATACCACCACTCCACAATTCGCACCAAACTGTCACACTCAGTGGATGCATTGGCTTCTCATCAATTAAGTGAGGGTCTTCTGATCTCAAGATGCGCCAAATTTTGTTAAAATTGCAGGCTCGTGGTGGGTGCTTCATTTCGACAATAACTTCTTTTCAAAAAATGCACTGTTTGGGCTACACATCACTCACTTTGGAAATAGGGTTTCAATATTTACCAACGTTCTTCAAGCGTAAGGCGACTAATCTCGATCCGCGGAGTTATGATACTGACTTTCTGTCAAGATAACGAGTGGGAAATAGCTGTCAGTGTCAAAATAACATATGATTAAAAAAAAAACAATAGATGGCTCACCCTTTACGTGCCCTTGTCTATTTTCACCCTATAATCAAAAACATTTTAACTAAGGATTTTATGGAAATACTTAAAAAAACTAATCCGCGTGAGTACCCCTATGCATTTTACTCAGGCAGTTGAAATTTTTTTCAGATAACACATATAGTTATCGAAATTATCAGGTGGGGAGGGGGCGTATCACAGAGGTCTTATTGCTGGAAGGAACTAACATGCTTTCAAGTATATTATATGCAATGCCTGTTTTTTACTGTGTAGGTACATTTCTTTTAAAATCCTTCCTGTAGTTTTCAAATTTTCCCACACAAAAAATGGTAAATATACCATCCTCTAATGTTTGAGGTTAACAAAAAAGGCACTGTATCTGAAATTAAATTTAAAATTTAAAAACTTTATCGAAGCGTTTATTAGCTAATATCTTCTAGAGTAAGAGCCCAGGGCCGACAGACATACGGTATTTTACCCAGTGGCGATTCCTCCCAGTTAGCAGGTTTATCGCCGCTAAACCAAGAATTTAAATGAATAAATTGTATGATGTACTTTTTATTTTCAAAAAGTAACAAATGGCAATGTTGAAATAATGATAATGATTTCATACAATAATCAATACTATAAATACAAAAAACTACCCACCTACCCACCTACCTACCTACCTACCTATTTTCAAATCATATTTTCCTTCACACAACACAAAACTCCCATTACAATATGCGATACCAAACCCAAATTCTCTACAAAGAGCATTGAAATAATTAAAAAAAAAAATAGATACCTACCTAACCTACCCCCATATTGTTCTCAATTATATTTTCCTGCAGACACACAACATAAACCTCTCATAGAACAAGTCTCCCTTGAAATATTTTAGCTTGCAACATCTGCGCTGCACAATTTCATACAATTTTTAATAATATCTATACAAATTACAAATACAAGCACAAATACAATACAATCTAGAATACAAGAGCGTTTTACTACACAATGTCCTAAGCAAAGCCCAGCTAAATAAATGAAAGCGTAAGCGTAAGTATGATGCGATAAGGCACGATACATTAGGTATGCAAGCAGCTCCAGGTACATTTTGGGTACGTTTTTTTGTCATTCTCTTTGTTGCTTTCGTATATGTTTCTGGGAAAATGCGGTAGGAAGGACGAATGCATTGTTTTGTTATTAGTGATCTTTGATTGATATGAGTAAATATTGAGATTGAGTTCTTTTAGCACAGTGAATAATTACACAAAAAAAAGTGCTAAATTCGCGAAGCGCGATGTAGTTCTGCATTTTTTATATGTTGTTGGGGCATGTTAGAGGAGTATATAGCCAAGTTTGCAGCAACAGTGAAAAAAACGCTAAAATCACCCCTTTTTTCCGACAATTTCCTTTATAACTTTGGAAATATGCAACTTATGAAAAAACCGTCCACTATAAACTTGTTTTTTATAAAATTTTCTACAAAACAGCATCAATTTTAAATGCATGTTATATTTGTGTTGCTATCTAACCATGAATTAAAAAAAAAATCTGAAAAAACTAAGTAAATTTGAAGCACTCAAAAAATATGTCAAAAATTGTCCAATTCTTCTAAAAATTTGGAATCAAATAGTCTAGACTCTAGAGTATCACAAGACGAAATTCGATCCAAATCGGTGAAATAGTTTTGGCAAGAAATATGATGCTAACTAAGTGCAACACAATTATGATGCAAACATTGCGGTGGTCAAAGTAGGACACTTAAGTTGGCACTGATTTTTGTACACGTACTTAGAACCATAAAATCATGAAATATAGTTATAATAGATGTTTACATCTTTTTTTAAGCCAAGTGAACAGTTTTTGGAACTTTTAAATTCAGTACCAAAGTTGCTTAAAAAAAGATATAAATATTATAACTATATTTTATGATAATAATTCTTCGTGACTTAGCAGCATATATGGTCAACTCATTGAAAGGCAATAAACTAAAACTTAGAATTTATATTTAACTTGTTTTGTAGGTTAGAATTATTTAAAATATTTTGAATTATTATTCAAAATATAATAAATATAGTTTGAAATATTTATTATTATTCGAACTTTTGATTTAAAAAAAACGTCTTTTTCAAGACATTTTTTAATATTAAAAAGAATAATAGTTGCGTTCAAAAACCAAAATACAACCAAAAGAGGATTAAACGATGATATTATTTTTATAAGAAAAAAATTTGTAAGTACATATTTTATAATTTTTAAAAATTGAAGCTATAAAATATTAATAACTGTGTTTTTGAGACCTGAAGAAAAACGTAACCACGTTTGAAACGTCGTCTGATTTAGATACTTAGCTACAAATATAGACCTAAAGCATAAACATTATATTTTATGTATAAGGGTTCAAAGTACGTGTACAAAAATCAGTGCCAACTTAAGTGTCCTACTTTGACCACAACAAAGTCGGCGAAAATTTTTTTTCCGTCAAACGACGCGACGAAGCGAATTTATGTATCGATACATTTTTGAACTTTTATTTTATACCTATAATTTATTAACGTTTTTTTATTAATTGTCGTTATCAATCAAATTAAAAAAAAAGTATGATTTTTTTTTTATTTTAACCTGCCCAGACCACCTAGCTCAACCAATACTAAGGACCAGGAATCGCCACTGATTTTATCAAAACTAAGATTTTTTCTGCGAACAGGTACTATGGTAGCTAAGAACAAATGGATACTAAGAATCTTCAATCCGGGTGCAATTAAGAGGTAGCGAGTGTTAAAGTCGCATACAAATGTTGCAACATTGCGTTATTTTATCAAAGCTGAATTTTTTATATGTCTTAGGGGGTGGTGTTATTAACTTTATTGGACACTTGCTAGACATCTACAGTGGGGCCTAACGTGACACTTAAAATATGTCAAACTAATCGTGCCATTTACGTTGTAGTTTTAAAACTAATATTTATATGTTTTATGGGCAACTGTTTAAAAATAATTCCCCATCAGATATACATCTACAGTGGGGCGTATTCATCAGCCAGACATTTAAAAACATCTAAAATAAGCGAAAAAATCACATTTTCTAAAAAATGGACTTAAAACATAAAAAAAACTATTAAAAAACAACGATAACACGTACAATGCCTTGTTATATTTTCATGAAAGGCCAGAAGTGCCTTCTTTCATCAACTTTTTAAATAAAGTTCTTTCACTGAATAATTTTTGAAATATTAATGTTTGAACTCAAAATTATGAAAAAAAAAATTAAGAAAATGGTAAAAAATATTTTTTTCGCAAAATTTTCACGTAATTAAGTACTATTTTTGTTTTCAAAATTCAATGCCCTTATCAATTTGTTGTCAAAAACTGAAAACCGGTTGGTTCTAGGACTTTTACTTTTTAAGATATTAAAAAGTAAATGAACCAGCTTTTTCATAAAAATAAGACAAATCCGGCTAAATTATCATTTCAGCAACCAGTTAAAATAGGACAAACATGCGGAAAAAAATCTTACATTTTTGAAACTTGGTGGGAATTTCGGACTGACCATATGAACAAAGAATCAAATGAGTCCATTAAAATATCTGTATCCCACGGGTGTTTTTTGGAGGGGGAAAGGGGGAGGTATGACTTATCGAAATTTAAAAATTATATTGATACAATTTGGACATATGATACTTGATTTAAGGGTATTTTTCAATTATGAATTAATGACATCAAAATTAAGGCGATACAGTAATCCTACAAAAAGTTATGTTTTATCCAGAGATGACTGTTTTTCAGTAAAACTGGTAAACTATTAAAAACTACCTTAAAAAGAATGGTACATTGATGAAAATTTGTATAAATATTTAATTTGACGTGAGAATAAAGGATCAAAAGACTAGAGGGAAGAGGGAAAACAGAAGGTATGAAATTTTGATCATAACACCTATCCCAAGAATGGGAAGAAATTTATTAAAAATGTTTCATTTGTCAAATTTTGGAAACAAAAATAGTACTTAATTACGTGAAATTTTGCGAAAAAAATATTTGTTACCATTTTTAAAATTTTTTTTTTCAAAATTTTGAGTTCAAACATTAATATTTCAAAAACTATTCAGTGAAAGAACTCTATTTAAAAAGTTGATGAAAGAAGGGAGTTCTGGCCTTTCATGAAAATATAACAGTGCATTGTACGTGTTACCGTTGTTTTTTAATAAATTAATAAATAATAAATGTTTTAAGTCAATTTTTTAGAAAATATTCCCTCCCACCTAACAGCCGCCACCAGGGACTGCAAGACTTGCATTTCTTTTATCAGCCTTAATACACCTTTCGACTCATATAATTTTTAATTGGTTCACTTTTGTACGCCAAATCTGCTGTGGGCTCTTAGACAATAACCATAGCCTAAGATACAACCAAAAAAATGTTTTTTGTATGTAAAGATATATATCATCGCACCGAACCTTCGAAAAAGTAAAATATAGGCTGTAAACAAACAAAAATGTTGCTTTTGTTGATCTGTAAAATGAATGCCAGTCATTGCTCTTGCTTATAATAATGTTTTCCAAAAAGGGACCCTGACATAAAAGGTTTCGTCGGGTTACATGCGAGTAGCAAGCAAAACTCAGGAATCAAGATTAAAAAAAAAGTATAAAAAAATTAAAAAAAAAAAAAAATACATATATAGTAGCCCGTAGCGTAATGGTTAGTGCGTTGGACTGTCGTGCTGGAGGCCTGGTTTCACTGGGCTTTTCAATAATTCTCTCAGCGCTTTTATAATGATATACCACTCACAGTGACGCAGCCTGAGTTTTTGTCCTTATTATACCTACCCATCTCCCTATAAACATTGGGGCGTATTCATAGTCATTTTAGACCTGGGTCTAAGTTAAACATAGGTTTAGTTGAATTTTCGGACGTTGATTCTATTTTTGTAAGTTTATCATTTCAAAATATTTGAAGCTATTTGTGTAGTTAACCAAGTTAATTAGCTTATATAAATATAAAACCAACAATTTGTAATTAAAATCGGTCTGTATTCATTGAGCCAAAATTGTCTTAAACTGTAGATTAGTTAAACCTGGGTCTATCTGCAACTATGAATACGCCCCATTGTAAATGTTGTTTGCAAGGTTGTATGAGTAAGAGCTTTTCTCTCAAATATTTTCGTTTCGTTGTTTTATTCTTCTTTAGAAAAGCTTGATTTTATTTTTAGATGCAGATAATACTTCTTGTTAACCCAATATGGCGATCTCGAATCGAAATTTAGACCTACTACTTAATAAATGTTTGGTGGAACGTGTATTTCCAAAACTTACTAATATTTTTAGACTTGTACCTTCGATGTTTCAACAAGGCTGCGCCCCTTTCCACACTTCCAAGTCAGGTAAACTCTGGATATAGAATACAAAAATAGAACTTTTATTGGGACCGCCCTTTAAACTTGGCTTGAACTTCGTTAAAAACGTTTGGACCTGGCTACTTCAAAAAAGTTTTTGAACTCAGTAGACATTTTGAAGGTGATGACGTCTTAATAGAAGCTTTCAGTGATGACTGGGTCGAGATTGGTCCCGATTATATAAAAAAATCTGAATCATTCAATTAAGCCTTCTAATAGAGATTTTGTCACAAAATGGTGGCCATACTCAAATATTCAAGAAATATTGAAATAATATTTTGTATACAAATACAAAATTAAATATTTCTTTTTTATTTTGTCTTTTTTTGAAATATTTCTGAGGTGGTCTCAATCAAGTGAGGCAACTATTTATGTCCTATTTTTTAGTTCTTTTACAGAGTCTGGCAGATTTCGATGGGGTTTTCTGGTTACCGCTTTAATTTGATGTCATTACTTTAGATTTCCTGAAAATTTCATCAAAATCGGTATCGTCATTTTGAGTCTATATGGAACGTTTTTACGTACATCGATTTTTGTATATTATGTTCACATGTCTTTATAGAATATGTAAATACATTAATGTTTATTGAGTGCTCCCGTCAAAAAATTAAGTTTGAACAAAAAAAAAATTGAGTTCGAGATAAAATAAAATAAAATTTTTCTTCATGTGTGATATAGAAATATTACGAACAAAAATATAATTATACTCTGTTCAACAAAAATTGTCAGTACAGGGCTTATGGACGAGCTTTTTTCAAAACAGTGGCGCGTGTGTATACTTTCACGACACTGAATTGAGAAAACTGCAAATAAAAAAGATTCTACACCACTGAACAACGTACATGAATTGTTGTTGTAATCCCCTGACAAATATCGTACACTCCACCATGACCGTCCTCATTGTATGCCCAAAGCATTGATGAAGTAATTAGCTATTATGTAAGTGGCAGGGCAAAAGTGTACTGAATTTTATAAAAGTGTATTTGTGTACTTTAGAAATGTCGAATGTATCGAAAAAAGTACAATTGTATCGACTTTTGCAACAGTGCTCTGGCCTGGCTGTGTGAGCTAAAAAAAATATATATTCCAACAGAGTTACAGTGGCTTTTTCAGTAGTTTTTATAAAATAACTTTCTGTTTTCAAGCTTTTGAGAACGGAATTAATTAAGGTGAGATACAATGCTAAGCACCGAAACCCTCTGAGAGCTTTTACTTGAAATAGGTATATGCAAGCCAATGCGACTAGACCAGAGATACAAACGTCCTATCTTCCCTGTACTGACAATTTTTGTTGAGCAGATTATAGAAGGTAGTACACGGAAAGGTAGTAAGAAGAAAGAAAAATGAATCCAGTTTTGGACCTTGGATTGGAAATTACTAAATTAAGACTTTTTGTTTGCAATATTAAAAAATGAGCGAAATGAAGATATTGACACTCAAAAATTTTATTTCAACACTTTTGAGTATCAGAAAATTCGACCGAGGAAAAAAATTACTGCCATTAGCGAATCGCAATTTGATAAAAATTTGTATCAATTTGGATATAGTTATTGATGGCTAAGCTGGAGTCGCGGGTTCGATCCCTACTCTAAGTAGCATTTTTTTTTTTAATTTATTTTTATTACAGGCATACAAATTGAATTATTATTATTATTATTTCGTAGTCAAAATTGAAAAAAAATGAAAATTTTCAAATTTACGAATTGTGGTCGAAATGTTGATTTGCGTGTATTTTAATTTTGTTATTTTTGTACACAACAGGAGTGTTTGCAGCCGCTTCCTTTTTATTCTGAAATGTATATACAATTTTATATATTTGAAAAAGACTTTTATTCTAATTACTTGATTTCTCTGGGATTCGATCCTGGTACCTTCCGTATATCAATCCAATACGCTACCACCTAGGCCATCGCACAATATAAAGGACTATGTTGAAGCTTAATCACTTTAAAAACTTATTTACTTGTTCGTTGGTTCAAATCACCATATAAATATTTAAATTATTCCCCAGATGTGTTAGATTACGCATAAAAAAATTTTAATTTACTGTATAGTTTTGCAAATAACTATTTTCGTAAATTGCGATAGTGTGGGGTAAATATTTATATCGTAGCTACTTACATTTTGTTGGTTTGAGCATAGAGAAAATGAAAATCACCATTTAAATTTCGCAAAACAAGATCAATAAGTTGTAAATTTAAATTATTCCCCTGAAGTAGTAGATTGCGATTCAAAAACTTGTAATTTACTTTCAAGTCAACAAGCTCGATTATAACTTTTGATAATAAATATCGAATTATAAAATTTTGCTTTTTACGATGATTTGAGTAGTAAATTACAAAGTTTTCAGTTGTTTTTTAATAAAAGCGCATTGATTTACAAAAAAAAAAAGTTTCGTAAATTACAACCTAAAATTTTGCAATTGGTGATTTTTCAATTCTTTCCGTGTAGGTTCATATGAACGTATTTTTTTTTAAATCTAAAATATATACCTATGTACTACATCCATTCTACACATATTTTGTTTCATTGTTCAATGAACAGTTATGGAGGTTGAATTGGATTAAGGGGCCCCCGCACAACGCCCCCCGCCCCTACCTTAGTCCGCCAGTGATTAATTGTGAGTTCAAATTTAGACCATCATTCACCTTTCCAAATTTGTAAGGAGGATCTAAAATCTTATGCATGAAAATCACAGATATAATTCTAGAATTCGTTGAATAATCCACCACCGCGAAGTTAGCCGACAGACTTTCGAAAAAAAAAAGAATGTCAGGCCATGTACCTCTAATGGGTCATACCATTTCTGCAAAAAAATAATTTGTCACTCCCACACTTTTTTGACTATAACTCGGTAGCCAATAATTGAATTCCAAAGGCGTAAGGGCTTTAATAAAGAGTCACTATTGAGATTCAATTGGTCATCAAAAAATTTGATTTGAAAATCTAGTAATTTGTTATTAAATCAATAATTAATATCTATGGAGATACATCGCATGTCATTGTTTTTTTTCAAAATCGAAAAATTTTTAAGTCAATAATTATTATAGACATTTATAAAAAAAATTTTACTAATTTTCAAGTATGTATGTATGTATATTTAAAAAAAAAGGGAGATCGCGATGTTCGAACCGGTGACCCCTGGCACCACATGCGTTAACACATCCATCAAGGTACGTTTAATAATATATTTTCAACGCCCATTTATGACAATAATATATGTATGATTATATGTTTGGTTAACTTTTCGGTTGAAAAGATTTTAACTATGTATTGATTTATTTACAAATTACGAAGTTTTCAAATTAAATTGTTTGATGACCAATTGAATCTCAAAAGTGACCCTTTATTTAAGCCCTTAGACTAACTTCGCGGTGGTGAACAATCCAACACAAGCGAACACCACCACCTCATCCCTTTTCTCCCACCGCGTAGAAGCGATTCTAGTACAGATTGTGAATCAAAGTATAGATAACTGCAATTTTGTTTATAAAGGGTCCGCCAAATAACTTTTTTTTGTTTGAAAATGCATCATCAACATCGAGTGTAGCTTCGGCTGTTTGGCACGTAGCGCCAACCTGTTGAAACCAAATGTTGCCAATATCCTCCTCTTCAATTTTTGTGAACAAAAATTCGTTCAACATGGCCCGATAACGATCGCCATTCACTGTAACGGCCACTCCTAGCTCAGTTGAAGAAAAATTACCCAATTATGCCTCTGGACCAAAATCCGCACCAAACAGTGACTCGTTTTGGGTGTATCGGCTTTTCAATGTATGCGTGCGGGTTTTCTGTGCCCCAAATGCGACAATTTTGCTTGTTTACTTACCCGCCAAGATCAAAATGAGCTTCATATGAAAAGATGATTTTTTTAGCAAAATCGGCAGAGTAATGTTGCAATATTTCCCAGCGTTGTTCAAGCGTATACACAACCATATTCGTTCAGCGGAAGGATTAAACTAATTATCTGTCAAATCAGACATGAGCTAAGTGTTACCATTCACAAAATAAGCACTAGTTGAAAAAAAAAACGTTAGATGGCGGACCCTTTATTTAGGAATATGTAGCAATGGAGAAATTCACTTTTCCCAATGACACTACAACAGCTGTGCCAAATAAAAACTGTGAATGTAGGACTTACTGCCTTTTGCTGTATAATAATATGTTTTATACTGAAAGATAGCTACGAGTATACAACAGAAAACCTTTTGTGAAAATGCATGTTTGGGAATGTTAGTAGCAGAGAGGTGAGGGGTGAATCTGACAATCAAAGTGTAATGACAAAAGGGTATGTTAATGTTGCTTTAATATTCAGTGGCAAGCAAATTCCATTTCGCTTGTAATTTCCCTTTATGGTCGAAATGGAATTTATCCGGAGATGAGTAACTCGCTCACATCTACGTACAACATCAATTTTATACGTGTTGTGTGTGCGGTGAAGGATGTAGCAGGATATTTTTTCTGTTTTCTCTTTTGTTTCATGTTTACGTTTTTTACTTATTTCATTTTTTTTTTTAACTTTTTATAACTATCTACCTATAGTTTCGATTTTAAGGATACCTACTCGTACTCTTACTCGCTCATTTACCAGTGCAAATAATGTGCAAAAAACTTTATAAACTAAAAAGTTGTAAAATTACAGTAACGAGTGTTAAAGAAATTCATCGTTCAAATACCTAACTGATGAGAATGACATGAAACACTGCTTGCTACGTATTACTTGAGTATTCTGTGTCGTTAGTAGAGGTACTGGGTACATACATGTCGCAATTTGAGAATGCTGGTAATATTTCACTGAAATTTTGAAAAAGGTGTGGGTGGCAAACAATATTCCTGCATTTTTATAAGGATATCCGCCAACGAAAGACGTGCTTTTGTTTTGTTTCCTTCTTTTTTTAACAATCTTCGAATAAAAGGTAGGTAATGTTAGGTTAGGTATCTACCAACTGAAATTGAATTTTTCGATTTTTGCGCGCAGTTTGGGAAATTGGATCGAGTAAAGTGTTATTATAAATAAAACATTTTGTTTTTCTTTTGAAAATGAAAGATGTTCACAACGAGTAGGTACCTACCTATCCATTTATGAATGTATATATGTAAAGCAGATAGGTAGGTCTAGTTTACTAAAAGTGTTTGCGAAGAAATATTTTTCGTAGTTACGATGATTCTCTGACGTCAAAGTTAACAATCACATATATACATATATGTCTAAAAATAGCAAACTTGTGTAAGAAGCAGGAAAAAGGGTTGTCAAGTTTGATATGGTAAGTTCGCGACGAGCTTTCTTTCTTTCAAAAATCATTTCAGTATCGAGTATATGAAAATATGAACAATATTGTAACATCCATCACTAACATAAAACTTTAATAACATAAACGAAGCTTTAAAGCCCGTATGATACTACATTTTGTCTTCATTTTTTATTCATTAAATCATGACTTATTGTCAGCAAAGATGAAGAGAGAAATAAGTATATTTTATGAAAAGAACGACATTATGTTTTGACAATTACAATGTCCACAAAAGTAAATATACACCAAAAACCTAGTGACATGAGCCAAGTGTATACTTTTTTGTAGTCACAGTATACTTTGAAATAATTTTTAATTTTCAATTAATGAAAAGTCAAAGAAAAGCTGCCAGAATCTGAAATATGTTCATTATTAATCCATTTTTTGTGACTTTTTTACATTAATGTGGTTATTGTGCACAGGTCACATAGCTATCTAAGGTGGGGTAGAGTTGCCTAGTTCCGGCCGTCTCCAGTAGCCGGCCGCCTACCAAAAAATGGCTCGTAATTAGTGAAATACTAGTGATACTTCTGTGGTTAGAGTTTTTAAATGGTCTGTCATCTCTCTCCTACTAATTGCAACTTTTTTCGTTCCATTATACAATTATACTAGCTCAGTTTTTACATCTGTAGTTGTGCGATCTCGCCGGCACACGATTTTATTAAGTTTTGTTGTCAAAAACGTTAGTTGGACATTGTTCCAAAATAAGCGTTATGCTTTTATATTTGTTTATTATGTTTTATTTTAGTCAAATCTACTTTAAAAAGCGAAAAAAAAGTAATTTTTACGATTTTTTTAAGCGGGCCGGCAATAGGACACACAAAAAACCTCTGTTGCTTATATTCGGCCACCCCGGCCGAAGATATAAAATCGGGTGGCACAACGGCTCATGAAGAACCAGGGCCTAGTGACTAACAACTCGCAACCATTCCTGTGTGCCCCTTTCGACAGGAATGGAATGTACCTACAATTTTATGCCGAATCCGAACGGCTAGACGAGAAGCACTTATTCGTGACAAGTGATACTCTTGGAGGATTTGTCAATTCCTCGCAAGAGGCAGTAGCCCTGAAAAAAAAACGAAGATAGGAAACATTATTTTTTGTCTGTCTCCTTATTTCGGCTCCTTTAAAAACAAAAGGAAAAATACCACAATTTTATTATATTTAATTATTTTATTATAAATTATGTCCTAACTTATTCACTCTACATTAAATTTAAATTTGCTATACAAAATGGGAAATTAATCAAATTTGTATGAACATTTTAAACAATCCCTTTTTTTAATGGTGTGGGTTTAAATTTAATGGGGATTGAATAAATTAGGCCTAAGGGCCAATTTTTCAGTCAGTTAAGCAGTCAGTTAGTAGGTACTTAATCCTCGGAGAGAGCTAAATTTTGTTAAGGCTTGGTTTTATTTCAGGAGGCTTGAACTGACTGTGCTTTTAATTTCTTTAGTTAGATAAAATAGTGAGAGCTAAATGTTCAGGTGTGTTTCGAAAATAATTCTGACATTCTGAGCGCTCACAAGTCAGAACACGCTTAGTTCAGATGATGTTCATAGCATTCTCGACATGCTCGGACTTTGTTCAGAACTCTTTTCTGAGCTAAAAAAGAAAAAGCCTATTTTCTGGATAAAATTGACCTTAAAGTCAAAAAGAAAAATGGTACAGGCTACAAACAGGATATCTGAAGACTCAAAAACGAAATCAAATTTATTTACACGCAATTACAAAGGCTGGTATTTCCTCTACAAATAAAAGTCTAAACGAAGTTTCTATCATTAGTATTAACAGAGACATTTTTGTTATCATGGCTAAGGGTACACCAAAGTAAGTCTTTTCTTAAACCCCCGATAAAAGATGTAGCCATTAGAGATAGACCATTACTGTACAATTAGAATATACTCAAAAATAATTTCCTAATTTATTTAAATTTTTTATTTTAATTTTTATGTTAATTTTATATATTAAAACTTCATACCAAAACTTTTGTTTTAAATATAACTATGCGACGTGTTTCGGAGTGCTACTCCATCCTTGAGCTATCGGGATATTAAGTTTTAATATACCTATGTACCTATAAATAAAAATTTAAATTAAAATTAAAATTAAAATTAGAAAAATAATTTGAATTTTGTATTTAATTTATTAATTTGAAATTTATTTTAAGATTAAACATTTATAATGAACACAACTTGGAGACAAGAAACTCATAAAATGTATTTTTTATGTTTAACACTTGTTTTTCTAATATAACTAAAAATGAAAGTAGGTAGGTATGTTGTTGTTGTAAGGAAAACAAAAATAAAATAGTTGAATTCGTAAGTATAGCCTTTTTACTGTGGGGGCTGAGAATAGGAAACACAAAGGCCGGAATCAGGATCCAAGGGGCCGAAAACAGGAAAATATTATTGTTTTATGTTTGTATAACTCTTAAGAAATCTCTAATGAACTATTTGGTAAATAAAACAATATCAAAAAGTTAAAAATTCAAGGCTTAATCATAAGTTTTGTCCAAAAATTTCGTTAAGGGGCCGGCTACTGGCAACTCTACCCTATTAGGTATCAGGCGCAGCTTTCCAAATTTCAAGATGGCTGCCCTTTGTCTAAGTACACAGTAAACAAAAACAAATTTTTTGTGATTGTTTAAAATTCAATTTTTTTACTATTGATTTTGACAACATCCGCAGAACTGAACAAAAATGAACAAGCTAATGATATTACCTGTAATTATGTATGTATCTTGGTTATTGTGTACAGTGTACGCGTCACTCATATCGGTATTTTCAATTATAAATTGTTTGAACAACGCTCTAGTTTCATTTTTAATGCATTAAAAATGAAGAAAAAATGTAGTGTCATACGGGCTTAAAAAATACAGTTAATCTTTAAGTTACCTAAAATTACAACTATATTTGCTTTACATATTGTTCAACTTTTCGATTTTTGTCGTTCTCCATTTGTGCGCGGCACCTGTTATGAGTTTGCTGCGTTTACCATCGGAGTTGGATTCGAAGACTCGTCGGGCAAGTGCGTTGCTCCACGAGCCCCAGCCATCTCAGCCGTTGTTTTTTAACTTTCTTGACCAGGTTAACGTCGCAGTATAGCTCGTCGTTGAATCATTTTGCAAAGTAATAGTTCAGCCCAGGTAGACATAGTCTTCGACAACTTCTAAGTTATATCTGTCCATCGTGATATTTTGCCCGAGACGACGATGTTTAGATTCCTTTCTCGATGACAGCATATATAGTTCGTCTTGTCCTCATTAACCACAAATCCCATTTTAGCCGCCTCCGATTTAATGCTAGCAAATGTGCTTGTCACAGCTCGCTTCGTTCTGCAGACAATGTCTATGTCGTCTGCATACGCAGCGAGATTTCTCCATCAACATCTTGCACAAGCGGACGAGTTTGGCAGTAGGGATGGCCACGAGACGAGACTCTGCGAGACTTTTGTAAGTCTCGTCTCGGTCTCGTTAAAATCGAAAATTTTCAGTATCGTGTCTCATCTCGGTCTCGTATAATTAAGTCTCGTCTCCGTAAAATACGGTTTCCGGACAATCTGTTGATTATTGGAACGAAATATTTTCTATTAACATTGAAATGTTTATAGGCTCGTTTTACACAAATTATGGTGTTACCAAAATGTATAAAGTACAAATGAATACAAATGAGAATGAACTTAAGCGTAGTAGGCGCATTTAGCGAAAAATTTGGTTGGTGTTACCACAGAAGCTACCCACAAAATTAAAATGAACATAAATCTTTGTAAGCGATAAACATCGCAGCATATCGAATTGTTGGTTGGGCGATGTTTCGTGCTTGCGCAATTTGCTTTTGCTACCAAAGAAGTAAGAAGAGAATGAAAGAATGAAAAATAAAGATGACTTAAATAATGAGCTACATGTTTGTAGGTCTTTTATTTGCAGGTGCAGACTGCAGAGCACAACTACAGCAGAGTATCAAATTTTCGGTTGATATGTTGTGTTGTATACAGTCACAGTCAGCGATGCTAGGTCGTGGGATTTATCCCTTTTTGAGGGATTTTCTCGTCTAAAATAAGCTAAAAGGTTTAAAGGGATAATATCCTACACCATGGTCTCGCAATATATGTACGTAATGATGTGGCTTATCAGCTTCAACCACAATATGGCCCTTGTTTAAATACAAACTTTAACTTCATGTGGTTAAAATTCACCGTCAATAAGCACATCATACATACATGTTTCATTTACCGTAGGCCAAGTTTGGATAGTAATTCGACTTCTAACGAATTCGATGCGCTGTCCGATTCAATCCTGAGAATTGTTTCCCATTTTCCGCACAGTGAAATCGTTGTTACGGGCGATTTCAATGTACACAATTCTTCGTGGCTACGCTATTCTGGTCAGCCAACACCCGAAGGAAGGTATGTCGAGATTTTTGCTGAGTTAAACCACCTGACTCAGCTTGTTGACGAGCCTACTCGGATTCCTGACGTTGCAGGTCAAATCGCCAACACTCTAGACTTGTTCCTTACCTCTGACCCGAATAAATACACTATTAGTGTATTATCTCCTCTAGGCTCATCAGACCATTGTGTCATATCTGCGAATTTCTCGTGCCACCAAATCACAGTTAAAGAAAAAAATCCCAAAGAGAACCGTTTGGCAATACGAGAAAGCCAACTGGGACGGTCTCAATAATTTCTTCAAGAGCTTTAACTGATGTTGACGCCAGTGCAGATATGATTACAAACTTGATTCTTTTTTGGAATGAGAAATTTTATCCCGAATAGGGTGAAATCTATCAAGCCCAAAGAAAACTCATGGTTTGATTCGAGCTGTAAAGAGGTTATTAGGGTTAGAGAAGTAAGCTTCCGATGTTTTAAAGCCAACCCTACTGAGGAAAACCGGCAAAAGTTTCAACAAGCTAGAAAGACCTGTAGCGTTCATATTCGAAGAACCAAATTTTTACATGATCAAAAATTACGGCAAAAAATACTACAATGTCCCAAAGGTAGTAAAAATTTTTGGTCATTTGTAAAAAACATACGAAATACCACCTCGTCCTCGGTTCCAACGCTCGTCTTCAATGATACTCCTTTTGTCAGCTCGCAAGATAAAGCCAATTTGCTTGCAGCACAGTTTGCTGTTAATTCGACGCTGCCAGAAAGTGTTATGACTCCTCCTGTACTTGAGAGCGTAAATGATTTTATGGGACAAATCTTCTTTCGCACTCGTGCAGTTGCTAGAGTTCTAAATGATCTCGATGTACACAAATCCGCTGGCCCGGATAGTATCCCTCCCATTGTTCTTAAGTGGTGTTCTTCAACGCTGGCAAAACCACTGCGTAAGCTTTTCCATCGGTCCTACTCTACTGGTCTCTATCCGAGTGGATGGAAAGCAGCATTTGTCCAGTCTGTCCCTAAAAAAGGCGTATCTTCTTTACCCTCTAACTATCGACCAATTGCACTTACGTACCTTCTTTCCAAGGTCATGGAAACGCTGATTAATTTCCAGCTCAAGAAATATCTCGAGGAACAAAAGCTTCTTAATGACCGGCAGTACGGCTTTCGTAGCAATAGGTCCACTGGTGATCTGATAGTATATCTCACCGAACAGTGGAACAAATCTTTACATCGTTTTGGAGAAAGTAAGATTATTGCACTTGATACTTCAAAAGCGTTTTGATAGAGTTTGGCACCAAGCTGTCTTATCGAAAATGCGCTCATTTGGTTTCGATGAACCTCTTCTTCGTTGGATTAGAAATTACCTTTCGGACCGTTCAATACAAGTCGTATGGGACGGTTTCAAGTGTGAAATCCACAAAATAAATGCTGGTGTGCCCCAGGGCTCCGTTTTGTCTCCGACTCTCTTCCTTATTTTTATAAATGATCTTTTGTCTGAAACTTATAATCCATTAAACTGTTTTGCTGACGATAGTACCCTCAGCTTCTCACATTCATTTACAGATTTTCATCCATGTCCTTCGGATGTGGAACTTGAACGGCAGCGTATGATAAGCTCACTAAATTCTGATCTCGACAGCATTGTCCAATGGGGAATCAAAAACCGCGTAGAATTTAATGCTTCTAAAACTCAATGTTGTCTCCTGTCGTTAAAGCGAAACCCACCCCCAATGCTGCTATCCATGGGCGGCACTTGCATCGAGGAAACCGAACAGCTCTCAGTTCTCGGTATGTGTGTCACAGACCACCTTTTGTGGAATGACCACATATTTGATGTCGTTAAAAACGCTGCTAAGTGTTTAGGTTTTCTACGTAGATGCAAGAAGTTTTTTTCCCCTTCTGATCTGGCTGTGATCTACAAAGCCTATATTCGTCCAAAGCTTGAGTACAATTCTCATGTTTGGGCAGGAGCTCCAAAAACTCACTTGAGTTTGTTGGACAGAATTCAAAAGAGAGCTTTAAAAATGATAGGCGAAAGATCTATAACAGAAACAATTACATCTCTCGAACACCGCCGTAATGTTTCGTGTCTTTCTCTATTTTATCGCTATTATTATAATCAGTGTTCTAGTGAAATAGCCAGTTGCATTCTCCCCCTTAAAAAATTCAACCGTAATACTCGCGCTTCTAGGAATGCCCATGAGTTCACCCTCGAGCCCAACTTCGGACGTATTGTAATGTACAAAAATTCTTTCTTCAGTCGCACCACACGAATGTGGAATGCTTTACCTGACTCGACTTTCCCCTCCCATTTCGATGTGCAAACGTTCAAAACCAATGTGCATCGGTATCTCCTTCTAAATCCTCTCCTACTAACCTAATCGCTCGTGCTGTGTTAAAAACATTTTAAGGGTAGCCATAACCCCTTTTGCGCGCGTGGAATATAAATAAAAAAAAAAAAAAAAGGGATTTTTCTAGCCCCATAGTTAAAAAAAGGATTTTACGTAATGCTCAAATACCCAACCAACGGCGTATACAGGGGGGGGTCACGGGGTCATGTCCCCCCCGAGAACTCAAGATAATTTTGTTGATCTGAAATAATTATTTAGTAACCACATACAAAAAAAAGCAAGTTGGTTACCTAGAAAGCTAATATGATTTTCGATTGGTAAATTCAGAATGCAAAAGAAAATTTGAATGATGGTAACTTGGATTTCAATAAGGAATTTAATTTTCATGGCAATGAAATACCTACCTACCATATTTTGTATTCAATTGATGCAACTTAGATTTTCTTCCTCGTACCTCAAATTTAAGATAACAACAAACTTCTCATATGATAATACATTCAAATCTTAAAATATATGCATAAACAATCATAGGTTCCGTTTTAAGATGACAGCCAAAACCTGTTTAACCAAACAGAAATTAAAGACTGTAGTTGTTTCCAAATGTTCACTCAGTAAAGTAAAACCAATATAATTTTGAAAAAGAACATTTTATATTTCTGAAAATAAAATATTTAAACACATAATAGAACACCATATAGAAATTGTTTTATTTGATTTCTGTATGACAGAGTAGATTATTTTTAAAAGCAAACAAAAATATCTACATAATGTGAGTGACAACTTTCGATTTATTGTTATTCTAACCAAAAAATGTTAATCTGAACGAGAAATAGTCATAAATATATAAAACTATGATGAAAACCTATTATGATAGGATTTTGTTTGCACTTATTCAACATTTATGATCGAAAAATAATGTTGTTAATATTCATGTGGATTATTTTTACAAAGGAACCTATGAGTAAAGGCGATTTATTGGAACTCCTCCTTGGTGACCGTTTGACCAGTCAAATGGAATCCTTGACAAAAACTCGACAAGGTTCACAGAATTTAACAACTTTGTCAATTATTTTTATCAGAAAGGCTTTACTGGTAAGAAAGATAAAAAGATTAGGTACATTTGTTGTACATATTTATTTTGCCTTTCACTTTGCCATCCTGGCAGTCTTAAGCTACCCATACACGACTGAGCCGAACAGCTCGGAGCTATTTGGTTCCGGTCTCTCATGGAGAAAATGAGACAGTTAGATGTTTTTTGTGAAAATTGTATTTTACAATTTAATGAGAAGAGTGGGAAAGTAGGATTTTATTATTTAGTAACGGTGCGGTGGAGCGATTGGAAAGTTGGAAGCAAACATAACTGCTAGGCTTGCTGATTCCCCGCAGACGATAAAGCCGAACATTCGAAGGTTCATGTTCGTGGATTTTGGACTGGCAGAAAATCCAAATTCTTCGGCCGAACCAAACGATGCCATCTGAGTTTTCCCACTCACGGGCAATTTTGGTTCACCTCCGGGCCGTTCGGCTCGTTGGTTCGGTCATGTATGGCCAGCTTAGAAACAAAATTATTTTTTTTTTTTTCAAATCAGAAGCATATACAAATCACTCCTGAACTTTTTTCACACTTTTATTGAAAAGCAACGAAAACGAATCTTTGTATTCAATTCAATTGTCCACTATTGTTATTGTATAAGCAATTTGCCCAAGTGGTCATTTTTAAAAATCAGAACTATTGTTTTCATTTTCAGTAGTGAATATTTATATTTAACTGTTTACTTAAATTTCAGAAACAGAAAAGATTGTACTTAATGTTATTTTACTAATATTTCCTGCAAATTCAATTCAAATTAGAACTAGCTGAAATAAAATAAATTCTGAACAAAATTCAAAACAAATGACCCAGCGAATCCAATATTTTTTCCTCAGTATTTTGATTGCTTAACTCAGATTTGTTGTTCAGGCAACTGGAGACTGCTGTATGCGAGATCGAGACCGAGACTTTTCTAGTCTCGTGGCCAGCCCTAAAAAAATGTTACATTAAGGTATAGAAACGAATAGCCCGTTATACTAATACTATACGTTTTCACTGGGCCAAATGAGGTAATTTCGTTGAAAATTTCCAAACGAGATCCGAAATTACATCATTTCCCATACAAATTCTTATTTCCAAATAAGCTAATTTCAACCAAAAGCGTAATGGTTAGTGCGTTGGACTTTCACGCTAGAGATCTAGGTTCACTTCCCAGCCTCGTCCACCTAAAAACTAAAAACTTCAGGGCTACTGTCTCTTTGGACGCATTGACAAATCCTCCATAAGAGTTATCGCTTGTCATGAATAAGTGCTTCTCATCTAACCGTTCGGAATCGGCATAAAATTGTAGGTCCCTCTCATTCCTGTCGACACGTGCACACAGGAATGTTTGCGAGTTTATAGTCACTAGGCCTGGTTCCTCACGAGCCGTTGTGCCACCCAATTTATTTTTTATATAAATGTATTATAGTATAGTATTAAGACTTTTCCTTTTTCTTGTTTATACCCACAGTAAAATATAAAACAAAAAAAAATATTGCACTTGACTTTTTATAAATAGTGCTTTGCCTAAATATAAACGCACCTGTAAAAATGCATTTTATAGAAAACTGGAAATGGAAGCGACACCTTACTATTTTTTTATTTTATGGGATCAGTAAATAAGTGAATTGAGCAAAAAAAAAAGGACCGTTATTTTACCTAGCGTTGTTTAGAAAATAAAAACAGATTTTTTCGTATTCATTAAGCTTCATTTACTTATGAGTTTCGAGATGACAAACAACGAAGCCGCGTGGTATACATTTAAGCGATACGAAAAAGGCCAAAATTCAAGACTTTCGTGCAAGTATCCTAAGATGTAGGCCTATTCTTAGGAAAATTTCGAGATTGGGTCGTTTTTCCCTAATTTTATACAGGATCCAGAATCTTATGGAACGAAAATAAAACCCGGGGGTCCGCAGATGCTGACACGTCGCGATAATAACCGAACAATCAATGTTACATATAATTCGGTGCATTTTTTGAGTGAAATTCGTTACGAATTGGGGTTAGGCGTTATATTTTCGACAGTTTTTCGTACTTTAAGAAGCAGTGAAGTGATTGTTCGGGGCAAAATGGCGCCAGCTCCAAATCTGACAAACGCCCACAAACAAAAGATATTGGAATTTACCCGTCAAAATATGGACTGCTATTGGAAAACCGTACTTAACATTTTATTATTTAACGCTTTAACTCTTCTTATTTTAAAAATGTATTAATGCCACAATTTAATGCATTTTTGGTGCCAATAACCGTTAAAACCATCTGGCCCATCAAGGTTTAACTACTTGTTGTCACTGAAAACAATCTTTGTAAAAAAAAATGCACTAGATTGTGGTATTAAATTAATTTTTGAAATAAGAAGAGTTAAAGCGTTAAATAATAAAATGTTAAGTACGGTTTTCCAATAGCGGTCTATATTTTGACGGGTAAATTCCAACATCTTTTGTTTGTGGGATGTTGTCAGATTTGGAGCTGGCGACAATTTTGCACCTAACAATCACTCTACTGCAAAGTACGAAAAACCGTCGAAAATGAAACGCCTAACCCCAATTCGTAACGAATTGCACTCAAAATTGCACCCCATTAGATGCAACATTGATTGTTCGGCTATTATCGCAACGTGTCAGCATCTGCGGACCCCCGGGTCTTATTTTCGTTCCATAAGATTCTGGATCTGGTATGAAATTACGGAAAAACGACCCCAATCTCGAAATTTTCCTAAGAATAGACCTACATCTTAGGATAATTGAACGAAATTCTTGAATTTTGGCCTTTTCCGTATTTCTTAAATGTATACCACGCGGCTACGTTGTTTGTCATCTCGAAACTCATAATTAAATGAAGCTTAATTAAGATTTGCATAGTGCGCTTATACTTCTGCAATACGAAAAAATCTGTTTTTATTTTCTAAACAACGCTAGGTAAAATAACGGGACTTTTTTTTTTGCTCAATTCACTTGTTTACTGATGCCATTAAATAAAAAAATAGTAAGGTGTCGCTTCCATTTCCTGTTTTCTATAAAATGCATTTTTACAGGTGCGTTTATACTTATGCAAAGCACTGTATAAGTCTGTGTTATTTTTTTTTCGGCGTGACCCCCCCCCCCAAGAAGTAAGGCTGTATACGCCCCTGTATCCAACTCGTTTTATAAAAAAAGACAATTTATCCAACTAAACAACAAATTTGCAAAAGAGAACTCATTCTTTACATCTGAATTAACTTATTTTCATACACTGATTCATAACTTATATAAACTTGGTGAATTTCATCACAACATACACATGCACAAAAATACGTCAACTATACTTTTTTTCAAATCTCAATTCACACCTACCATGAAACAAACAAGGAATACGTAAAATGCTTCACGGCTAATAATGCATGCCATATACTTTATGTCATATCCAGAATGATTTTTTTTTTGTCGGAATGTATAGCTATCTAAACATTTTATGGGGTTCCCCCGTAAAGAATTCGAAACAAAAAAATTTCTTTGAGAGGTGCGGTCACCCTAATTTACATCGCCCATAATAGCCCTTCCACACTAGCCTACTGTGTATTAATACATGTCAAATTGAAAGTGGGAAAGAATTCCACGCGACTGCGAAATTTGTGGGAAAAAAATGTTTTTTCATATTTTACTTCCACACTTGCTTGTATTAATACATTACCTTAACCTAAAAAAAGTTTGATAGAATGTGGGATAGAATTAAGGTTAGACCGCACACAACTGCAGCGGAACTACACTTCACGACGCGGCAAAACATTATTTGTATGAAACTGTATGAGCTATATCGCACTAAGCGGCAACTAAACTTCATTAAATTTCATACAAATTATTTTGAATCGCAGTTCCGCTGCACTGCAGTTCCGCCTAGTGCGGTCTAACCTTTAGAATTAGAACTATTCCTAAATTTCTTCCAGCCTTATTTATTAACTCGGTTTAGCGGCAGCGTAAAGTTACTTCGACTCTACAACGCCTCTAAACCTGGAAAGCTTATTTAAAAAAAAAATATGCCAGGAATAGAGGCGGAGTAAGCTAAAACTGGTTCATAGGAGGTTTAAAGCCGGAGTAAAGCCGTTTTAGTATCTAAATGTCATTTTGACATGCCATCGTCTGAAATTTACAAAGAGGAGTGCAAACAATTTGTTTTCATTTTGATTACTACGAAAGAGTGGATATTTATTTTATATTAATACATCATTTAAATTCTTTAAACGGTTTAACATTACTGGAAGAAGGAGAAGGCCAAAGCAGTACAAAACTCGTTTAGATCCCATGACACTGAGGGATGATTAGTTGTCGGAGAAATATCTATAAACATAAACAAAAATAATTATTTTTTTTTTCTGTTGTAATCTGGAAATTATATACATACCTACATATATTTACAAATTTAAATATATACCTTTTTTGAACTATCTCATTTTTTCAGAACGTTTTGTTTTATTTTTATCATCTATTAGTTAATTTTTTTTACCAAAATATTCCTACAACAAAAACTCTACCAATAACAAAACAACTTAAACGAATAATAATGGAAATCAGCTGAGGTTTGTTTACGTTTATTATAACCAGAGTTTTAGATTGGTGATTTTTTTGATAGAATATTTGACATAAGGCAGGCGTAACTAAAACCGATGAGGAAATATTTTATAAATATGGATTAGTTTGACGTGGCGTAAGCCCGGAGTAAGTGCTTCGACTCGGTTTAACTATTCCGAGGTTTAACCGAGTATTAGTGAAATCTAATAAATACGGCTGTTCATGTATTAACACATGTTAAATCGTGTGGGATAGAATGTCGGGTTGTGTAGGCTGGGCTGTCATTATTTGTTTTCCCAATTGTTTGACATGTATTAATACACAGTGAGCTAGTGTGGAAGGCCTTTAAGACCATAATACATAATGATGTAAATATTTATATATTTATTTTTCTTTAAGCTTTTATAATTATTTCTAATGTATCGCAATATTACAAAGAAACAACCTCAAATCGTTTCTAATAAAATAATAAAAACACTGAATTATAACGAAATATAATTTTCTTAATCTTTTTTCTTTCATGGAATAATTGAGTGATATTGATAATAACGGCGTGGGATAAAAGGGATCTTTTGGGTGCCGCTGTGGGATAACGTGCTTCCAAAGTCTGGCATCACTGGTCACAGTGCGTCTTTAGAGTGGTTGTGGGGGGGGGGGGGTAGCAAAGGAAGGGAGGATAAAGGGATACATAGAAAATTTACCACAGTAGAATTTACAAAAGTTTGAACGTATTTATTACATATATGTATATAATAATAAATTTAAAAAACTTCTTGACAAAAAAAAGTTACTTTTCTACAAAAAAAAAAAATAACTTACAAAATAAAAAAATAACTTTTTTACAAAAACAAATTAACTTTTTTACAAAAACAAAAACGTTTTTACAAAAAAAAAAATTAACTTTTTAGCAAAAAAAAAAAAAAATTACTTTTTTACATACAAAAAATAGCTTTTCTACAAAAAAAAATAAGTTTTGTACAAACAAAATTAACTTGTTTACAAAAAAAATAATAACTTTTTTAAAACTAAATTTCTTGTCAAAATAATATCTTTGTGATGAGAAATTATTCAATTATGTTTTATATTTTTATTATAAATTATACATACAAAATATGCATATATTAACGCTCTTTTCTGACTCACTGACTGGGTAACGTATGATGGTAAAATCAGAAAAAAAAAACTCCTGCTCCTAAACAAAAATGTTAAGGGTTGCAAATTGTCTGGAATTCACTTTTTTATGAATGTAAACGGTGAGTTTGTCAACTAAATTTTATACATATTTGCGCTCAGCCCAGCTCTGGCTAACATAATTATGTTCGACGGGCCAACTAGTCCTGTAACCAACTAGTCTCCGATATTATGATTTTATAATACTTCATTTAGTCAGACATAAAAGATTAATTGAAAAAAAAAACAATCTACAACTGCATACAAACTTTGAAAAAAAAATGAAAATCAATTTGAGTTAATGTTTTTGTACCTCCCTAATTGACTCAATTATTCAAATCTTTATACGGAAAATTGATGTGGTACAAAAGTTGTAATTTAAGATTCTTGGTAGCATATTCTCTACATATAGGGTAAACGCACTAGTATCCGGACACTTAACGTGATTCTTAACTTTGACTTCGTCTCATTTCCTTACTATAAATGCTACCGTGGATAGTTATATTGTTTCAAAGAGTGTAGATATTTCTTAATAATAAGGTGTCCATATAGTTTGCAAATATAACATTTTAAAAATTAAAATGATAAATATTCAAAAAAGTTCGATTTTCACTAGTATCCGGACAGCAAAATTTAGTTTCCGGACGCTTTTGTTTTAGTATCCGGACGCATTTTTAGATACATTTAATATTCATTTACAGAAGTACAGTTAATTTTGTTATTTCCTTTGCTAATGTATTCTTTTATTTAATGGTTCATTATTTTCAAAAACCTAAAGGCAGTAGAAGACCCACAATGATGTTTAAATTTTGTTTTTGTCTTTTCAAAAGACGGTTTGTTTCGTTGATGTTTCTCTAAAAAGAGGTGAAAATGATTGTTGTCTATGTGTGGTTAAGGAAATAAATGCAAATCTCTGGATTATGGATTAGGGACATCGTTCATGGCCTGTGGAGTCGGGGTGTTATGTAGGTAAAGTTAAACCCATCTCTTTAAGAACAACCAACAAGAAACATACATACATACATTTTTACTGTGGTAATTTCACAATGCTTAAGCTGCCATATAAGTGTTACCTTGCTCACTATTATCATTGGTTAAATACAATTTTACATAAAGAAAGAAGATCTTGTTTAAGTGCATTCAATTGATTAGATTTAAATCTAAGAACAATCGAAATAAATTGGACTATTTTGTGCAACATCCAGAAATTATGAACCCAGAAGTCAATTTTGGCTTTCTCAATTTGATCATTTTCACATGTATATATGTATGTAGTTCTTTTTATTAAAATAGACCGAGAGCCCATAGAAAATTGTACTGCTGTTTTAAGATAGATCTATACCTACTTTTTGATGCAAATATGATTTGGGCCTTTGGACGTGCATTGATTATGAATTTTTTTTTTAAGCCTGGATAAAAAATATAACAACTTGAATATGGGGTTCAATATGGATTCCATGGGTTCAAACGTCCGCAAGACGCATTGAAAGATTGAATGTTCGAGTTCGTCTGCAGCCGTAGGGCTCTGAACTCTTATGTTAAATATAAGTAGGTATTACCCAATGGCTGAAATTCGACCAATAAAAACTCACTTTAACATACTCTAGAGTCAGCTAAATTTGTTTGAAAATTAAAGCACAAAACAATTTTTGAATTCAATTCTTTAATATACCTACACAGTGATCGGCACTGTAAAAACGGCACGAGTACGATAACTTAGGCGCCAAGAAATAATAACGGTTTTTTGTAGAACAGCCCAACATTAGCATTTTGTATTATGGCAGGGGGCGTCTAACTCCCCCCATTTGGGCGGGAGGGGCAATTTTATAAAAAAAGGTACTAAAAATTAAAAAAAAATATTAAAAAATAACGGTAATACTAACAATTAAGTTTTATACCTTTTATAAAGCCAATACTTTTTACTATTAGCTAGTTTTTAAATCAAGTCAAATCTATGCCTAGTTTCGAAAAAAACGGGCTTTAAGCTTAACATTTGGGAAAAAAAAATCATAAAAAAAAGTTTTAAGTGTAATTTTTCAAAACAGTAAAATTATATATTATTTTTTTTTTCCTGGAATTCGTTGCTCTAATTAATTCTTCATTAAAAAATGAAAACTAGATGATTTTATATCATCTTGTTTTTGTGAAAATTGAAAATTACCAAACCTACTTTTTTATAATTCTTTTAGTTTCAGTAAATGTACTTGGTCTTACTTTTTTAGACAGCGCTGTATTAATTTTTCCAATTTGTTTGTAGTTTCGTTGTGCTAGTGCATAAACAGTATGATAGGGAAGGGGGGGGGCATGCTGCCCCCCTCCAACCCCCCTGCTTGGCCCAGTATAGGATTTGGGGTGGGTGCAAGTTTGGTTATATGCACAGTTTCTTATGAATTACAAATTTTCCATAAAAACCTCCAAGGAATCACATTCCTCGTGCAATTTGAATAACTAGCAAAGTTTCAAAATATTAAAACTTAAAATGTACAGAACACAATTTAAATCTTGTTTGAGACCATTCAAGTGTTACGGACTGTCTGTACATAATAGATCATAGAAAAAAAAACCGCACAAGCTTTACAATTTGTCCCGTTATGTTTTTTGCATGCACATTACATGTAATGTGCTTGCAAAAAAAAAAAAAATACAAAGGTAATTCTTTAATCAGCCTTTGTGGGAATAAAGTGTTTTTTTTTTTAACAATGGCGGCTAAACATCCACTGCTTTATACTTAACTTAGGAATTTTTCCCATTTTTTGATCATTTGAGGATTTAGTTTCGACCAACGAAAAAACATAACATAACTTACTGTACTATACCTATTATAAAAAGAACTATGTATTTTTTCATAATCCACAACGAAAAATAATTAAAAAATAAAAATAAAATTAAAAGAAGGTTTGGTAATTTTCTCAAAAACTAGAAAATATAAAATCATTTAGTTTTCACTTTTTAATGAAGAAATAATTAGAGCAACGAGTTTCAGAAAAAAAAAAAAATAATATATAATTTTAATGTTTTGAAAAATTACACTTTAATCTTTACAACCCGTTTTTTCGAAACTGTGCATAGATTTCACTAAATTTAAAAACCAGCTATTAGTAAAAAGTGTTGGCTTTAGAACAAGATATTAAACTTAATTGTAAGTATTACCGTTATTTTTTAATATTTTTTTTTTCATTTTTAGTACCTTTTTATAAAATTGCCCCTCTCGCCCAAACGGGGGGAGATAGACCACCCCTTCAGTATTAAAAAATGCTTGTATTGAACTGTTCTATACAAAACAGTTATCAATTCTTGGCGCCTAAGTTATCGTACTCTCCCCGTAAAAACAAATATTAACCATATTTGTGTACCTAGTAGATGATTTAATATTTGTAGATATAAATGAATTATGATTAAAAAGGATGAGCATTTTGTGACACCGCAACGGACAGGTACAATCGTTCCTAACTTAATTTTTTCTTGGATTTCAATGTAATAATCTATTTTGTAGCTCGTACCACTGGAAAAATAGAAGTAATATACAGTAGAGGCCACTTTTAGTCACAAGAAGATGAGAGACAAATGTGGCTGTTCTTGTACCTAATTCTGAAGATACAAAAATCAGATCTTTATGAATGAGGTGAAAAATTAAAGCAGGGATGACTTAAATTTGTATGCAAACTTAATCGGAAAATGTTGTACAAATTCATTCTAAAAATGTGATTGAGTTAATAGTCGTTTCGATTTTTGGCGCATAAAATTAAAAAGTTGATACAAAATTTTACAAATTTGTAAAATAAAACCCACGCACATATTGACTTCTTGACTTAAACCTCCTACGATTAGGTATAAGATAATGTAAAAAAAATTTGTTGATTAATTTAACAAGAGCAAAACGAATTAATATAAAATAAATTCGTAACTTACAAAATTCTAAACGGATCCTCCAGATTAAGGTTTAAAAAGACTGCCCTTAAGATTTACACAAAAAAAAAAATTATGTACAAATTCTTGAAAACGTCGAAAAAATTTAAAACAATTTAAGTTAATGTTTTTTTTCACCTACCTAATTTACTTAATTATTCAGAAATTATTAATTTAAATTCGTAGGTTGGCAATTGGTACAATTGACGAAGTCGAAAGGAAAAAAACATTATTCAGTCGAGCCCGTTCATAGCCATATGAAGATGAAATAAAAAAATTGGGCACGACTGGATCGCACAAACTTGCTCTCGTAGCTAACAACTTGAACGTAGTTTAAAAATGACAATGTACATAAATATAATGGTTCTATATTATTATGATATCATTAAAAAAAGTTTTAAAATCAATTTAAAATATAAATTATTACTATAATTTAATATAATTTTTTTTTTAATAGCTAAAACAGATAGAGATTTCAAAAATTGTTAGAGCGGTTTTCTTAAAAATTAATTTCTTATAATGGGTGATTTTTTAAGAGGTTTAGAACTTTTTTTTAAAAAAAAAACACAAAAAATTCGAAAAAATGAATGAAATATTTATTTGAATCGATAGTTTGAACCTTGCAATTCAATGTTTAAAGATAATTTCATGCAAATGTTGACCGCGGCTGCGTCTCAGGTAGCCCATCCGCTGAGTCCAATTTTGGCATACTCTTTCACACATATCGGCCGGTATCTCACGAATGAATGCATGGATGTTGGCTTCCAGTGCGTCAATCGAAGCGGGCTTGTCCCTATAGACATTAGCCTTGACATACCCCCACAAAAAATAGTCTAATGGTGTCAAATCGCACGATCTAGGCGGCCAATTGACCGGCCCGAAACGTGAAATTAACTGTTCACCAAACTCGCCTCGCAATTGCGCCATTGTTTCGCGTGCTGTGGTGCATGTGGCACCGTCTTGTTGAAACCACATATCATGCAAGTCAAGAACTTCCATTTCGGGCAAAAAAAAAGTTTGTTATCATCGCTCGTTAGCGTTCACCATTGACAGTAACGCTGCGATTCGCATCATCTTTGAAGAAATATGGCCCAAAAATGCCGCCGGCCCATAAACCGCACCAAACAGTGGCTTTTTCGGGATGCATTGGTAGCTGTTGCAATGCTTCTAGCTGATCTTCACTCCAAATGCGGCAATTTTGCTTATTTACGTACCCATTCAACCAAAAATGAGCCTCATCGCTGAACACAATTTTTCGATAAAAAAGCGGATCCTCGGCCAGCTTTCCAAGAGCCCATTCACCAAAAATTCGGCGTTGTGGTAGGTCGGCTGGCTTTAGTTCTTGCACCAGCTGTATCTTAAAAGGCTTTACGCCCAAATCCTTCCGCAAAATTTTCCACGTAGTGCTGTAACAAAGGCCTAACTGCTGGGAACGGCGCCGAATCGACATTTCGCGGTCTTCTGTCACACTAGCTGATACGGCCGCAATATTTTCTTCACTACGCACAGTACGTAAACGTGTTGGTGGTTTAATGTCCAACAAAGTAAATTTGGTGCGAAATTTGGTCACAATCTTCCGAATAGACTGCTCAGAAGGTCGAGAATGCCGACCATAAAATGGAAGCAGCGCGCGATGAACATTTCGAACCGAGCACGAATTTTGATAGTAAAATTCAATAATTTGCAACCGTTGTTCATTTGTAAGACGATCCATGGTTAAATTGCAAACCAAACTGAAGCTGTTTGACAGTGACACAAGGTACTAAACACACGTCAGCTGTCAAAACCAGTGTTGCCAAAACAAACCAGCTAAAAAATTTGGTATGCCAAATTTTAGAATTAAATAAAATACAATTTTACATAAAATTAAAACAATATTCACTGACCCGTTTTCAAGATATTGAATTTTCAAAAAAAAAAATTTCAATATTTTTTTAAAAATACAAAATTTTTTTTTTCGAAAAATTTTATATGTTAAATTGTTAAAATTGTAAAGGACCTCATGCATTAAAAATTTGGTTGAAATCGGTGTAGCCGTTAAGGAGAAATTTAAAAACCAAAATATCGGTTCTATGACAGGTACTGTTAATAACCGTTACAAAAAAATTTGTTTTCTACCAAAATATTTATTTTAGTAATTATAGAAGCTCGATATTTCTTTTTCAAAATTGTTAGAGCCGTTTTTGAAATAAATCAATTTTTGGATTTTGATTGTATGGGAGGTACCGTTATTTTTGAGCTAAAAAAAATTTCAATTTCCCCTCTAGGGAATCACCAAAGGACCTTAAGTCCAAAGTTTGAAGAAAATCGCTTCAGCCGTTTAGGCTGCAGGTCGAGGTACAGACAGACAGACGGACAGACGGACAGACAGACGGAATTGGGAGACCCACTTTTTTCGCGTTCTCTATCATCGTAATGTTAGGGAAAATTATTATGTCGAATTTGTTTTTTTGCATGAATCCTAAACTTGCCCTATACTACGTATATCGCAAGCAGCGGCGTACGCAGGGGGAGCTTAGGGGCTTGAGCCCCCCCCCCCCCCCAAGCAATATGGTATACTGTGCTGAGATTTCTTATATCATCGAAGAAAGTTTTTCATTATTTTTTAGTTCAAATTTTATTTTTGTTAATTTTTATCTTTAGCAATATTTTCAATTTTAATTTAAAAAAAAAACTATAGACATGGATTTCGTATTGAAATCATTAGTTCATACCACACGTAATCTAGATTTTGTTTGACATTTCAAACGTATCTCAGTATTCATAGAAACCCAAACAAAATTCCTTTGCAATCAGTCAAAATTCGCAAAATGATTTCACACATTTGATTTTTTCCTTCTTTTCCCATTAAAAAAAAGCCGGAATGAAATAACGAATGGAATGCACTTATTAACATAATGCATTCTCTTAGTATCTTCTCTTTATGGCTTTTTAGTGTGGTCAAATGCTTTGGTTAGGCTTTAAACAGTGTCTTCGCGCTCAGTGAACGTATCAAATATTCAAAAAATATTTTCAAATATTTCATGATTTATTTGCCTAATGTTATTCCTAGTGCTACGACATAAGACATTAATAAAGCTGTAGAGTCAATTGATGACATTTTGAAGAACTGCCCTTAACTTGTATCAGAGGTAGACAATCCTCTCAAACTCTTTTTTTAAAGTTAATGGGCCGTACTCATAGTCGTTTTAAACTACACTATTTTGCACTATTTTTGACGTTCAATAATTTAATAAACTTCAATTTTGATAAGTACAGAAATCGAATTGGAATAAATTGTTATTGAAGGTTTTGAATGAACAACAACTACTTGTGTTGGCTTCCACCGAGTATTAGATTTGGCTGGAATTATTGCAATTTCATGGCTTCGGTGATGAAATACGTAGTGCAACGGCCTTTGAGGTAGCTTGGTCTAGGTTCGAATCCAGTTGACGGCAAAACAATTTATAAATTAAAATTGGAACTAAAGACTAAGCATCACTAAAAGGAATCTGATGATTGGTGTGGCAGCCATGAAATTGCAATAATTCCAGCCAAATCTAATACTCCGTGGTAGCCAACACAAGTGGTTGTTGTTCATTCAAAACCTTCAATGTTAAATATGACGGAGCGAAAGCTATGCAGCCTAACTGCAAATGTTATCACGAGAAAACACCTTTGAATAAATTGTTATTATTGATCTTATTTAAACTGCACTTAAGTTAAACATGAGTTTAGCGAACCACTATGAAAACACCCCAATAATAATTTGTATTTTGAGAAATCCCTTGAAAAATATTAACATTTTTTCATTGTATTAGCTACTGCTTCTTTAAATTATAATAATGTCCGTTGCTTTACTCTGAATTTTTGTGATTTTCTGTGCGTTTGTTCCTAAGTTCTGTGAATTTCATTTTATTTATAAGAACTTGACAGGAATTTGGACTAAAAATCACAGAAACTCAATGTAAAGGAACAGACATATGTAATAATTGTTTAACAGTGTTTTTTGAGAGAGTGACTAGCAACTCAGTAAAAGTTTTACGAGGAAAACACTAACAAAATTCTCTATAATAAATTGTTTTGTTATTGTTTTTAGTGTAAACATTTTGCTGAGTTGCTATTCACTCTCTCAAAAAATTCGGTTATATAACAAAGCTATGAGCTTATTTAAAAAAAAACGGACATTTTATTAAAATGTGAATACACTTTTCACCTACCCCTATTACCGTTGACGTTGTTTAAATCGAGTCCATAAAGTGGATTTTTGTTTGTTACAAAAAATATTTGTTTACAAAGAAAGAAAGGTAAAATTAATTTATATATGGAGTATTTTGTGTGTATTTCTTCTTTTTTTATTTTTCTATTGAAATTTAACTTCTGGTGATAATACGAAAGGCTTAAGTTTTGTTTGCTATTTTGTGATACCTTAAAAAAATTTCACCATTTTGACTAAGCCCCCCCCAAACAAAATCCTGCGTACGCTACTGAATGCAAGTAAAAATGTGCTTTTATCCGACTGCAAATTGGGTTAAGCGCACAGAAAAAAAGATTAAATGACGATAACAAACACGAAAAAGTTCCAGTGTTACTTGCAGATTTTAATTGTCAAACAAAATTCGGTGCAGTATAAAATTGAGAAAATTTAAACTTTTTGCTACAGTAGGCTAGGCAGTCAATTAAGTCAGAAAAAGTCATTAGTCAGTAAAAGTAGAATAACAGATTCAGGCAAGATTTTTGATTGAAGTTACAGTCTTGTGTTCAGCCATCAGTTACCTTCAACTATTTTGTTAGCTTTCACAAATGAAAAGCTTACCAGATCAAAATAATTATAATACACCTTATTGCATCACGATAGGTTGTCAACAGCAGTTCTTTATAACATATCTTGCTTCAACTTAATTTTAGTTAATGGAATTTTGTTTAAGTGCAAACAATTAGTTATGTTTTTGTTTTATCTAGCAAATGCAAGTCATTTTCAATGCTCCCATTCTTACTCTATGAGTGAAATCTGTACATTTTATAGTTTGAATATGTGCAGAAGAAAATAAATATTTAACTGAAATTGTATTTTTTAATTTATTAGACTCTCTGTAAATTTCGGTCCAAATAAACAGTCTCGTCTCGGTTGCTCAAAAGGCAGTCTCGTCTCGAGACCGAGACTTTTCTCGTCTCGTGGCCAGCCTTATTTGGCAGGGATGCCGAGATATGACATGGCTCTGTATAATTCGTTCCTTTTCACGCTATCATACGCGATTTTAAAATCGATAAAGAGGTGGTGAGCAGAGATGGCGGAGTAGATAACCTCAGGTAATCTACCCGTTTAACTACGCGTAGTTAATTCAGTAAACTACACCCCTGATTTGTTTCATTTACTACCTACATTTGTTACGTGTGCTACCTGCACATAAAACGTTAAATTTGAAAAATAATTTGAAAACAATTAACGAGCAGACGAAATTGAATGGCAAAAGAACCAAATATGTTTGCATGAATGGGCTAAAATAAGGTTTTAGAAATTCAGTAAAAGAAAAATGCAAATTGATTTATTTCTATAGTCAATGTTCTTAAGAGTAATATTAATGTCGATACATTTTTTTTTTGATATTATTTCAGTTTGTCAATTTTGAGGTTGAAATGACAATTCAAACTACATTTTGACTTTTAACGCTACATTGACTACATTTAACTACGCTAACTACATTTAACTACATTTACTACCTTATTTATGTAACAGACGTAACAAATGTAGAAAATCAAAAAAATTGGCGTTTTTGCCATCTCTGGTGGTAAGTATCAATCTGGAATTCCTGAGTTTTTTCTTGAATCTGTCGGAGTTTGAACATTTGATCGATAGTTGTTCTAAACCCACACTGATAGGAGCTGATAAGATCGTTGACAAAAGGTTTTAAGCGGTCACAAAGGATAGCCGACAACATTTTATAAGCGACGTTTAGGAGACTAACTCCTTTGTAGTTGGTGCATCTCAGAGCATCTCCCCTTTTATTGATGGAGCGCACTATACCGAGGTTCCATTTTTCGGGCATACTTACATCCGACCAAATTTTGAAGATAAGTCTGCTTACCAATTCATTCTCTCGCCGCCAATTTGAATAGTTCTGCTGGAAGGCCATCCGCACCAGCAGCCTTGTAGGACTTACTTTAGGATATTGCCAGCCGCATTTCGGTTAGGTCGCGTGAACGGAAATGTTGCTCATCATCGCCCAAGTTGAACGGAGTGTTCTCACTACAAGTGGTATCTTGGCTGTCTTCGCCGTTAAGCAGTCTAGAGAAGTGTTATTTTCAGATCCTCAGCACTGACTACTCTCTCAGCAGCTATTGTTTAGTCTTCAGCATAGCCTGGTAGGGCTCGTCCTTAGCTGCATGCGCTAGCCGGCATCGAACAAGGGGTTTCGTTGTGGTCGCCTAGTGAAACCCAGAACATCAGAGGCGGCACTTCTGATGGCTTGTTGACAGTGTTTCTATTGGTTCTCTGCACTTGATGGTAATGGCGGACTTGCGGAGTTGAGTGTACTCACTTACTTTCTTGTGGCTGCGCGGCGCTACAATCCGGTGTGGACCAGGGCCCCAACTAACAAGCCTTCTCCAGCCAGCTCTGTCTCTAGCTAGCTGTTCCGAGTTTCGCAAGCCAAATGTGTTGAGGTGCTCTTACACCTGCCTGCGCCACCGGTTTCGCGGTCTTTCTTTACTGCGCCGACCCTGGGAGATGGATTCAAAGACTTTTCGGGCCGGAGCATTGGTGTCCTACATGACCTAGCCATCTCAATCGTTACCTTTTCATTTTTTTGACCAGGTCGATGTCGCTGCCCATACAGTTCGTAGTTGTAACTTCACTTCCATCCCTAGTCTATAGATGCCGGGCCGGAGATCACCCGAAGAATTTTTCTTTCAAATATTCCTAAGGTTTACTCATCCGCCGCTAACAAGGTGCATGCTTCTGCACCACAAAACAGGACCGGAATGATGTGCCTTATACAGTGACACTTTAGTTATTCAAGAGAGGGCTTAACTTCTCAATTGCCTTCTTGTTCTTAGCCCAAAGAATCGCTGGTATCGTTGTCTGAATTGATAGCGGAGCCTAGGTAGACAAAGTCCTTAACTATACCTCAAAGTTATATCTGTCGAAGACGTCGGTGTTAAGCGTCCTTTCTAGATGACATCATATACTTTGTTTTTCCCTCATTCAGCGCTAAAACCATCTTCGCCGCTTCCTTCTCAATGCTTGCAAAAGCTCCAGTGACATCACACTTTCATGATTCATGAAAATGTTTAGACATTTTTCATTATGGTAATCCTACTTTTAACGGAACCATCTCTATTTCTTCTGTATAACTGGAAAGGTTTAAACCACATAAGTTCTCAGAACATAATATGGCCCATACACATCAGTGGCGAACATGCCTTCGCCACATACGGTCAGACAATCAGCTCAGACATTAGTTTGTATTGTGCTTACAGCAGAGCTTTGCTACGGTGATGATCGTTCTAAAATCTGACCAATGGCAACTCTAGATATGCTAAGGTGTTCAACATCCTCGTCGAGCTCAGAATTTGTACACCACCTGCAAATGTCTAGAACGGCCGCTACAGATTCAATAATTGGATGTTTACACAGACACACGTCTATAAAATAAGCCTTGGAGCTAGCTAAAATAAGCCAATAGCCACTGTGTTACTAGTCAACTCAATGGATTTGGGTTAAGCAAACCGCGACGTACGTACACACATAATGTATGTATTATATGCTCTGAAGATGAACCACGAGAACTATTGGTGACGTACGCTACGCTCCCTGCTAAATGATCGAAATATATTTGAGACACAAATAGATAATCAAGAAGCTTTGCTTTGATGACACTTTAGACAGGGACAGGTGTTAATGTTGAAAGTGTCAATCGACAATATGAATAAACAATGTTGATCAGCTCGTCAAAGTGTTAGTATAAAATCCCCAATCGATTGGCCTCAGCCAAAACTATCTACGTAGATAGCTGACTATTTACAAACTTCGAAGTACTTATTAGTGTTTCAGGGACTGAGGTAGAACTGATGGAAGTGCATTTATTTAAAATTTGTTAAAAGTCTACAACTTAAACCTATTTCTGACACATAACCTATAGCACACCATTCATTCACTTGCCACAATATGCTACATCCTTTCAGGATTATAAATTACGTTGACACAATCATCCCAATTTTCAAATTTAACTTCAGGATAACGATGATGACATCCTATAAATGGCTTGTTGCAAAATCATCATTGCTTTGGGTTAAGGTATACCAATGGTATAGTACCAACAACCTGCCTACACAGTATAGTACCTATAGTTACGAATAATAGACACCCATCAGCTGGCCATCTAACTAACTCTCACATAAAATTACATTATTTTTGTGTTTCTCAGGGCTGATGGCTGGGCTCGCTTGCTGCTGCTGCTACTGCTGATCCACCGACATGTCATTTCCGCCTGAAATGTGGCTGCTCGTCGTGTTCATTAGAATTTTCGTGGTGCACACAATATTCCCACCAAACAATAATTGACACAATGACAGTCCAGCGGAAATTAATTATTCCAAGAGAAGAGAAGTCAAAAAAGACCGACGGCTACGGCAACGGCAACGCGACGAACGAACAAGGACGACCGACCTTAAACACAATAAACAACAAAAAGGCATATTTCAAACACCTCCCCTCATTTTGTATCCAATATGAGGTTTCACCCAAATAGCAAGTTGAAGGACTCTTTATACTACTATATCCTGCAGTAGGTACAAGTATAATGTTTTTACATCCTCAGCAGAGCGGGGTTGTTTCACTAGAAACGCGATTCTACACAGTTTTGTTTTTAGAATAGTGTGCTGCCTGCTATTTAATTTATCCATATGTGTGCAAACATACGAGTATATGAATCGCTGCTTAGAAGTCCCTGCAGATGCATAAATATTATGAACTTAACACAGGTGTAATTTATCCCACAGAATTTAAAGCATTCGAAGGAATATCAAACAAGTTGCACTCCGATGATGTTGGATCAAATCACTTGTCCATGGGGAAATTAATCTGCGACCTAAAGTCTTATGTAAGCTTGTTGGATAAAATAAAAATATCATTTTATCGGTATTTATTAAAAATGAATATTATAAACAAGAATCTTATAGTAGAAAAGTGCAATATGTGTAGTTCATATTAATTTATATATATTAGTAGAAGTTGAAATGTTTTATTTTCGAAATTTATTCTGGGCTTTTTGAAGATTTTTTTGATATGTATAAAGCTTGTAACAAAAAAAAATTATTGCGCTGTTGGATTTTGAGATTCCTACGGGGTTACCTGATAACTTGATGTCAAGTTAGCAGGTCAACTTTCTCAAAAATTTAGATAAACGATCCGGGAGTGGATAAATGTTTAAACAAAATGTATTGCTAATTTGTAACGAAGAAAAGGTATTACTTTTTTGTTTCGTTTTCGAGATACAGGATTATCTGCAAACTTGACGTCGGAGGTAACCCTGGTGGAATAACTTTTGAACTAAGGGTCGAAAAGCGATTATTTTTGGTGAATAATCATAAGCAGCCGGTGGACAAACGAACGCACATAGTTTCATTCGCGTAAGTTGCCATTTGGGGGTTTTGCTATAAATACGAAATTAAGGGTCGAAAAGCGATAATTTTTGGTGAATATTCATAAACAGCCGGTGGACAAACGAACGCACATAGTTTTATTCGCGTAAGTTGTCATTTGGGGGTTTTGCTATAAAAACGAAATTAAGGGTCGAAAAGCCATAATTTTTGGTGAATAATCATAAACAACCGGTGGACAAACGAACGCACATAGTTTCATTCGCGTAAGTTATCATTTGGGGGTTTTGCCATAAAAACGAAATGTTGAATAACTTTTGAACGAAGGTCGAAATATTTTTTTTTGCTGCGAGTTTTTTTTTGATTTTGGAGTGCTGCTATAAAAAAGAAAAGCTTAATAACTTTTTTCCTGAGGGTGGGCAAACGATTTTCTTGGTTGGAAAAACGTGTACAAACGATTCTGATAAACCCCACCAAAAAATTTTTAGTTCGGGGTTCCCACTTCACACAGCTGACGGTGATAACATTTTTGTCCGTTTAAGGAAGCTGTCGATTGAAGCGAAAAAATTAGCAAATTTCTTGCCTGTTCCTTTAATCTAAATTTCTGTGATTCCCTTTGCATTTTTGTTTCCAAATTTCTGATACTTCCTGATACTTGACTAAACAGAAATTCAGAGAAAAGAGACGGACATAATATTTGTATTGATAAAAAATAACAAAAAAAATGGCTCTGTGAAGGATTGTGCTCGTTTTGAATAAAAAAAAATATATTAAAAAGAAGGGTTGTGCTGAAACGAAGGTCAGAAATTCATAAATTACTGAAATTTTTGTCCATACCTCAAAAAAAATTAAACAAATTACGGTTGATATTATTGTCCGCGTGCGATCAATGGAGTGTCCACAAAAAGAAATATAAAATGGAATTTAAATCCTAGTTCCACGGTCGCCATAATTTGTCGGTTGAATGGATCTGTCTGAATGGAATGGGTGAGTCTGAAGGGATCATTGGGATTCGTGGCAGGAGAACAACTTCACTTTTAAATTTGCCGTACAAAATTGTAGCTTCAAGAACATTGCCCATAATTTTTTTTATAACTAATCTTGTACCGTTGCATAGCTTAGGTGCTTTTAAATTCCGAAGCAATATGATGGGTGAGCCAATTTTTAATCGCAAGCTATTTGGTGGCATTCCTGGTAAAGCCAGAAAATTTAAAAGGACTGCTTCGTCAGGATCGGTTACAGTGTCGATCGATTTGAACAAAATCTCATTGCCGGGCAATGACTGTTGTATTTTAAAGTTAATAGCGTCAACATCGATATATTTTGCAGCTAAAGCCTAATCCACATCTGTGTCATGTGTTGTGTTGTGGAGACGTGTGTCGCTATCGCTACAATGTGTTTCATATGCGTAGAACCATATTTGTCTCGTGTGTTGTGTTGCAGTGTGGCGCATAGATTATATGGAATGCCAGCGACACACGACTCCACAACACACCACACGACACACATGTGGAGCAGGCTTAAGATATCTCGTTCACGAAGCCCCGCATGTATCTTGTAATTCTGGTAATATGCTTTCAATCAAAGCTTCTTTCGTATTTACCATGTTGCAGAATTTGTCTGGCAATTTGATGCATTGTGTGTCTCCATGCAATGGTATTGTTCCATTTCCAATGTTTAGCAATTTCTCGGAGAATGATAGTGCCTTGCAGTTGAACACGTATATTTGTGTTAAGACGTAATGTCCTGGTTCTGACTGTAAAAACGGTTCGAAAATACCCACAATTTGTCGCTCCTCCATCTGCTCGATATGGTTGTCCTGGCAGCGTGCATTTATTTGCTGCTTCTCAACACCCATGAAGTAGATTTGCAGAAATTTTGAATCGGTATCAGGCATCGGCATTAAAGAACCAATTTGATGATACACTTGGCCCTAAATCTTAAAACTTAAACGTTGTTTGAAAATTGCGACCATCCTCATTCTGTACGATTTTTGTTGCTCCAAATGATGTCATTTTAAAGCACGAATTGAATTTTAGAATTTTACGCAAAAATAATTTATTTTTAGATCACAAACCTCTGAAAAAAATCTAAGTGCTCAGTTGAGTTTTTTGTCTCACTTAAAAAATCTCTGAGCGCGCTGTTGATGGTTCTTGCGGCGAATTCAATGGTTCTTGCGGCGAATTCAATGGTGGCAATACAACTTTTCCAGACGCGAAGCAGAAACCGGCCGATTCACCTTTGTATTTGAGTGCATGACAGTGTTGGCATTGTTTGTTTATAGCACCGATTACAATTTGTGAATGCGACGAATAGTCGGTGTCTGACTCATATTCAAACGCAAGGCGAAGAAGTGATGCACGTGCCAATGCGCGATACACTTGCAAACATGTTTGTTCACGTATTCTGAATGTGTCGGTGCCTCGTTGATGA
This sequence comes from Melangyna quadrimaculata, assembly GCA_949320155.1. NCBI lineage: Eukaryota > Metazoa > Arthropoda > Insecta > Diptera > Syrphidae > Melangyna > Melangyna quadrimaculata. The sequence goes on along the minus strand of OX439483.1, from coordinate 216,017,421 downwards.
GCCAGTCTTTGTCTCAATGCATTAGCTCGAAGGCGTTCGTCACATTGCTCTTGAGTTTCATTAGCACTTGTGATTGCAGCCTCGTTTCTTCAATTTTCATTGTCCGGCAATTGATCTTCTGCCGATCTTTTTAACCGCAGTTGCGATTCCTGGTCCTTAGTATTGGTTGAGCTAGGTGGTCTGGGCAGGTTAAAATAAAAAAAAATCATACTTTTTTTTAATTTGATTGATAACGACAATTAATAAAAAAAACGTTAATAAATTATAGGTATAAAATAAAAGTTTAAAAATTTATCGATACATAAATTCGCTTCGTCGCGTCGTTTGACGGAAAAAAAAATTTTCGCCGACTTTGTTGTGGTCAAAGTAGGACACTTAAGTTGGCACTGATTTTTGTACACGTACTTTGAACCCTTATACATAAAATATAATTTTTATGCTTTAGGTCTATATTTGTAGCTAAGTATCTAAATCAGACGACGTTTCAAACGTGGTTACGTTTTTCTTCAGGTCTCAAAAACATAGTTATTAATATTTAATAGCTTCAATTTTTAAAAATTATAAAATATGTACTCCTCTTTTGGTTGTATTTTGGTTTTTGAACGCAACTATTATTCTTTTTAATATTAAGAAATGTCTTGAAAAAGACGTTTTTTTTAAATCAAAAGTTCGAATAATAATAAATATTTCAAACTATATTTATTATATTTTGAATAATAATTCAAAATATTTTAAATAATTCTAACCTACAAAACAAGTTAAATATAAATTCTAAGTTTTAGTTTATTGCCTTTCAATGAGTTGACCATATATGCTGCTAAGTCACGAAGAATTATTATCATAAAATATAGTTATAATATTTATATCTTTTTTTAAGCAACTTTGGTACTGAATTTAAAAGTTCCAAAACTGTTCACTTGGCTTAAAAAAAGATGTAAACATCTATTATAACTATATTTCATGATTTTATGGTTCTAAGTACGTGTACAAAAATCAGTGCCAACTTAAGTGTCCTACTTTGACCACTGCAATGTTTGCATCATAATTGTGTTGCACTTAGTTAGCATCATATTTCTTGCCAAAACTATTTCACCGATTTGGATCGAATTTCGTCTTGTGATACTCTAGAGTCTAGACTATTTGATTCCAAATTTTTAGAAGAATTGGACAATTTTTGACATATTTTTTGAGTGCTTCAAATTTACTTAGTTTTTTCAGATTTTTTTTTTAATTCATGGTTAGATAGCAACACAAATATAACATGCATTTAAAATTGATGCTGTTTTGTAGAAAATTTTATAAAAAACAAGTTTATAGTGGACGGTTTTTTCATAAGTTGCATATTTCCAAAGTTATAAAGGAAATTGTCGGAAAAAAGGGGTGATTTTAGCGTTTTTTTCACTGTTGCTGCAAACTTGGCTATATACTCCTCTAACATGCCCCAACAACATATAAAAAATGCAGAACTACATCGCGCTTTGCGAATTTAGCACTTTTTTTTGTGTAATTATTCACTGTGCTAAAAGAACTCAATCTCAATATTTACTCATATCAATCAAAGATCACTATTCACTAATAACAAAACAATGCATTCGTCCTTCCTACCGCATTTTCCCAGAAACATATACGAAAGCAACAAAGAGAATGACAAAAAAACGTACCCAAAATGTACCTGGAGCTGCTTGCATACCTAATGTATCGTGCCTTATCGCATCATACTTACGCTTACGCTTTCATTTATTTAGCTGGGCTTTGCTTAGGACATTGTGTAGTAAAACGCTCTTGTATTCTAGATTGTATTGTATTTGTGCTTGTATTTGTAATTTGTATAGATATTATTAAAAATTTTATGAAATTGTGCAGGGCAGATGTTGCAAGCTAAAATGTTTCAAGGGAGACTTGTTCTATGAGAGGTTTATGTTGTGTGTCTGCAGGAAAATATAATTGAGAACAATATGGGGGTAGGTTAGGTAGGTATCTATTTTTTTTTTTTAATTATTTCAATGCTCTTTGTAGAGAATTTGGGTTTGGTATCGCATATTGTAATGGGAGTTTTGTGTTGTGTGAAGGAAAATATGATTTGAAAATAGGTAGGTAGGTAGGTAGGTGGGTAGGTGGGTAGTTTTTTGTATTTATAGTATTGATTATTGTATGAAATCATTATCATTATTTCAACATTGCCATTTGTTACTTTTTGAAAATAAAAAGTACATCATACAATTTATTCATTTAAATTCTTGGTTTAGCGGCGATAAACCTGCTAACTGAGAGGAATCGCCACTGTTTAACCGACGACAGTTCTGGACTAATTGTGAATTCCGAGTCCGTTGACCAATATTTCCTCCTCGTCCACGAAGACGTGGCATTGTTTTATATACGTAACTTATATGTATGTGAATATAATACACTTAATATTCACTAAAATGCGACACCTGAATTATCAAAGGACACCATACAAAAAATTAAAATGTCAAAATAACGCAACACACTTAATAATAATACACTCAAACTAAAATGTAGAAAAAACGACATCCTATGCAGGTAACTTATATTTGAATATAATACGCTCAATATTTACGTAAATGCGATACATATAATACCAAAACACAGCGTACAAAAAAAATAAACGCATTGAATGAATGCATACACAAAATGAATGAAATGAATCAATGAATGAATGCATACACAAAAATTCATTCAAGTCAATCCAGCCTTATAGATAAATAACCTAGATTTCGACTGCAGCACCATCTGCCAGGCTGATTTGTGAATCTAGACCATCCAAGGCGCCACCCAAACGCATACAAAAAAAAGGGCACGACTGGATCGCACAAACTTGCTCTCGTAGCTAACAACTTGAATGTAGCTTAAAATTGACAATAGGTATATATAGTGGTTCTATAACATTATGATATCATTAAAAAAAAATTTAAAAACAAATTATTACTATAAATTAATATAATTTGTTTTAATAGCTAAAACGGATACAGTTCAAAAAAAATTATGCTACCTGATTTGTTTGATAAATATGAATTTATGAAAAAAAAAATTTCAAAAATCGTTAAAGCGGTTTTTTTTTAATAATTTTTTATATACAAAAATTCTTGAAAATTAAAAAAAAAAATTTGGTATGCCAACTTTGAGTATTTAATAAAATACAATTTTTCACAAAATTAAAAAAAATCAATAACCCATTTTCAAGATATTGAATTTTCAAAAAAAAAAAGTCAATATTTTTTTAAAAATCAAAAAATTATTTTTTTGAAACCCTATAAAATTTTTTTTTCTACCAAAAATTAATTGTCTTAACTATAGTAGCTCGTAATTTTTTTTTCTACCAAAAATTAATTGTAGTAGCTCGTAATTTTTTTTTTTTTCAAAATCATTAGAGCTGTTTTTGAAATAAATACATTTTTGTTTATTGGTTGTATGTTAGGTACCGTTATTTTTTGAGCTAAAAAAAAGATTTTAATTTCCCCTCTAGGGAATCCCATTCCCATAAGAACCTTAAGCACAAAGTTTGAAGAAAATCGCTTCAGCCGTTTAGGCTGCAGGTCCAGGAACAGACAGACAGACGGACAGATGGACAAACAGACAGAATTGCGAGACCACTTTTTTCGCGTTCTCTATCATCGTAATGTTAGGGAAAATTATTATCTCGATTTTTTTTTTGCACGAATCCTAAACTTGCCCTATACTACGTATATCGCAAGTAAAAGTTCATTTAAATCGGTTCAGCCGTTTAGAAGAAGTTCAGTGACATACACACGTAATAATAATAATAATAATAATATTAATTTGAACTATAGCCTGTAAAGCCTCAGGTCTCTTAAATGCAATACACGGCACTAGTTAGAGGGAATAGAAGGAAAGGAAAGTTTGTTGGGACATTGGATTGAGAATTAGACGTTAATTATCTCATGAAATTCCACGGGTGGCATCCAGTTGAAACTGGGGAATATAGAAAAGAATGCAACCTAGACTGGGGCTCGAACCCACACGTCCATCAGGTTAGCAGTCAAACACTATATCCACTGTGCCATTGCCACCCGCACGTACAGTAGAATTATATAATATAAAAAGATATTTATTTCTTTTATTTCAATATCTTGAAAACGGGTCATTAAAAATTTTAAAATTTTGGTGTGATCCAGGCGAACATTTTATTTGTTTATTTTCAAAGGAAATTGATTTTTCTCAGATTGTTTGAACAATATGAAAAAATAACAAAAAAAATTGTCTTTATTTGCTTATAGATTTTTTGTATAATGTAAAGACATTGATGTATTGATGATGTTTATATTAATCGTTAATGGTTTAATAACGTAATGAAATATCGTTAACAAGAAAACAATATTTAGATTATTGTTAAAGTATTTCCAAAAATGTTACTAACCCATTTTTGAAAAATCAATTTTTCAAATAAAAATAGATTTTTTTTTAAATCAGAAAAAACACTCTTTTTAATTTTTATGCACAAAATCAATATGTTGTACGTACCTACTTTTAAGAAGCTTTGTTTAAAACAAATTAAGTCCAATTATCAAATAAATAATGAGAAAGTCGATAAGTGGTTTTCTGAGAAGAAGTATAATGTTTATAAGGACGCCAAATACATATAATTGTTTTTTTTTTTTATTGAAAAGTAGATTGTTCTTTTTAAAGAACATTACGTACCTTCATTTTTACTTGCGATAGGGTTGTTGGATTCGTAAAAAACAGTACTATGATCGAGAACGTGAAAAAATTGGGTTCCACAATTCTGTCTGTCTGTCTGTACCGTGAACTGCAGCCTTAACCACTGAAGACATTTTTTTCAAACTTTGAACTTAAAGTTTTCAGGTGATTCCGAAAATACAAAAATACAAAACAAAATAAGTATCTCAAAAACGGCTCTTACGATTCGTTGGATATTTAAAAGATCTAAAACAACCTATTTTTTTATATAGATATCTACTTAAAGTCGGCATACCAAATTTTAATTTTCAAATGTTCAAAAAATGTTATATATGTACATGTATACGTATACAAAAAAAATTTTTAAAAAAACCGCTATAACGATTTATAATTTTTTTTTTTCAAAACTTTTTATTTATCAGCAGCTTATTTTAGTTAATTTTCGTGAAAAGTTTTTTGAACGGTTTTTTGTAGAAAGGTCAAAAACAAAACCTCCCTTATTTTGTCGGACACTTTGTGGCGGAATCGAAAAAAGTTGATGTCAGTTTTTGTAGCTTATTTAATGCTAATTTGTTGCTCAATCCAAAAATTGGTAGCTCGCTTAGTTTTTGAGTTATTGAAAATTCCGCTAAAATAAGTCTGAAGACTTAATCCAAAATAATAAGAATTTAAGGTAAAATTGGTTCCCAAATTTGTAGCTTTTTTAATGCTAATTTACTAATTTACCCAAAAATTAATTTCTTATCTCGCATGGTTTTTTTGTTACACAAAATTCCGCTAAAAATAAGATTTTAACGGTCAAAATTTAAAAAAAAACATTGAATTTTTAAAGATTTTTTTTTACCAGAAATTGTAGCTCTTGAATTGTGAATTTGTTGTAAAAATTATTTTGTAGCTTTTACTGGGGATTTTTTATTTGATTTTTAAGTTTAAAAAAGTGCATTTCCGGTACCGTACCGGAATTTTGTATAACAAAAAAACCATGCGAGCTACAAAATCTTGGTTTGCGCGGTTGATCTAGTTCAGAGTAGCTTAAAATTGTGGCAAAAAAAATAGATTTTTTTCATTTTTGTAGATTTTAGAAGGTCGATTTTTTGCTAACTTTTGCCAGCGGAAACTTAAATAATAAATAAACCGTTAGTGCTACAAGTTTGAGTTTTGAGCCAGCTATCAGCATTTCAAAAGCTACATATTTTGGCAAAAGAAAAAAAAATTGAAAATCTCATTTTTTTAGATTTTGTCCGCCAGCGTACCGGAAGTGCACTTTTTTAAACTTAAAAATCAAATAAAAAATCCCCAGTAAAAGCTTCTATAGGTAAGCCATAATGCCATTTGATCTACATTTTAAGAAGACAAAGATCGTAAAAAATAATATAATTATATATTTTTTTTTTTAAACTATGTTCATAGTTTTTCCGTGGCTTCTTTTTCTGATTAACCTTTAACATATTTTAAACTCTAATGTCCAATTATTTTATTGAATCCCATACCTAAATTTTACAAATCGCTTGGTACGTGTGGAGTACTAATTGATTTTATAATTAGCACTAAATAATGAAACCCACTTATCAGCATCAAACCTCTCCTCAGTCATTAAACAATTAAAAAGTCAATATTTACCATAGCAAATTCCAATAAAATTAAACGGACAAAAATCAAATTAGAATATAAAAACATGCAACCTTAAATTAACTTTCCTCTACTTGTAATCATCCTCGTTGTTATCGTCGGTCTCTTAAGTAACGTGTATTTGCCGTTTCCGAATTAACTTTCCAAATAAAAAAATTAATCAAAATTAAGTTGAGCTGGAGACTAAGTCAAGAGAAAAACTCATTTTAATTGGAACATCACGAAAAGTTGAAAAAAAAAAAATACTCCACTTATTTTTTTGTGATATCAGAGCAAAAGAAAAAAACTCTTAAAAAGCTTACAGAACAAAAATAAAAACATTTTGTTATCATTGGGCATTGGCATCACAAATGTAGATGGACGGAAAGCTTGTCCGGTAGTCGAGTCACAAAAATTAAAGAGAAGAGTATGCAAATATACTAGGTACCTACCTACCTAGCTACATACTACGGAAAAGTTTCTCAACTCAAAAAATGGCTTCGACCTGAAATTGACGTGTAGAAACAGTATAGCATCGCCAATTCCAGCGGACAACATGGGATCAGGACTCAGGAGTTAGGGAGATGAAGGTACGAATTTTCAATATGTAACTTAAAGCCCCGTTGGCAGCTTGCCAGTTTTTTGCGAAAGTTGCTCGGATGCAATTGCAGTCAACCGGCATAGACAAAGGGAGCGGGCAAAAACCGGGACGTGTCGCATTTGAATATAACCAAATGGATGTTTTGCACCTTCTCTATACACATACGGGTGAGCAGGTGTTTCCAATCCTCTTTTCCTGGACCAGAAGAGCTGGCACACTCTCACTGCGAGGAATATTATGTGTGTAGGTTTGCATATACAATTCCAAACCAGTAGATAGACTACTTTAAGGATGTTCCTCATGTCCTTTTCCAACGTTACGTACAAAGGTATGTGCTATTATTTATATCAGATTTCATAAATCGCAAAGTGAATCAAGTGCTATTTATGAGCGTCGTCGTCGTTGTCGCCGCTCGTTGTCGCCGCTCGTTGCCGTTGCCGTAAGAAGCGTTTGCCAAACCTTTTGTCTTTCCATAGTCGTCGTCCTTCGGAGGAATATCCAGGCTTCTTCTCATGCAGAACATGATAGGTTTTTGTAAATTTTCTTATTTTTTGTCTGGGAAATGTGATAAAGCGCAAACTTACTTTTGGCCAACGATACCGAGTATCTATATCTCTTCGTGCCGGACCAAAGCATTTCAGTTGCAAACTACCCGCAAAAGTTCGTATATGCAAAAAGCTAACACAATATAGCAAAGGTACCTAGGTACTTTCCCACTTCGAACAACGCACCGCAGGATTTCTATACGAAATAATGGCATTAAGTGCTGAGGTTGTAATTACTTGTGGAAGTTGGTATAGAAAATGGAAACAGAAATGTTATAAAATATAAATGATAGCACTGCTCTCATGCTGAGGTTGAAAGTTTGAGGCTATGTCGGATCAATTGAAAACATTTTACATACGAGAATAAAGTTTAGGCAATTATTTTGACTTGAAACAAAAATATCATAGAAAACCCTGAGGCCACACTAACGAGGACTCGCTAGCTAGTTATTTTTAAACAAAAAATTTAGCAACTCGCCTGCCAAGCGGGTTTGCCTTTACGAAACGAGTTGACAAAATTATAGGTACATACACTTTTTGAGTTTAACTACCTTCTACAAGTTATAGAACATTTAATTTCCTAGAAAAAAGCTTTCACATTTTTTTTGTTGGATGGACGCTTTGCCCAGTAGAGCACGCTGCAAAAACGACAACACTCCCTACTTGGTAGGTACCTACCCAGGCCCGTAGCGTCCAAACGGAGATCTCCTTTTTGTATCGCTCGAATCGGTATTAACTTTGTAAAGTTAGCTTCGTTTAGCTCAATCCCACTTTTAGAGTCAACAACTAAAATTCCATTGACGAATAAAATCTAACGCTAATGAACTCAAACTGTAGATCTTACTTATAAGCTCAATATGTAGTGAATTCAATTAACCGATGCATTACATCAATTCTAGGTTTATCCTTGTTGCTTCTCTTTGTGTATATGTGACCCTTGAAACATTCACTTGTAAATTAAAAATAAAAGAATAGGGAGAAAACTCTGAAAATATGTGTTCATGGTTAGCGAAAGCTCATAGCCATTTTGTTTTTAACGTTTAATTCTTTTTCACACGTACCTCACGTAGTTTTTATCCAAGTAATATGGCATACGCATATTTGTAGCAAATTAAATTTTCTACAAATTATGTTTTGTAACTTTGTTTGCTTGCTGCTATGGCTTAAAAGTTTGTACATTTTGTTTAAAAAAGAAGTTGGAGTTGATTTTTTATATGCGTCGTATTTCTTCTGTTTGTGTCATCTGATTTTCTGCTCAGTTACTTTCTATAGTTAGGGCGTTAAGGCCATATTTTAGGTCAAACCTTGCACTTCATTCTGATGGGATGAGCATTGGTACACTAATATTCCACATCCTAAGTTTAATTTTAAGAAGTGTTTCCACGGTGGCAACACTGGCAGGCAAGAGATATAAGGGTTGCCTTCTGAAGATGTTTTAACACGAAATTTCACATAAATTAGCCTATAAATCGGGAACCAGACATCGGTTGATGTCGTGGAATATCTCGTTGGATTAAGAATACTTGAAGCCATAGGAATATGTTAAAATTTTTAAACCTCCCCCACCCATGTACGCGGGGGGAGCAAAATACCCTCAGCTGACAAGGGTTTCTATTTGTCAGAAAATAATGGTTATAAAATGAATATTCATTAATTTTTTAGATGAGCGTCGACGTAGAATTGCATACTCTACAGCATATCCGAAGCCAATTTTTATCCATGTATTATTTTGTTGTGTAATCGCTCTCAAAATGGGGGGAGGGTAAGGTGGAAGTATATCAAACCACTTTATATTTGTCTTGGTATAATCTAAGCATATGGCACATGACCTAAGGGTAAGGGTAATTCAATATACTTTCTCTAGAAAAAGTTATAACCTTTTTATAAAATGATGACTAAATTTTCAGTTAAACGAGCACAACATTACCAAATTTCAATGGTATGGTGATGAAACTTGGAACACATGATATTGAATTTATTTTGTTTGCATAAGATTGGACATTCAAAATTACACTTAGGTCATGTGCCATGTGCTTAGATTATACCAAGACTAATATATCTTAGCAATTTATCATTGATATCGATCAAAAAGAGCATGCAAATAGATTTGAGAAAAGTAATAGGTTCTGCAAAATCCAGATTAAAAATTATTTAAGTACCTAACTACCTAACATTTTATTTCTTTAAAACACATTTAGAATTTTTTGTTGAAATTTATTTAACCATAATTTAGGAAGTCATTCAGAAATACGTCCCCATACTTGGTTTTGCCCCTGGGCCCCACAAGCTGTAGCTACGGCACTGTACCTACCTACTTTGTGAAAAACACAGTTTTCTCGTTAACTTATGTACATACATATATGTATGTCATATGTCACATTAAATATTCATTCGGTCTTTATCTTAATATAATATCTACAGAAATGTATAAAAAAAGGCTGCCGTCCGTGTGTGCACTCAATTTCGAGAACAGATCGTTTGATTTTCCCGATTTAGGGCTTGATGGATTCATATTGGCTAAAGGACACTATGGACATTGTATATAAAAACTATAGTATTCTCATGGAGTCGTTTTTATTTTCGCTGGATTTGTACGGCTGGTGGCGCATGTGGTTGCAACATGTTCTATGATTTTGACAGCGTAGACATTAATTTTTAGAAAGAGTAAGTCTTGTTATATTGTAAGGGAGTAAGGGAGTTAGATCTCGACTTTCAAATTTGTTTCCTCAACAAAAAGTGTTGAGAGAAGTTGGTGGATTTCGACACTACGTGACTCAGTAGTCGGCGCTTCTGATGATATTACTATAGTTTTCATATACAATGCTCTCGTCGACGTTTTTTACGTTTTCTTTATGTTTGACAAATCGTGATATTTGTGGAAGTCACTGAAAGAATAAAGAAAACAACAGGTATGTGGAAATCAACAAAAACAAATATAAATTTTGTTTGTGCTGGGATACACGAGCGCAAAAAAGAATTAATTCACGAAAGAGAACAAATGATTTTTAGGAAGAAAGAAAGAGATGCTATTTTTTCCGCCTCTTTCTTTCTAAAAATCATCCGTTCTCTTTCGTGAATTAATTGTTTTTTGAGCTCGTGTATCCTAGCACTTTGACAATGAAATTATATTTTAAGATCTATGTGTGTTGATGATATTATAATGTTTTGATGTTTTAATTTCTCTGCTTTTTTAAACGAAAATCGTTTCGGAATAGAGCATGAAATCAACTATGGTAATTTCAGTTTGAAAAAACTCGTCGTTAAGAAACTCGTCGCATTAGGCGCGTTCAGAAAAGAGAGATATCGGAGATTTTGCTCCGTCAAACATTTTTTCCTTAGCATTTTGACAGCCAAACTGAGATTTTTTGCTGATGCCCTCCGAAATCTCCCTTTCCTGAACACGCCAATTGTGAATTGGGCAACGACTGTATAACTAGAAAAAATGACAGCGAATCACGTCAAGCTCTCGCCGCGTTTACTTGTTGCATTTTGAATCGGGCTTAAGGTTATCATCTGGGATGGGTGCACACTGCACACTGGCACTGGCTTACAAACACGCATTGAAGCCCTGAATCACACGTTGAAAGATTTACGAATTGATAAACGACGCGACGTTTCGGTGGTACAATGGTTTTGGTGCCAGGCGATTTTCGTAAATTGCCTCCTGTCATTCCAAGATAAACTCCGGCAGATGAATTCAACGCTAGCTTGAAGGCGTCGGGATGCATCGGCTTTATGGCGTTACATGAAGAAATTGCAATTGAAAGAGTGAACATGCGAGTTGCCATGAGCATGACCAGTCCGTTGCAGAACTATTCTCCAGGTCATTGATGGCGTTGTTCAATAGCGTTATTCCAGTTAACTTAGTCACCGGGCTGATTGAGTTTATAGATATTACAATGTAGCTGGAAGAGCTCATCACGAATGTTTTCCCGAATATCGCTCAGAATTGTGTATGGGCCGTAGCTACAGCTTGCAAGGTCCCGGGGCAAAACCAAATATGGGGCCCTATTTCTGAATGACTGCCTAAATAATGGTTAAATTAATTTCACCAAAAAAATCTAAATGTGTTTTACAGAAATAAAATGTTAGGTAGTTAGGTACTAAAATAATTTTTATTCTGGATTTTGCAGAAGCTATTACTTTTCTCAAATCTTTTGCCGTGCTCTTAGATTTTTGCTCGATATCAATGATAAATTGCTAAGCCTTTTTTTCCTCCAAGGTGCTTTGGAAGTAATTTTAACTTATTTCAACTTTGAAAATATTCCTTCCGCTTTTGCTATGGTAACAGGAACAGTTAAAAACATTATAAGAGCGGTGCATATATCTGGATAACTCGAAGACAGTGAAGAATTTTTAATGATCAAAAAAGTTACCAATTAATGTTGACCTAATAGAAAGTAGCTGAGCAGACAAATCAGATGACACAAATAGAAGAAATATGAGAATAAGACGCGTATAAAAAATCAACCCTTATTTTTTCAAACAAAACGTACTAACTTTTAAGCCACAGCAACAAGCGAAAAAAGTTACAAACATAATTTGTAGAAAATTTAATTTGCTACAAATATGCGTATGTTATGCCATATTACTTCGATAAAAACTACGTGAGTTACGTGTGAAAAACATTAAAAACAAAATGGCGACACAATGACACTAGATACAATAGTGCAAAATGTAGTTTTTGTCTCATGTAGTTAAACTCTTTCAAATACCGAAGTCTAACTTTATGTCAGACTTTTTTCCCAGAGCACCATATAATGAAATATAAATGCACCTTACTAATTTCACCATCTGGCTAGCAATGAGCTTTCGCTAACCATGAACATGAACACATATTTTTAGAGTTTTCTCACAATTATTTTATTTTAATTTTACAAATAATTATAACAAGCTTCACATAAACACAAAAATAAGCAACAAATACTAACCTAAATAATCCTAGAATTGATGTTATGCATTGGTTAATTGAATTCACTACATAGTGAGCTTATACGTAGGATCTACGAGTTGATTAGGTTAAGATTTTATTCGTCAATTGAATTTTAGTTGCAATGACTCAAACAGTGGGATTGAGCTAAACGAAGCTAACTTAACAAAGTTAATACCGATTCGAGTTATACAAAATGAGATCTCCGTTGGGGGCCCCCCTGGCCGGGGGCCCCGGGGCATTGCCCTGGCTGCCCCAATGGACGCTACGGGCCTGATGTTGGCCATCATTATGATGTCGATCATTTGAAATTCGTGAAAATCAAATCGCCGATGAGTTATATTCATACAAATCCGTCGACTCTGTGACGGTTGAAAACGAAGACACTCACCCTTATTCCGCAAGTCGTATTTTGTCTCGTACTCGTATTCGAACTTGAGCTCGTATCGTATGAAAATCGTTATTCTTCGTTATTCTATGCTATTTTTATCAAAGAAAACAGGATTGCTTGAACCTGGCAGCGATACCGCGGACCTAAGACCACCAAAATGCATTATCGAAATGCAAAAAAAGGAGGAAAGAAATAAGTGCTTTATACAGCTCCAAATTTAAGCAATACCATGTCGTATAAGACCACTAAAATGCATTGTCAAACTGCAATACAAAAATGTATGTGTGTTATTGTACTGTATGTTATTGTATTGTATGTACATATTTATTTTTTTTTTATTGTATTTATGAGACATAACACATACCCGAAAAAAACACATGCTATAAATCTGAGAACGACAACGTGGACCTAAGACCACTAAAATGGAATACAAAAACAGATGTAAAACAGCCTTATACCGCTCCATAGCTCCTGTAGTCAGTGGCGGATCCAGGGGGTGGCTATAGGGGCTAAAGCCCCCCCCACAGCCGATTGTTAAAATAAGTTGAAATATATAAAGCAATACATTACAACGAGTAAAGTTTTATATTCGTCTAAAATATTTTCAAGATGAGAATTTTGATGGACAAAATAACGTGGTTGGGGCTGAACAATTAACATGTTCTGCAACTTCTTTTCTAAGCCCTAAGGTTGGGGCTAATGCCAGAAGTGAATTGAAAAAAAAAACAATCGGGAGCTATGAATAATGGACGTGTTTCATGCAACGACAATTTTCTCTTAAAACGAAACCCAGAAAATCTGAAAATATTGGCCAAAAAACGTAGTCAGGGTTAAACAACTAACTCCCTTAAAACTAACCTTATTCCAGAGAGCTTTTGGGGCATAAGTCTAAGGATTTTTAAAGTCCGAAGTTCGGGCTAAGGCTTGAAGATATAATTTTTAAAAAAAACATGGTTGAGGCTTAACATTTACATGTCGAAAGCAACAACTGTTTACCTAAACTAAAAACTTTGCTATTTTAACGAAAGAAACGCAATTGCGGCTAAAACAATAAGAGAACACCGTGGTGTAAAGCTTAGTGTAAATGTTTAATACAACAGGAATTGTTTGGCAGGGCTAAGAGCATTTTGGGGCTTAGTTTTTAAAATTTCAAAGGTCCAAGGCAATACATACAAATCATTTTGGGCTAAGCAATTCAATACAAATTCTCTAGTCGAGGAGCCAAATTCCAAAAACTCTGTGAACTCAGAAAAATCTTGCAGGTGGACATGAATATTTACAATCTCTATAGACTCTTGAGTGACTTACAAATTTATCGACACATTTTTTGAGCAGGAATAGAAGTGTGCAGCGTAAACGAAAATTCATTGATACTTGCAGAATTGGGCCGTGCAGCTTATTTTTTAGAGCAGCTGTTTCTTATGCCCGACTAAAAGTCTTGAAATTTTGATATTTTATGTTTCGATCCACAAAATATTATTTTCGTGCTTTCCAGTGACAGTTTGAAGGAAATAGGTAGGTTCGTTGATTTGGCTAATTAAAGAAAATGAGATCTCAGAGGACTGATACTGTCAAAACACATTATGAGCTTTTGCCAGTAACACCACTTAAATATCATTTTTCTGAACTAGCATTACAAACAGTTTTTAAATTTTGTTGAAAAGGTGAAGTTTTAAGCATACCTTCAGCTAATTTAAACAAACACTTACATAATTTACATAGGTGGGCACTTGATACCTAGTCAATTATTAAGCAATACCTATAAATAAACGAATTTGTTCGTGTGGTTTGAGGCTGTAACGTGGCTAGAACTTAAAGTTATAGATTAGTTATACTGCCATGTTTTGATGAGCCTTAATATTGGCTTTTAAAAACAATTTTCATGCTCAACACATCAATCCCAAATTGTTGTTATTGTGCTTTATTTTGAAAAATTTTTAAAGCACGATAGAAGCTATATCCGCTTCTATCGCGCTTTAAATTTTTTTTTCAAAATAAGGCACAAAAAACACGGCTATTATTAAAGGAAAACTGATGTCAAAATTCGTTTTCTGTAATATAACTTCATATGTACAAATTGGATTTCCAAACTCCAAGCCCCCCCCCACAGCCAAATCCTAGATCCGCTACTGCCTGTAGTTAACACGGATACACAAAAGTATCAGTAAACGAAATTTGGAGCGGTATAAAGCTGTTTTGCATGTATCAGTTTTGTGTTGCATTTTAATATTGCATTTTAGTGTTCTTAGAGTCGCGCTATCACTGCAATTGCATATAGTTTCCACAGAGAAGAGATCTTGTACATCTTTAATTTTTTACTTGCATTTTAAAAGTGCATTTCGATGGTCTTAGAGCTGCGGTGACCCTCTCAGGTTGATAAAACAAATAGCAGGAATATTGAAAAAAATATCTAAATTATATGTTATATTGCATGCACTATGTTTTTGTCCTTTTTTATCCGAACAAATATATAACTCGTTTAAAAGATTTCACACGACTAATAAACAACACAAATACGACTTTTATTCGAATTAATACTAGACTCGGAATAATAACAAAATATGAACAGTCGTATGCGATGTTGTCCGTTTCTCAATATTTGTAGAAGTGAAGTCGGATATACGACTTTTGGAATACCAACATACGACTGTAGTCGAATACGAGTCATAAATACGAGTTTCTGAATATGGGTGACTAACTCTACCACGAAATTTTTATATTCTTTGGATGTTCCAAGCTTGTCACCAAACAATTTGAATTTAAAAGTCAGTTCAGTTATACTTATTTCGTTGCGCATCCTGAATGCACCGACAAATTGTAAGGGAACGCATTTGATTGTAAATAATCTCAAATCAAATGTCATTCAAGCAATGATTTTGAGTGGGGAGCGAATTTCACTTATTCCAAACGATTTGCCATTTGTATTTAAGCATATTCAGTTTCCTGTGCATCTCGCATTCGCTATGATAATTAATTCATATACATGGTCAATTGTATGAAAAATATCGTCTACCATGTGATAACACTTCAGTGAAAAAGAGGAATGTTGGCCGAGACGTCAATAATTGCGGTTAGTCCAATCAAATTACCAAAAATATCTACAAAAATTCGGGCCAAGAATTTTATTGTTTTATTTTAAAGAGTACTTCTTGGTGATTCTCAACCCACAAAATTCCAACAAAAAACCCTCTGCGTCGTCCGCCATTTTGATAAACGTGTCTAAAAGCGTTAACTCGATTTTCTCAACAGCTATTAGTCTTAGAGTAGTTCTTTTTATTTACTATTGTAGGTAAAGAGGTTCTCTACAACTTTTGAATTTGATAGCTCTTTCCTCTAAAAAGTTATTGTCAAAAAACAGCAAATTTTGTAATTAAAAAATGGTTTTCAAGTTTATCCCATCCAATGTCCATCCTAACAAAAAATCACTTCTGATACTCACCCCAATTATGAAATTCGTACTTCGCATCGTACTTCAGGTAGTATTCGTATCGTATTGTATTGAAGACGGATATTATGAAAGTCGTATGCGATGTATACGACTCCTTTAAAAGCCAACGGCTATCAACGTATTTGTAAAATTAAATGTCAAACGTTTGATATAAATAAAATATAACTTACTATTATAGTTTTCAGCTATTTTTGTTTTGGATGCTGAAATTTGTATTACCAAATACCAAATCAAATAATTGTAAATGAATTATATAGAATTGTTCTTCAATGTCGACGGTAGTACAGGCCGAAGAGAAGATTTACAGATAATTCGAAGGTCAATTCGAGATACCTCTGATCCAATGAACTTATAGGATTCCTAGTGGGTAGTTTGTTGTCTTCTTGAGTTAAAAAAAATTAATTTTTCATTTATAGTTTTGTAAAGCTTTTTCGTTTGTCCAAATCTGCCTTTAAACAACTATTGCGAGAAGTGGAAGTCCATATAAAGTGGTTTAAATTCTAGGGCTGTACCAATTCGCCTCAAACTGTTTGCTGTCTTGCGCTTTTTTGCCGAAGGTAATTATCAAACCGGTCTTGGAAATGACTACAACTTAGGAATATTACAGCCAACATTCTCCCTTATTTTAAAGGAAATGTTGGTAATATTTGAACATCACATTTGTCCAAAATGGATAACATTTGAGATGACGGCTACAGATAAGGAAGAAGCTAAGTTGAGTTTTTACCTTAAGACAGGATTTCCAGGAGTTATTAGAAGTGTGGACGGAAAACACGTTAGAATTATAACTCCAAAAAAAGATGTGCAACATCTCTATTATAAACGAAAAGGCTTCCATTCGATAAATGTTATGCTGGTAAATGTGTCTTAAACGAAAAATTTTTATGTTCATAATGTATTGCTCAAACTCGTGTCAGCAGGTGTGCGATCACAAACTCCGGATACGATTTGTTGATGCTTGATACCCTGGATCATGACACGATTTTTTTTTTTTTGGAATAATAGTGAGGTTCGAACATTTTTACACCAAAAATATAACGCTGGAGAAAGAAACACTTGCAGCCGTATCTATAAAATTATCTCAAAATGCCTTTTAGAGGTTATTTAGTTAAGCTTGCTTAAATATTAAAGTTGCCTTTAAATCACGCTACTTAAATTTGTATCTATAATCAATATTCCTTTCATACTTAACTAAACAACCGTAATGTAACGTAACGCAAGAAAATTGACAATTCTGATACAAATTTCTAGTACATTTTTCACTCTCAGGCTATTTCTGTCAGATTGCAAAAAAAAATTTGCAAACACAAAAGAGTGCACAAATAATAAGACAGAAAGAGAAGCAACTGGGTGTATGTGTGTATGCATCGTCAAACACAGAAGACAGAGGAAATGAAATCATTCCACTTTAGTTTTTTTTTATTTGATTTTGTTTTCAGAAATTTCCTTCCTATATTCGTGAGAAAGTATATCATTTACTATATTATTTTCTTTAACAAAAAAAAAAAACAATTTAAACCCGGCCATCACAGTACACACATAAATATTTCCTTACTCAACCTACGCACAATTTGTTTTGATAAAAAAAAAAACAATTCTCATGTGTCAAAATATATTTAAATTGGCTTTGCGTAGCCTTTAAACGCTTTGGATGGTGTTTAAGTTAAGAGGTGTTTAAGTTACGTTGCTTAAATGTGGAAATTGATTATAGATACCGATTTCACACTTAAGTGATATTTAGAGGTAGTTTAGAGTTAAGAAGCCTTTAAAATTTCTTTATAGATTCGGCTGTTGGCTTTTAGGTACAACTGATGTTGCAATCTCAATTTAATAAAAAAAATCGTTTTCAAATTTGCTCTTAGGGGACTCCGGATACCCACTTAAAATCTTTCTCATAACACCCTTCCGTTCAGCTTTAGAAGGAAGCTCGGAAGCAATTTTTAACTCTATTCATGCTAAAGCACGAAATCATGTCGAGAGGTCGATTGGTGTTCTGAAGAATCGACGGAGATGTATACTCGGAGCTCGAGAGCTACATTACACTCCAGAAAAGGCAACGAAAATTATTAACGCTTGTTGTGCCATTCACAACATTGCTATCAGTTTTAAAATACCAAACGATTTTGAAGAAATTATTGAATCTGAAGGCCCTTTCGAAATTTATGAAAGTCCAACCCTAATGAAAGTGCGAATGACGCTCGAAATATTATTGTGAATTCAATTGTAAGCTAGTAATTAGTATTTGAATGTTATTTTATTAACTATGAAAAAAGAACTAATTTAAAAACTAAAATAAAAAAAATAGTTTTGTTTTATCATTTCCTCGAGTTTCTGAGCTTTTATCTTGAGTAACTCACCTCTGAATCGCTTTTTATCCTCAAAATCTTGCGTGAGAATTCCAAGTTTTTCATCTTGAGTCTTCGAAATTCTTTTTAAATATTTATTTGTTTCCTGTTGTTCCTTCAGGATTCCTGCTTGCAGCTTTAGTTTGTTCTTTTATAAGTAGCATTCTTTCTTCCATTTCTTTTATACTTTCGGCTTTTCTTTTTCTAGTTTGCTTTGATAGAGTAGACACAAGAACATCCGTCTGAATATTCTCCTTGAATAATTCAGAACCATCGTCCTGAGGTCTTTGATCTTCTGGTTCTAGAACTTTTGAAAGTCCAACCCCGAAAGTTGGGCCTCTTGGATTGACAACATTTTCAAGTTTCTGAAATGCATTCTTCAAGTTTGTTGAGAACAATTGTCCTATTTGAACCACCTCCAGGTCCATTAATTTGTTTTTTATTATCTTGAAGCTTTCTTTTTACCGCATATTTTTGGTCCATACCTAAAAGTAAAGGAAAATATATTTTTGGTATGCAAAGAAAAAGCTAACGTTTCCCTTTAACCAACCAGAACCATCTCGGCTTGGGGTCCTATGCTATTTAATTTTGCTGCCAACTCGTTCCAAAATCTCTTTATGTCTATATTCATTAGACCGCGCTTCCCGTGCCCTCTAGCTTCCTCCAAATTGTTTTCCATTTCAGAAACAAGTTTATCGATCTGGTTCCTGTTAAAGGCTAAAATATTCAAACAAAAATTTACTTACATTGGTTTAGGCCCCATTTTCTATTTAAATTTTCCAAAAAGACAATACGAATATAGCCGAATTTCATAATACAAAAAAAAAAAAAACTGTCATGTGTATGCGATGAAGTGCGTAGAACAGATTTCAAAGTGATGTCTGTTTGATGGGGAATACAAAGTGACTTTCATAATAAGGTCATACGAGAAAAGTCGTTTATTTGTGATAAATACGAATTTCGTAATTGGGGTGACTTTTTATAGTACATATTTCTACATTTCTGTATATTTAGATTTCATGTAAGTCAAAAAACTTTCAAGATAGAGCACGACAAAGTTTCTTACATTATATAATAAAGTGTCGATTGATTTTATTAAACTGCCCCTGCTTGTTCCCCGTTAGATTTATAAATATAAAATTATTAATATATTTGTAGAGAAAGGTTATACCTACAATTGTTTATAATTTGTTTCTTGAAAATATAAAATTTCTCATTAAATTTTGAATTTACAATAGTAAATATAAAGTTGATAGAATATATACACACCCTTTTTTGCCTCTCCCCAAAAATTTGTATTTAAAAAATTTAGCGAAATTTGTAAGTTAAGTTTTGAGATCTTAATCTTAAAAATCTGATAAGTAGAAATGAAGTTAGGATTTTATCAAAGGAAAAAAAGCCGATGTGAAAAAATTGTATTTTAAAAAATAAAAAAAAAATAAATAAAACTAAAAAACGACTGGTTGGCTTGCATGTAGTTGGCCCAGCAACTATTGAGTTGGACAAAACTGTTAATTGTAATCGTTTGTACATCGTTTGTCTACGTTTGTACAAGTTTTAAATTCGTTTGTACACTCACCGTTTTTTTTATATAGCCACTTCAAAAAAATTTACGGAGTTTGGCCCACCAACTATAACGCTCGAAAAATCTGGAAATGCAGTTCGATAGATAATCGGTTGTCTATGTTTGTCTTTTTTTTTCGTTTGTATACGTCCCAAATTTTTTTGACAACAAATTTTGTTAAAATTTTAAAACATATGCATTCGTTTGTCTCTTTTTTATAATGATTTTTCATCGTGTTATTTTTTAAATTTGTATTTATTTCTATTTTTAATTAATTATTACTTTTTTTGGGACATGTAGTTAGGCCCACCAACTATAACGCTCGAAAAATCTAAAAACGCAGTTCGATAGAAAATCGTTTGTCTATATTTTTTTCTTTTTTTTTTTTCGTTTGTATACGTCCCAAATTTTTTTGCCAACAACATTTTTTTTAACCAAATTTTATTAAAATTTTAAAACATATGCATTCGTTTGTCTCTTTTTTTATAATGATTTTTGGCCGTATTAATTTTTTTAATTTGTATTTATTTCTATTTTTAATTAATTATATAAGCTTTTTGGAGCATTTAGTTGGCCCACTAACTGTAACGCTCGAAAAATCTAAAAACGCAGTTCGATAGAAAATCGTTTGTCTTCTTTTTTTTCGTTTGTATACGTCCCAAATTTTTTTGACAAAAATTTTTATTATTTGTGTTTATCCATAGCTGGGCTGGTGAAATGATTTTCGGCTAAAAATGCAAAGAAATTAAAACAATACAACATTATAATATTGTCATCACAAAGATATCTATAAATATAATTTCATTGTCAACAAAATTTATATTTATTTTTGTTAATTTCCACTTATCTGTTGTGTTAAATATAAAAACAAAAAAAAAAACATAAAAAACGTCGACGAGAGCAATTTTTTTTTTCAATTTTCCCAACTCCGGCGTTACGTGACGACGACAAACGTTTCATTGTGCATACCCTGGCGTTTCCTCGTATACTTACATACATGGTTTGAAATTGGTTTGACAACTACGACGAGTTCTCGTCAAGCTCACGTTGCGTTTTCACGTCGAATTGTGAATCGAGCTTAATGGTTTTATTGTATTTTATGTAGGTATGTATGTTTATTGTATATAAACAATAGCGCAGATCCAAACCCTTGAAAGGACTGCGACCTACTGTCTACTGTCTGTGTCTACTGATACTGACTGTTCTGTTTTGAGTTCTGCTTCAGCCTTCAACGTTCCCACTTTCGGAAAAAAAGTCGCAAACGATTTAAAGAAAAAAGTTAAGTAAGTTGAGAAAAATCAAAGCAGATTTCAAAAAAAGTTTCATTTTACATAAATCCATATTTTTAATTTTTTTTTGTGTAATAAAATTTAATTAAATTATACAAAAAATAAAACTATAATCAAAAATTGAAATCCTTTCAGATCTTATATTTACATACATATGCTTTGTTAAATTACTCAGTTGTGTATTTGTATTGTGTTAAAGGCCTTCTACACTAGGCCACTGTGTATTAATACATGTGAAAAAAGTGGGACGTAGAATAGTGTGGAAACAAAATGTGAAAGCCCAGCCTACACAACCCGACATTTTATCCCACACGATTTGACATGTGTTAATACATGAATAATTTTAGGAATGCAAGCAAGGGTGGAAGAAAAATATGAAAAGTCATTTCCTTCACACAAATTTGGCAATCGCTTGGAATTCTTTCCCACTTTCAATTTGACATGTTTTAATATACAGTGGGCTAGTGTGGAAGGGCTATTACAAGTTAATTTTTGTAATGTAATGCCAGATCTACACGAATTTCAAGGTTGCCAATATTTCTACCAAAATAATGGTAAAATAATGGCAGAAATAATTTTTGTATGACATGCATTTACACGAGTTCAAGTAATGGCAGATTTCAAAATACTGGCAAATATGTCATAAAAGAATGAGCAAGTTCATACTTTTTCTAGAATAGCATAACTTGGAAAATGGCATCAGTAAAGTATTAACGCATGGCCATATTATTGGCAGCATTTTATGCCAAATTCTCTCTTCCATTATTTTTTTTGGCAAAAATATTGCCAGTATTTAGAGCGTTTACACGATGCAAAGAAAAATGGTTATAATTTGACAATTAAAATGGCATTTTGCCATTCGTGTAAATGCACCATAAATCCCTACTAGAGTGAAGAGAGAAAAAAGAATTAGATTTGACCTTTTTTTTAAGGTTGAAGTAGGATGAAGCAATGCTTTTAAAAAAGAAGTGGATTTCAATATATTGGCGATAGTGCAAAGTAGGAAGTATTTTTAAAAATAAATTGAAAAAAAAAAGAAGTAGATCTACTTCAATTGAAGTAAAGTGGCAACACTGCCTCTAGCTAGTGCGATCTGCGATGAGATGAGGATGACGTTGGGAGAAGTTTAGTTTTCTTAAACTAGGTACCTATAAACAATTTCTGAAATGAGCTGGGTAGCTATTTAATATTCAGTTGAGGTATTTTTTTTAAAAGGCGTATAGGTTTTTTCTTTGTAAAAGTAGGTTTTTGAGACAAAAATGTATTTGCTTCTGACACGAGTAAAACACATGCAGGTATTTTTTTTTCAGGCATGTTGAATTTTTATTAAAAATGGGTTTTTGGAACTACAGGAAATACACATTTCATGATTATGTTCGAGTTAAAATAATTTTGATTTATTTTAAACTCGTAGGTAGTTAGGTAGGTACTCAACAATTTGGTTACTACCTATTAATATCTATAATAGGCATGTATAGGTATTTGTACCCATAATTACTTTCTATTTCATACAGAAAAAAAAACTCATTAAAAGCCTTAAGCCGATGGCAAAGTTCAAGTTAATGAACAAGTACCTATAAGATAAGAATTATTTTTGTTTGCTTTTTTTTAATTATTTTAACTGAATAAATAATATACTCAAGGTGTAACTTAAGTCTTTTTAAATGCAGCCTAAATGCAGGGCACTCCTTAAAAAGAATAGAAAAAAAGAATAAAGTCTTAATTATCGCAATTTCGAATACAAGTTGAAACTGTGGATACCCAAATAAGTTGGTGGGCCAACTACATGTCCCAAAAATAGTAATAATTAATTAAAAATAGAAATAAATACAAATTAAAAAAATTAACACGATGGAAAATCATTATAAAAAAGAGACAAACGAATGCATATGTATGTTTCAAAATTTTAATAAAATTTGGTTGAAAAAAAATTTTTTGTCAAAAAAATTTGGGACGTATACAAACGAAAAAAAAGAAGACAAACATAGACAAACGATTTTCTATCGAACTGCGTTTTTAGATTTTTCGAGCGTTATAGTTGGTGGGCCTAACTACATGTCCCAAAAAAAGTAATAATTAGTTAAAAATAGAAATAAATACAAATTAAAAAAACTAACAGGATGGAAAATCATTATAAAAAGAGACAAACGAATGCATATGTTTAAAAATTTTAATAAAATTTGGTTAAAAAAAAATTTTGTCAAAAAAATTTGGGACGTATACAAACGAAAAAAAAAATCAAACATAGACAAACGATTTTCTATCGAACTGCGTTTTTAGATTTTTCGAGCGTTATAGTTGGTGGGCCAACTACATGCTCCATATAATTAATATATAATTAATTAAAAATAGAAATAAATACAAATTAAAAAAATTAATACGATAAAAAATCATTAAAAAAATAGACAAATGAATGCATATGTTTAAAAATTTTAATAAAATTTGGTTAAAAAAAATTTTGTTGTCAAAAAAATTTGGGACGTATACAAACGAAAAAAAAAAGACAAACGATTTTCTATCGAATTGCGTTTTTAGATTTTTCGAGCGTTATAGTTGGTGGGCCAACTTCATGTCCCAAAAAAGTAATAGTTAATTAAAAATAGAAATAAATACAAATTAAAAAATTAACACGATGAAAAATCATTATAAAAAAGAGACAAACGAATGTATATGTTTTAAAATTTTAATAAAATTTGGTTAAAAAAAAAATTTTGTCAAAAAAATTTGGGACGTATACAAACGAAAAAAAAAATCAAACATAGACAAACGATTTTCTATCGAACTGCGTTTTTAAATTTTTCGAACGTTATAGTTGGTGGGCCAACTACATGCTCCATATTATTAATATATAATTAATTAAAAATAGAAATAAATACAAATTAAAAAAAATTAATACGATAAAAAATCATTATAAAAAATAGACAAACGAATGCATATGTTTTAAAATTTTAATAAAATTTGGTTAAAAAAAATTTTGTTGTCAAAAAAATTTGGGACGTATACAAACGAAAAAAAAAAGACAAACGATTTTCTATCGAACTGCGTTTTTAGATTTTTCGAGCGTTATAGTTGGTGGGCCAACTACATGTCCCAAAAAAAAGTAATAATTAATTAAAAATGGAAATAAATTCAAATTTAAAAAATTAACACGATGAAAAATCATTATTAAAAAGAGACAAGCGAATGCATATGTTTTAAAATTTAATAAAATTTGGTTAAAAAAAAATTTGTGTTCAAAAAAATTTTGGACCTATACAAACGAAAAAAAAAGACAAACATAGCCAAACGATTATCTATCGAACTGCATTTCCTGACCCGACCCTCGACCGACCGTCACCCGAAGCCGAGGCGACAGATTCTATGAATCCGTGTTGAGTTTGGATTGGGGGTTGTTGTGTATTGGTAACAAACTCAACTCAGATCTGCACCATTGAGTTAGTGCGTTGTTGTATGGTGTGTATCAAACGAAGGAAAAGGGAAAAATTGCGCCATGGCGCAACTGAGTTAATACTTTGCGCTGATACAGTTAAGTGCACTTGAGTTAGTGTATCAACGCACGAATTTTTACTGCGTTACTCATGTCTAGCGCTAAGGTTCTTGAACCTAGCTGTGAGGTCCTCCAACGTACTATATGGGCTTCCAACAGGGTTCTAGGGTCCTCTAACAAAGCCGTTAGTCCTCCAACAGAGCTGAAGATATAAGGTTCTATATAAGGTTCTGCAAACAAGTTATAGGGGCCTCCAAAAGAACTGAAGGGGCCTCCAATAGAGCTGTATGGGCCTCCACACGACCCGGTAAGGTTATTGAACCGAGCTGAATGGGTCTTAAAAGAACTGTAGGGGCCTCAAAAAGTTATCTAGGGGCCTCTAACAGAGCTGAAAGGCCTCCAACAGAGCTCTAAGGGCCATTACTTACTTACTTACTTAGGTCCTCGGACCTATTACGTCCGTGATGTTTTCCTTACGGGACATAGGGCCTCCACTGCACCTACGCGCCATCGTGAACGATTTCTTGAAATATATTTCAGCTCTCTCCAACTTTTCCCCAGTCGTGCCGATTCCTGTTCGACCGTTCTTCGCCATGTACTTCTAGGCCGGCCCACTTGTCTTCCCTCCTGTGTGAGCGGGTTCCACTGCATTGCTTGAGATGCAATGCACCGATCGCCTTTTCGAAGCGTATGGCCAATCCACTGCCACTTTCTTCTTCGTATAATGGAGTCTATGGGCTCCTGACCCGTTCACATGAAGTTCGGTTTTGGAGATACGGGCCAGAAAATCCTCAAGATTTTTCGTAGACATCTATTAACGAAGGTTTGCAGCTTTCTAGTGACAGTGTCAGTGACTTTCCAAGTGCTGCATTCGTAAAGCAGAATGGATTCAACATTGGAGCGGAACAGTCGTAGCTTGGTCTTTAAGCTAAAAGAGTTGTTTCTCCATATTTTGGACAGCATTCCGAACGCAGCCTTTGCTTTTCTGATTGGGCTGTTTACGCCCAGTTCAGTTCCACGACCCGTAGAGACAATACTCCCAAGATATTGGAAATCCTCTACCATCTCTACCGGTTGTCCAGAAATATTTACTTGGATTGATGAGGAAGTTCCAAGGCTGATCCTTTTAGTTTTTGCCGAGTTGATCTTAAGCCCTACGATTTCTGCTTCTCTCTCCACCCTTGTTGTCATTTGATGGAGGTCCATGATCCTATGAGAGAGTAAACATACGTCGTCCGCGTAGTCAAGATGTTTGAGGTGAGATTGCAGAGTCCACTGAATTCCTCCATTTCCATTTGACAAAGCTGCGTGCAGTACGTCACTTATCACCAACAGGAACAGTATTGGTGATAGTATACAGTCTGCCTAACTCCACTTTAGATTTCAAACTCCTCTGACAGCCTGCCTTTGTGCAAAACGTGACACTTGGATCCATCATATGTAGCCTTGATAATAGCAATCAATTTATCTGGGATGCCCCTCCCGCGCAAAGCAAGCCAAATAAATTCTCTATTGACACTGTCGAACGCCTTTTCAAAATCGATGAACAGCAGGTGAAGTGGTGATCGATATTCAACGCACTGTTCGATGATGATCCGCAAGGTGTTGATGTGATCCACACAGGAAGATCCCGTGCGGAAACCTGCTTGTTTGACATCGAGTGTGTCTTCGAGGTGGTCTTTAATTCGGTCCAAAACTATCCTTGTTATTATCTTGGCTACTGCAGGCAGAACGCATATTCCTCTCCAGTTTTCGCACTGTGTGAGATCTCCTTTCTTTAAGAGCTTGACAATCATTCCTTTTATCCACTCTTCAGGAAAGCTCTATGTTTCCCAAGCTCTCTTAATAAGTGGGTGCAGTAGCTCGCTCGATGTCGTTGGGGCTGCTCCTAAGAGCTCTGCAGGAATACCGTCAAGTCCAACCGCTTTGTTGTTTTTCAGTGCTTTGATGGCGGTGATAAATTCTTCTTTACTGGGGGGTACGGTGCCATTGGAGCTCTGTGTTTACCCTGGGATCCCCATGAAAACATAAACTTTTCTATTGGGAATACAAATTAGATCCTGATGCAGAGGCTTTTATGAACTTTTTGCTCAACCAGTCGCTTGCATGTAGTTGGCCCACCAACTATTGAGTTGACCAAAACTGTTAATTGCAATCGTTTGTACACGTTTGTACAAGTTTTAGATTCGTTTGTACACTCACCGTTTTTTTTGTATAGCCACTTCAAAAAAATTTACGGAGTTTGGCCAACCAACTATAACGCTCGAAAAATCTGGAAATGCAGTTCGATAGATAATCGTTTGGCTATGTTTGTCTTTTTTTTTCGTTTGTATAGGTCCAAAATTTTTTTGAACACAAATTTTTTTTTAACCAAAGAAAATCTGAGATTGCCTCTTTTTTAATGGAAATTCATAAGTCCTGTTATAATATTTACTGTCAGTAGACATTATCAACACAGAGAACACAAAAAAAAAATCAACTTCTATCAAAACACACAATGGCGATGCACACTTTACAAAGCATATGAATGGACATAAACGATGAACTGATGAACTCCTACATGACTTGTCAACAGTTTTTTCATCTTAAAATTTTCCATATCAAAAGCAACGACAGAAAGGATTGTTTTCTAAACACAAAGCAGAAAGTGGGTTCAAATCTATGAACTGAGGAAACCTTGCATGACTCTTCACTTATTAAATCACTACATGTCGTTTCCTTGTATTATCTGGCTAGTGAATTGATTGCTGTTGTCTTGTTGTTTTCTGCACACAAAGCAAAAAGTGGGTTCAAATCTATGAACTGAGGAAACCTCGCATGACTCTTCACTCATTAAATCATTGCTTGACGTTTCCTTTTATTATTTGGCTAGTGAATTGATTGAAGAATTCAGCTATAAAATTCATTGGGGACGGTATTTCCCGCTGGGCTATATTGTAAATTGTTTTAAGGTTGGTTGTTTATATGTACTGACTTTTGTTTTGGTTGATTTATCAATGGGTTGAGAGGAAGAATGAAAGAAAATGGATTTTGCATTTGCGGTATCGACTCACACATGACAAATAGAAACATTATTTAGGATAATAAAGTTTTTGAGCATTTGTTTCTGTTCGGTGGCGTCGGAAAAAAATTCAGAGTTCAGATAGGTAGGGTAATGTAGGTAATGTATCTATTTAATTAAAAAGAAAAACTTGTGATTCGATACTTGACAACCCATTCGATGTATTTTTTGGTTGGGTACCTGGTTGAAAGTTATAGGTATAAACAGTTGTGAATAACAAGAAATTTTATAAATTTCAATGAATTTTAAAACAACAATTTTAAGATTTGTCAGTATCAGTGACTAATAAATGATCAACTTTATCGGTTGACAATCGCTTTGGTTAATAAAAGAAGTAGGCAGACAGAATTTGTTTTGGAATTTGGTTAATAAAAGAAGTAGGCAGACAGAATTTGTTTTCTGTGTTTATGAATTGGTATGATTTTGAAAATAAATCCTGGTGCTCACAAATTCAAAAAGAAATAAATAGATATTATGCCCTTATTAAAAAAAGGGGGATTCGATTAAGTTGTGACAAAAAGCCTTTTTAAAAACTATAACGTTACTGAGTATGTACTTTACTAGTTACTACCTATTCAATTTTTGATTTTAATAGTCAACAAAAAATAAATCGGGTGGCACAACGGCTCATGAAGAACCAGGGCCTAGTGAATAACAACTCGCAACCATTCCTGTGTGCGCCTTTCGACAGGAATGGAAGGGACCTACAATTTTATGTCGAATCCGAATGGCTAGACGAGAAGCACTTATTCGTGACAAGTGATACTCTTGGAGGATTTGCCAATTCCTCGCAAGAGGCAGTAGCCCTGAAAAAAAACTTTATAGTTTTTAGTGGACGAGGCTGGGAAGCGATCACAGACCTCCAGCGTGACAGTCGAACGCACTAACCATTACGCTACGGGCTACTACAATTAATTATATTAATTAATTAATAGTCAATGATCTTATTAATTTAGTTCATTGAAGGACTTTTACTTTCAAATTATTTAAAAATAAAGAAATGTATACTTAATTTCAGCAACTGGTGGATTAAAGTAATCTCAAATTTGTCTCGTTTTCAAGAGGAAGTTCATTTTTTAATAAGGTAGGTGCACCAAATAAGGCCCACCTAATTGTTTTTCCTAAATTACTTGCAAACCTTATTGAATATGTAGATGAACTAAATAAATTATAAACAGTAGTTAAATTATGCGCAAGAAAGCAGACAATAAATTTTTAAAAATTGAAGTGAAAATATATTTTTGGAGCATTTTGAAAAACCTCATGTTGGGCCTTATTGGGAACACCTGTTCCTAATAAGGCCGATACATTTTACTTTGAAACTACTTAGGATTTCTTGGTGAAATAAAATTGTTTTTAAGTAAAAAACAAAGAAAAGGGCAAAATCTATAATCAACATAATTTTGTTCAATTATTTATTCAGCATATACAAAGAAACAGCCTTCTTGACTCAAAACATCTTTTAACCAAACAAAATAAATAATTTCATTTAAAATGAAATAAAAAATAACATCCTTCTTGACTAGAAAAAACTTCTTGACTAAAAAAACTTAGAATCAAACAAAATAAAAACATAGGTATCTTAGATACATTTTAAATATTATTTTAAATGTTAGAAATTTTGAATTCAATGTCTTTAAAACTTAGCCTCATGCTGATGTAGTAAACCTCATTCAATGGCTTTCAGTGCATTTTTCATACCTTCTGTCCAATTTGTCCTTTTTTTGTCATCAGATAACCTGTGTTTTGGCATTTTGCATGAAAGCAAACAAAAATTAAATGAAATTTAGCATGTACTTTATATGGCCCGCTCAATTTATGGGCCTTATTAGAAACAGGAAAGACTTATTTGTTTATAAATTTATACACAAAAATCCACCGATATATATAAATGAAACTTAGCAACAAATAATCTATTTTTAAATAGTTTACCAAAGAAATACAAAATTTTAATTAATTGACTAAATTTGCCGAAAAAGTAAGAACTTGTTGAACCGTTTTTTTATAAAATGCTACATGATCTGCACTTCACAAAGTCATTTCGGCTGCTAAATTCAACACGAATGAAGCAGTTGGCTTTTTTTTGTTACGTTTTTTTATGCACTGGGCCTTATTAGGGTCCGGGCCTTATTTGACGCACCTACCTTACATATTTTTTAATACCTAGGTATCTACCTACTTTGAAAACATAAAGCTCTAGCACCATATCTGGATTTTTGTGTTAAGTTTAAAATTTATAATGTAATATTTATTTATATTGAATATTTCAAACAAAACATGTACGAATTTAATAATTGGATTAATAATTTAAAAAAAAAAATCATTTTTAAAAAAAATATTTTTTTTTCTTTATTTTAATATTTTTAAAAGTAACCATCTAGTTTTCAGTGCTCTACTTTGAAAACAAATAATTTATTTAAAATTTTGGAAAAAGATCCTTTGTTTTTATTTCAATTTTTCTTTTCAAATCTTGAGTTTGAAAATTAATATTCCAAAAACTGTAGGTAAGCTCAAACAACCTTGTCTATAAATTAAATAAAAGAAGAAAAGTTCCAGATTTTTCCTTAAAAATACACGCTTGACATATTTATTTTTTGTATGGCATAAATAGGTTTACACAAATTAATTTGTCTTCAATAATGTTGTTCAAATATTTTCCGAAGTTGAAACTTTTTTGAACCAGCCTAGTTAAAAAATATTTTTTTCTTCAATAAGTCTGTGTCAGCAACAACATATTTTAATTTTATCGAAATCGGTCAAAGAATAACGAAGTTAAAATTTTTTTGTACCACCCTAGTTAAAAAATATTTTTTTTCCATAAGGTTATGTCAGCTACAGCATGTTTCAATTTTATCGAAATCGGTCAAAGAATATCGAAGTTGAAATTTTGTTGAACCACCTTAGTTAAAAAATATTTTTTCTTCAATAAGTCTGTGTCAGCAACAACATGTTTTAATTTTATCGAAATCGGTCAAAGAATAACGAAGTTGAAATTTTTTTGAACCACCCTAGTTAAAAAATATTTTTTTCTTCAATAAGTCTATGTCAGCTACAACATTTAAATTTCATCGAAATCGGTCAAAGATTAACGGGGTTGGACATTTATTGGAACCACCCACCCGCTTTCGACCCCGAAAGAAAAACGTCTTGTCCTACCGCTACCCTCTATATTATGTTATTGTTCGGCCAAATATATAAATTCATAAACTTATGCAACAATCAAATACACTTTATTCATTCTTTTGTGTTACAATATTGAACAACCTTTAAAAAAACAGAAAGTCAAAACTCAAAAACACATAAAGCGCAAAGAACGCATTTTGTATTGAAAATGCGCTGAGAAGAACGCAGTACCAGCAAAGCGAATAGCGAAAGCAACCAGCACTTTTTTATAATAATATGTAATGCATATTATTATCATGCTTCAATGCTTTCTGTTTGCCGCGCGGTGCTGCGCCACAGACAAAAAAGCGCTATTCGATCAAATTCAGTTTAGCCCACTCGAATTAAACAAAAATAAGTGCTATATTTACAAAAATTAAAAAGTGGATTTTTTTTCTTTGAATCGTTAGAGGGGTTCATAAAGAGTGTTCAGCACGGTTTTCGACCGCCTGGCTTTTTTGCGTTAGCCGCCATTTTGAACTTTCGGAAAATCGGTTTTTGTTAAATAACTCGTTTGTTTTCAACTTTTCACAAAAAGCGCTCAACAAAAGTTGTTTAAAATTTAATTATCTACAATTTTGGTGAAAACAACTTTTTGTCTAGGATTGATAGTTTTCGATATAATCCGGAAATTGTGATTCCGATCGGTTATTTATAGGTTATCCGCAATTAAGGATATTTTTGTATAAAAACAAAAGGATAAAATATTTTTTTTTTTTCAATAATTGAGGGGGCCGTAAGGAGTCTAAATAAAAATTTTCGACCTCCTATCTCTTCAACTTTGGCCGCCATCTTGAATTTAAAGCATGTTGGTTTTTGGCAAGCAAATCATTTACGAACTAGCTTTTTGTGACTTATGCGTAATTACTCTTGATTAATTCAGAAATAAAAATAATCATAATAAAATGAGTTATAACTCTTGATTAAAATTGATAATTTTCGACTTAAGTTGAAAATCAAGTTATCCGCACTAACACTAGAGCTCTTTTCCACACCACCGCTTGGGTAGAGGTTCAGGCACGTTTTTTTCAATGTGGTGTCCCCAGGAGGCCTAGTCCACAGATTATAAATAGCAATTTTTTTTTTTTGTTTGTTGATTATTTTTTATTTTTAGTTTATTTTTTTTGAAGATGGACCTGCACTTACTTCAAAATGTTTTTTTTAAATAAGTACGGCTCATGTCATAGGTTGATTCCATAAGGGAGTTGTCTTCATCATAAATACTACAATATCATCGAGTAGGTCTCGACTTTCGGTTATGTTTTCACAAGTCTCTCCATTGCAGGTTTGGCATAAAGCGGAACATTTCAGCCCGGATTTTCGACATCCACACATTTTACCACAATTACCTTACATTCTACACACATTCCACCTTAAACGAAAAGTATGAAGTACGTGTAGGTCCAACTTCAAAAAATAAAAGAATAATGCTGATTACAATCTAAAAAAAAAAAAAAAAAACCTGGAACAATATAAACTTAAAAACCCAGCGGTGATGCGAAAACGCATTCTAGTCTTAGTTCGGATAACTTGATTTTCAACTGAAGTCAAAAATTATCAATTTTAATCAAGAGTAATTACGCGTAAGTCACAAAAAGCTAGTTTGTAAATGATTTGTTTAACAAAAACCAACTTGCTTTAAATTCAAGATGGCGGCCAAAGTTGAAAAGATAGGAGGTCGAATGTTTTTATTTAGACTCTTTACGGCGTCCTCAATAATTAAAAAAAAAAATAATTTATCCTTTTGTTTTCATACAAAAAAAATCCTTTATACATTTAATTTATAAATAACAGATCGGAATCACAATTTCCAGATTATATCAATCCGAGACAAAAAATTGTTTTCACCAAAGTTGTAGATAATTTAATTTTAAACAAATTTTGTTGAGGGCTTTTTTAGTGAAAAGTTGAAAATAAACGAGTTATTTAACAAAAACCGATTTTCCGAAAGTTCAGAATGGCGGCTAACGCAAAAAAGCCAGGCGGTCGAGAACCGTACTGAACACTCTTTATGAACCCCTCTAACGATTAAAAGAAAAAAAATCCACTATTTAATTCTTGTAATTAAAAAATACATTTCGACTGACCTAGTTGATGTGATGAGAAATTGCGCTTTTGCGTTGCTGAGTTACAAATTAATGTATCAGCGCACGTAACTCAGCTGCTGCTTCAACTTATTGCGCCAACGCAGCGCTGCGTTACACATGTCTAGTGGAGGCCACTACAGCTCTATTGGAAGCACCTTTAGTTCTTTTTGAGGCCCCTGTTTGGTTCCAGGACCTTAGAAAGGAAGGAGGCTCCTATAGTTATTTTAGTGACCTTTACATGTTTTACAGCCTTGTAAGATAGTTTTTTTTTAACCTCCACTCACGAAAAAATTTATGGGTGAAATGAAGACAAAGTTTTACCACATGTCAGGAGCATCTAGATATAGCTTTCCACAAAATTCAGATTTTTACATTTTTTTTTTTCTAATTTTCCTGGGTAAATAATGATATATCACAAACAGTGTGCAGGTACTTTTAAAGCAGGAATTGAACATGTTACGACACAGTAATTCTGGGAATAGCCCAGTCAAATTAGACAAAAAAAGCCCCACCCCAGACAAAATATTGTACAGGTTTATTTTAAGTCCCAAGCAATCCGCGTTGGCGTACGACCATCACAATCTTGAAAAAATGCAGCCATCTTGCACTCTTTGTTTGTGGCTATATCTCTCGAACTTTTTGCCCTTAAAAGATCATTCAAATGTCAAATGGACAAGCCTAGATTGACAAAATCAGGGAATTAAATACAAATTAGTTACAGGTATTGCATAGCTACTGTTTTGAATTAAATGAATAGTTTAACAGAATAAATTGCAGTGCAAATTCGAAAAAATTAAAAATGCCCCATAAATATTTTCTTAAAAGTTGAAATTAAAAGGACATGCTCACAACAGTACCAATAATCATATTTGTAGGTTAGTTCCCAAAAAATCCCTTCTGTGGTTAAACTGCCATTTATAAAAGAGTACAATCACTTATATTTGTCGGCTTTTGGCTATATCTGGGGAATATATTTGTCCTAGAAAGAGCATTCAAACGTAAAACCGATTTTCTTCAAACTTTGTACTTAAGGATCTTATGGGATTCCCTAGAGGGCAAATTCAATTTTTTTTAGATCAAAAAATAACGGTACCTGCCATATATGTTGACAGCACTGGTTTTGTCTATGTTAGTTGGGTTGGCGTATCGCTCCTGTGTTCTTTATTATTTTTGCACGTATTTCGATATTTTTATATTAATTTAATTGTCTAGATTCTCTATATAAGTGAATATCTGTGTTTATCCCAAGTAATCTGTGTTAATTTTATATGAAATTGTGTTAATATATTAAATAAAAAACATTAATGGTAGCTGGTAAGATTAATATATTCATTGCAGTATAAGCTGTTCCTATGTGACTTTTTTTTTTTTGTATATCCTTGCGTTTGCACTGGTGTTTTATATAACATACTTCCCCTGATACTAAACTAAGCTTTAAGCTTTATAACTTGTCCCACTTTTTCCTTAATATTGAATATAAAATTTAAACCTATTTTTGCATGAATAAATTCTATTTTTCATCTCTTATAAATAATATCTTATCCAAAATTAAGCATCCTCTGTGGCATAGTAAGTAAGTGCCGTGATCGGCTAAAGTTTGTAATTTTCGCAACGTCGGGTCGAATCCTGCCATTTAACTCTAATTTTTTTTGGTTCCTTCAATCTTTTTCTTTTTTCAATTTTTTTTTCTCTCTTCAAGTAAGTTTCTTAAACTTTTCAAATTAAAAACAATGGTTTGCTCGGCAAAAATTGTTCAGATGGATCGCAGTCTTCACCGCTTTTTGCCTGTTTAGGCCTTGTGGTAATATTTATCATGCAAAGTGCATTGGATCAACTAATGCATTTATTGACAAAATATCAAATTCTAAATTTGCTTTTTGGTATTGCACCGATTGCCGCAAGTTGTCTGTATCTCAATTAGCTTTCAAAATGTCTTCCTTTAAAGCAGATATTAAGAACCTTTCAAAAGGTTTTGAAGAACTGCTCAGCATGTTTAACACTGATGTCTCTAATTTCAATTCCCTTACTTTCGCTAATTACATGGTAAATAGTGCCACTTCGACTGATGAATTGGTAAGTGAACCTTTTTCTGTTAGTCTTTTGACAAAAGATCTAGAAAAGGATCTGCTTGCCCAGTCAGGTTCAGCTAAACACATATCAGATGCCAAGAAAAGTAATAAAAGAGGACGTGATAACTCATTACTTGTTAAAAACTCTGGCCCACCCCCAAAAAAATCAAATCTCACAAACAATCGCAAACACCATAGTACCAATAATACAATTGAATTTCCTGTTCAGGTTGTGAATCAAGGTTCAGTTCCAAACATAGTCTCTGATACGGACTTCGTAACTGAATCAAATAACTGCACTAAACATAAACCTTTAAAAGCAGTCTCTAAACCGAGATCTATTTTTATTTCTCGCTTGGAACCAGATATTTTGCCAAACGATATTGTTTCTCACCTACACTGAGAAAATTAATATTTTATTTTGCGTTTGCGAGTAACGAATTTCGTTTGCTGTAATTGTAATACATTTGCTGGAAATGTTATACAATCCTTGCAAACGTATTTCATTTGTAGCAATTGTATTACAGTCGCAACAGAAAGTAATTCCATTGCATCAAACATATAACAAATAACCCATCCGTTCGGAGCTCAATTTGCCTGGGTTGATTACGGTAAATGACAATGTTTCCCAAATTCAAACGACATGATGTTTGCAAGCAAGTGTAATTGTTTATGGCAAACGAATGAATCGCTTGCGAATTAAGCTTTTGAAAAGCAGTTTGCTGCAAAAAGTTTTACGTTTACTATATAAATTACAATTGTTTGCAACTAAATGAATCGAACATTTGGGACGAATGATTATACTTCGTAGGAAGTAAACTAATTTGTAGCAAACGATTGAATGATTGCAGGGTATATATTTTTAAATCTTATTTTTACAAATTAACTTAATGCTTGTGGTAAACATTTCATGCTTTTGAGGCGAAAGAATTTTTGATTTTAGGTTTCTTTAAAAGAAATTCGCTTGCAGCAATAAATTTCCTATTTGGAAAAAGTATTTTATTTGTTTAATTCCTATCTAACCAATTTCAGGTAATCTATAGGGCAAGTATTGGGTACGTTTCAATACATGTTTTGCATTATCAATTTGGTATTGTTCTGTAGTTCAGCACTACTTGTACAAAAAATTAAATTTCAATTGAAAATATGTTGCATTTAAAAAGAATGCGATTCAAAATTGAAAATTTGTTGCTTTAAAAAATAGCACAGTCAAAATTCCAAAATATTTTCATTAAAAAATAAAATAAATGCTAGTTTAAAAATCTTTGCATTAAAAGTAATTGTTAAAATAATTACATTCAAAATAAAAGTTCAATTTTAAAAATAAATACAAATTACCTACATCTCCGTTGTTCATTTCGAAAAACAATGGCGCAAAATTTTAGATGATTAAGTACGATGCTAAATCAATTTTAGTATGATACTAGGTTAAAAATTGTTTTTTGCTAATTTTAAACGAGTTTAGCATCGTACTATCCCCTTAAATTTTACTAAAGTTAAAATCACATCTTTTCTCCATATGACTGGAGAATGGAAAATTTTACTCCAGGTATAGCATAGATCCGAGGGTTGCCGGTTCGATCCCTGCTGGTGCCAACTTTTTTTTTTGTTGTAATAATGAAGTTAAAATGATAAAAATATTAACATTGATATATATATAATTAATTTACAACGCATAAAAACAATTATTGTGTTAAACAAAACGATTTTCTTAAAAGTTTTGATTTAGTCCTAGGAGCACATCTACGTAGTAATAGTTTAAAACAAAAACTGTCCCAATATTTTAAATACTTCGGTCGTGATAATAAAAATATTAATCATAATTAAAATAATTAAAATACATGAAATTGTCTTAGCCACATTTCTTAATCAGTACATTTCCTCTACTGAACTATATAAAAGGAAAATGTGTAAAGTTTTCAACTGATTAACATTTTGCAGAGCATTTTATGTTGTAAATTAGCTCAGTGGATGCATGCTCGCTCTCGACACGGAAGGATACCAGTTCAAATCCAGGTAAGTAAAGCTTGACATTTTTTTCAATTAAAATAAAATAATATAATTTCAGAATTAAGGCAAAACCAGCAGTCACTGTATTGATTGTGACAAACGTACAAGTCATGAGCAACAAACGTGTAATTTGTCATAACCACTTTGATCTTCTATAACAATTGACCCATTCGCTTGTCGTTAAAGTATAAACGTTTACTCTAAAAGCACCATTCGTTTACCACAAACAGTAAATATGTTTACAAAACACCATTATTCGTCTGACAGAAACACTACATTCGTTTGACACAAACACTCTATTCGTTTGGAACAAACGATAGAATTTTGCTACAACAGTATGAATTGTTTGTCTCAAACGAATTTAAGAGTTTGCTGCAAACGAACTGTCAAAACTGGCTGGCAAACGAAAAAGTCGTTTGGGCAATTTTACGTTTGCCGCAAACGATTCCTTCCCTCAGTGTAGTGTCTAACAATATTATTTCCTCCATCACGTCTATAAAATGTACCAAAATTAGCAAACACAATAGTTTTATCTCGTCTTTTAAAATAGTTACGCACACATCATATTTTGATTCAATTTGCGATATTAAAAATTGGCCTTCTGAAGCCCTTGTTAAAGAGTTTATTGTCTCAAATAAAAAAAGACAACCGCGTAATTTACCCAAAATCTCAACTGCAAAAAACTGAGCAGGATTACCCTCTTCTACCAAAATGTAAGAGGGCTTCGCAGTAAAACCGCTGATATCTACATAAACTCCCAAGCATTGTCACATGACATCTTTGTTTTGACGGAATCTTGGCTTAATTCAAGTTTTTTAGACACGGAACTCTTTAATCAAGAGTTTTTAGTATATAGAAATGATCGTCATGTTGACAAACTAAAAGAAGTGGGAGGCGGTGTTTTGATTGCAGTTCGCGATAAATGTTCATGCATTCCAAAGCTCTTTGAGCAAGTTGTTTGTGAAAGTTTAGCATTTTATACTAAGAATATAATATGTGAACAACAGCATGGCTTTGTGAGAAGGAAATCTGTGGTAACAAATCTCCTTACTTTCTTGCACAAATGTTCTAATGCATTGGAAAATGGAAGTGAACTGGATTGCATATACACTGATTTTTCAAAAGCATTCGATCAACTAAGTCACAACATTATTATATTTAAACTCCAAGCTTTTGGTTTTCCGAATATTGTTATAGAATGGATAAGGTCATACCTTGAAAATAGATCTTACCAGGTGAAATTTAGAAACTGTCTTTCAGATTCATTCAATGCTCACTCGGGTGTACCTCAAGGAAGTCATCTTGGCCCACTTCTATTCATTCTGGCTATAAATGGTGTTAAATCATGTATACACTATAGTGATATGTATATACCTAACTTTTTCAAATGCATACGGGGTATCGTTTTGCTTATTGATTTGATCATCTGTCATTATAGGTGCGTTGCATCAAAACAAATTTATCATGTCGATAAGCCCCTACCTCTCCTTATTTTTATAAAAAAAAACAGACTTGGAACACAAATAGCTCTGGACTTTTTTGATTCTTTATTCGTATGGTTAATCCAACATTCCCACGAAGTTTCACCAGTTTAACAATTTGTTCCATTTCGAACGATTTTATATGTAGGTGTCTACAATTTTACACACAACTATAAATGTTTTTTAAATCACTTCACTGTATATTTGTATTGTGATCCCAATTACTTCACACTTTTTATGTTGGTAGCACAAAAATAATAATAATAACCCCTACGGTACGGAACGCAATAAATCACAAAATTAATCCTTGATGGTTTATTAGCGTTTCAAATACTTCTTAATACCAATGTCCTTAAGTGAAGTAATAAATTGCATTTTCCTCAATTTCCAAATCCCCTCTTCATCGTATTTTAACAAAAAAAAATTGCTTATTTAATATACCTCCTCTCGT
This sequence comes from Melangyna quadrimaculata, assembly GCA_949320155.1. Taxonomy (NCBI): domain Eukaryota; kingdom Metazoa; phylum Arthropoda; class Insecta; order Diptera; family Syrphidae; genus Melangyna; species Melangyna quadrimaculata. The sequence continues at coordinate 215,978,215 of OX439483.1, read as the reverse complement.
GTTCTTTCTCGGTAAAAGGCGCGAAAGGAATTTCCAACGGAAATAAACTCCATCAGCCTTATCTTATCTCCATCGCATTCTAAATTAAAAGCAAATAATTAACGTTCCATTTCCCCATACTTAGGGAATAGTGAATCTTAAATAAATTTGGAAAATTAATCCGCCTTATTACAACCCGACCTATTTTATGTCAATAAAGAAAGACCAAAGGTTTTCACAATGGCTTCAAAAAGAACATCAACATCAACAGCAAAGGGGTCTTCAATGAGCTTTGTAACTATACCTACTGACCTACCTTTATGGGTATAAAGTCGTTAGCTTTCAACTTTTAGGCTAAAAAACAGCTCTAGTGCTAGTGGCGCCACGCCATCGCCATCGCCAGTCCGGACTAAATTTCTGTTCTCTATGAAACGTCATCAATCTCATTTAAAACTACCATTTACCATTTACCATCTACCACCATCACCAGAACCGAACGGACGATTTTTGAATAAAAGGGAAGTAGAGCCAAAGGCATAGGAAAGGAAACCATTAGGCATAGGCAAATCCATTGTAATGGATCCTCGAAGTAGCAGAGGAGTTCCTACTACGATGATAGAATACAAAAAGAAAAAAACATATTTCATAGGCACTTTGCGTACTTGAATTTTTAATATATTCTTAGATCTATAGCAAAGAGAAATTTATTCCAGATTGATGAATAGCTGACACCTTAACATTGTCGTCGATATGCCTTTCAATGACGTAAGGACAAGGAAATAAGTAGATAAACGCCAAGCTATACATCATCCAGGTTAGTATAAAGCCAGTTAGTTTGAGATGAAAGACAGAGGGGCTTATTCATAGTCGCAGATAGACCCAGGTTTAACTAAACTACAGTTGAAGACAATTTTGGCTCAATGAATACAGACCGATTTTAATTACAAACTGTGGGTTTTATATTTTTATAAGATAATTAACTTGGTATATAACACAAATAGCTTCAAATATTTTTAAATGATAACCTTAAAAAAATAAATTCAACGTCCGAAAATTCAACCAAAGCTATGTTTAACTTAGACCCAGGTCTAAAATGACTATGAATATGCCCCAGAATGTTTTAGCTTGATAAATTTAATATGACCTATAGCCGTAATTTGTTTTAAGCCAAGACGCTACCAGTGCCTACGTCCTATGTCATGCCAAAGTTGTTTATGAAAAGCGGGCTGCGGGGGGATTCGGACTCAATTTTGACATATACTAACAAATGGAATCAGTCAGGGTTTCCCTCTAAAAACAACAATCGCGATGGATACAATATCTATAATTAATTGTTAATAGGCTCCCTTTAAAGCTTGAACTTAAAACTTTAAATTTCCATCCAGACACATTCTGCACTCATCCGAGAACGTAAATCGCCTACATTGCTCAACTTCCCAATTGTAGTGCATAGTGAAAATCGTACTCTAACTTGTCGATGAGTTGCAGATAATGTTGGTCCCGTGCGCGACATTTTGTAATAAAGTCTGCTTCCTCAATTCGTCTTCTAACTGTCCATAACTAACGAGTCTTTATCGTACCCGTCTCTGCTATTGTTGGACGTTAACGCTAGTCAAAGCACGGTTTCGGAGAAATCCCATCACGATGAATCAGTCATACATAACACCCAATTGCAGAACCTACAAGTTTGTCTGAAACTTCCTTAGATCTCTGACATGCTAGATTGGCTTAGACCGAGCTGACGGGACACATTACATTGGTTTATTCTCCTTGTTGCAGTAGTGTGACAACTTGACTAATTTCTATACAGGCGTGGTATCCATTTTTGTCTAACATAAGGAGGCCGAATAGGTCAAGATATGTTGCAATTCACTTTGAACAGAAAACTCAAAACCAAAGACCAACAATTTGCGCATCTATTGCGTATCAATATTTCAAACTCTTGTCTAGTTTAACAAGTATAGTTTGTAATTTTTGTGATTATGGTGGATATCGCGATAACTATACTGTTAATCTCTTAAATGAACAAACAATCAAAAAAGAAATATCTAGTCCAAAAATAACTGAAGGAGAAGAAAACGCACTGGTTTCATCACATGAGCAAGTTCGTGCGATCCAGTCGTGCATTTTATTTTTTTTAACAGAAATTTCATTAGATTATATATTTTTCCGAAAGTTTTTTATGTGTGTATCCGAGCTCAAATTTTGAAACGAAAAAAATATAATGTATGTTTGTGGTGATAGTGCTAGGTGTATAATAGCCCGAGATATTCATCCTTTCTTTACTATTCTAACCATATGTAGCTAGAAAAAGATAGGCCATTTATGTAGTCAATTGTTGATATCTTGTATTTTTTCAAATATTTTTATGTGTAAAGCCTAGTATACAGTTCCTTTGATCGAAAACAAAATTAGTGGTAAGAAATATTTTTTTTTAACATCTGGGGTGAAACAAAAAATTTCTTCTTTTTTTTCCACAAAACAATGTCACTGACATTGTTTTGCGCGAAAAATATTCGTGGTGAGCAGTGGTGAGTACAAAATTTTTTGTCAGGGTTGGTTCACAGCTCGATAAAAAAAAATTAAACGTCAAACTTTTTTATCCGCTAAAATATTTCCCAAAAGAAATGCATGTAGTTTTTTTTTGTTGAGGAACTGTATACTAGGCTTAAGCGGATTTTCCGCTGGCAAACTTCGAGAAAGCAGTTAGACTTCATGTTCTCACTGGGTTTGGCGCACTCAAAGTCAAAGGTACGCTTTCAATTTCCTTAGCTCAAAAGCTACAAAAATCAACTCAAAAATATAATCGTAAGTTTTTTGTAACATACCTACCTTTATAATTCTTGAATATGGTTAATTCGTTAGAATAGTTTTAGTGAAAGAACTTAAGGTCTGATGCTCTGATGGTCTATAACGCAAATGGAGAAAGTAGTGTTCGAAATAACACCATAAGGCTTAGCCACTTTAGCTATACCTAAGTTCTCCTTGACACATCTTGCTTTTAAAGTGTTCTTGTTTTCTACTTTTTTGTTGCTGGCATTTTAAGGCACATTCAACAAAAATTTCAATATAAAAAAGATTTCGCTCAAAGGAACAATTTCATGAAGTGCAGCATTTCATTGAATTTTCTTGCCTTGCTTTCTGTGTATCCTATTTTTTTTTTTTCTTCTGGGAGCAGTGATATATATGTATACTACAATGTGAGGTGCCTGCACTCAAGCTGGAGCCAAAGCCCGCGGCACAAATATGCAAATCACTATTGATTTGTGGCTAAGAGCCAACACATGACAGTGAATTGAAGTTGTGCACAGCGATGGATCAGATCCCTATCTTTCTTCTCCCATGTCCTCTTGGAAAATGGAGCATGATGATGATGATGATGTTGATAACGATGGTGCCGTTGGAATGGCGGGAAAACAAACATATATTTAAGTAAATTGTAGGGCAACGTGTGGTTATCGATCGGAGTAGGTGCCTAGAGAATCCTAGAAGAGTTTTCCCTGTGAGAACATACCTAAAATGTTCACTTGAAACCAACAGATATGTTTTGTGTGTCTGTCCTGCCGTTCCATTCCGAGTGTTGTTAGATATTTTTTTTGAGTGAATGAGATGGAGCAGTGGGTTACCTACTTACATTACGGTTAAGCAAAGGGATGACAGAATGTGTGCTCCTGCATTTCTATCTGCGATGATTTCTTGTCACGGTGCAGAGTAATGCTTCCATGTTACGTTGTACATATTCTATGTGCATGTGCACTCACTGACATTCGCATAAATGTAAAGGAACATCTACCTTACCTATTCCTCATGAGGCGCTGCACAAATTTCGCTTTTGCAATGCAACTGTAGCAATAACATCTGCTACAGATTGTGTTAGCTAGCTGTTGTATAAATGTAGGTACCTACCTATGTTGTATCTTGTATATAATGCGTTATATGTCTGTCCTATGTAAGTACCATACCGTATAATGGGATGGGATATTTGTAGGTATTCATTCTTTCCTTTGTTATTCTTTACCATGTGTGTGCTTTTCCATAGGCGATTTGTCTCCAGTTCGTCCTTGTTAAGATTTTGCAGTGCTGAGATTTACGAGTTAGTTTTGTAGAGAAATGCGGTTATTGTGATTGTGGAAAAGTTCATGTTCTAGGAAGGTTCCTATTCCTTACCTAGATAGTATCCATAGTTTATTTACTTGCTTTTGAGTTGTAATTCAATACACCTAATGACTAAGCATTGTAATATGCAGCAGATTTGTTCGATTATAGGGACCTAGGTATTTTAAGACTTATAAAGATGCGTTTCAAACTTAGGTTAGTTGATACAAAAAAAAACACTTAAATACCTACTACGTGCACATTTTAGATATTGAAACATCAACTCATAAATAAAAGAATGAATGTCTATTTACATAAGTACCTATTGTCATTGAAACGTTAGGTACATATCTACATAGAAAGGTTTTGTCAAGTGCTATCAGCAATCAGCTTATCCAAAGAAAACCCTTCTTTAAGGTCTAGTTTCCGGTATATTTGCATTCAAAGTATTTTTTTTTTTGAGTTTTGAAAGCTTGGATGTCTTTGGATGCCTACAGTTCCGCAAATAAGACTAGAAAGGCGTTACGGTCTTCAAAACGCTTAATCAGTTTTTTAAGAGATATCCACACATTCTATGAGGTTTGGTTGCGAAGATATTTTAACTCAAAGTAAATCTTTTATTTTCGGTCCCAAAACTAAAAGTCATTATAGGGCGATAACTTTCCAAAAAAGCCTCGTAAGAGGTTGCGGTTGTTGAATAGATAATGGACAGGCCTTTACACTGCTGTCCAAAGTTTAATCGATTGCAGGATTTTTTTAATCGATTTTCGAAAAAAAAAGAAGCATGGAAAGTCTCTGGAACCCATTGAAACGTACATTGGTTAGGTATATGTCACATTTTCTTTTGAATAGGTGCAGCATTTTCCAATGCAGAATCGCATTATTGCATTAATGCTAAATAACCCTCTAACTCCACTACCTACACCTTGACGGCCATACAAAAATTTTAAGTTCAGGCAATAACTTTCGTGGGCATCACATATCAATATTTATATAGTTGCTTGACCATTTGCAAATGAGGAATTGCATTATTGTTGTTTTAAGTGCTTCGAAGCCGAATGCCTCACGGACCCCATAGTTTAGAGCTTAATAAAATTAAACAAAGGTATGTTTTATAACATTTTCAATAGCGTAACAGATTACTGTTGAGTTGGTAGACCATTTGCCAATGACGAATTGCATTATTTTGCTGTGCCGTTTTTGATATGTTCGTAAAATTGGCAGGGTAACTTTCACCTAGACCTCGAGTAACGGGACCAACGCAGTAATTTGCAGTTTTCATGCATTCCTTTTCCCGATTTTGCAGTTCACCAAATAATGGATGTAATCGTGTGATCTGATAATTTCATAGTGAAGTTAGCAGGTCAGAGCAGGTCAGGTCAGTCAGCAGGAAGACGAATCGATTCACTTCTATACGGACGGTTCAAAAACCTATGATGGGGTTGGTAGAGGCGTGTACTCAGAAAGACTAAATTTAAGTCTCTCATTTCGTGTTCCAGACCATTGTATCGTGTTCCAGGCAGAACTTTTGGCGATAAAGGAAGTTTTATCTTGGCTCAAGGAAAACGTGATATCGACTTCTGATATCCGCATCTCCTCAGATAGCCAAGCTGCCATAAAATCTCCCGACTGTGTCTCTACAAACTCTATAACAGCCCTAAACTGTAGGGCTCCAACTGGTTTAAACGAGTGGGGAGAAAATCTCTATAGATTCACCTGGTATCACAACGGACCAACTTATGGTCTAAGTGTGTCAGTTCATTGCTGGCCAGTCACTTCAACCTTACCTTACCCAACCTAGCAGGTCAGAGAATATCTCGAGAACCAAGCATGCTAGAGACTTGAAGTAAGACTCCAAATTTGCAGTTTATTTTGCATTTCAAGAAATTCTACTTCCAAATTTTGAAGTCTTTTATTTGAAAAATAAATTTGATACTGCCCTGCTTACTTCACTGTGCAGTTAGCAGGTCACTCGATTACACCCATTATTTTGTGAACTGCAAAATCGGGAATAGAAATGCAAAATAAATGCAAAAAAAACTGCAAATTACTGCGTTGGTCTAGGGTTGCCATGGCTGTCTTATCTAACCTAAGACAAAAACTTTTAAAATCCCGGACTTTGGAGGACATCATTTACCTTAAAAAAGAGGACAAAATGAAAACGAAACCTAAGTCCATGAACTTAAATCAAAATGTATTTCATATTTAAAATAACATAAATGAAAATATAACTTAAATTTTATAAAGTTCTTTTTATATTTATCCTCAGATTGAATTTTTTGTTAGTCTATTAATGAGAACCTTTTCTGATAAAATATAGGTAAGATTATTTGAAAAGTGAAATTTGAATTATTTAATTCCGGTTATTTTTAACAATTATTTTACCTCTAAACTAATTTTTAATTTTTCAAAATTTTAGTTTCTAATATGTAAATATGTACAAAATTCGTGAGGTTCTGGTTGGCCGGAACATTTTTTAAGTTGAACACATAATTCGTTTTTTCGGAATGAACAATTTGCATTTTGGTAATGAGCATCCATTTGGACATCCACTATTTGAATAGAAAAATCTACTTTTACAGTTTTTTTTTTTCTTTTAAGTATGTCTACCTTCTTTAAAAGATTTTGTTTTCTTGGAGTTTAAATGTTTTTATCTTTTTCTCTGGCGGTGGACCCATATTAGCCTAAGAGCTGGCTACAAAAAAAGTGAGTCATCGGTACACGATTGATTTTTACTGGAGAGAATGATTTAGTGTAGCTGAGCACAAATCTGCACGTCTGCCAGCGCGATTCAGAGGCTTAATGGGGTGGTTGTCAAATGTTGGTGACAAAAAAAATTATAAGGTACATAGATTCTGATAACGCAAATGTGTTGTGTCCATAGTCAACAAACGTGAAACAAAATGGCAGAAGGTTTGGGAGAGGCTAAGTTGGCGGCAGACGTCGTTAAAGTTGTCAAATATTGGTAAAAAAAAAAATCATAAAGTACATGGATACCGATTTTTTTTATTTTAATACTTATGTATATAGAGAGCTAAATCCAAAATGCAAGACGAGAAAGTAGAGGCTAACATCGTGTCAGACGTGTTTGAAAAGTGCACTGTTAAACCAGAAAAATTGCACCCCCTACCAGACAACATTATTATTTTTTTCTAATTAATTTAAAATATTCAAAAAAGTATAAATTTCTGTTTTTTTCCCTTTTTACGCTGAAATGTCAAATATTTACGAAAAAACTTACGCTCAATTTATACATCGTAATATTCAGTACAAAAACATTATGACTGTTTTTTCCATAAGAATCATCAGTCGCAATATATTACTGTTTTTAAAGCATTAAATGTCGAAAATAAAGTTTTTTCGCATATACGTTACATCTTTTAAATAGTAAATTTTTCCGAAAAATTAGATGAACAAAATTTTATTATTAATAGATTTATTATTCACAAAAGTTTTATTACTTATTTATCGATTACACTGGTGACTATTGCAGTGGCCTATGTCCTGGCGCATGAGATTCCTTTGTGTGCTATTACACCATGCATCTAGACGCGTGCAACTTCTTCGAATTCTCTTGTTTCACGAATATTTTACCCACGCGACACAGGGCAGATTTTCTTCCGTTTGATCTTTTCGAATTTGTTTTCTCTTTTGCACTTACATGTGTTCGAAAAGTTGCACGCGTCTAGATGCATGGTGTAATAGCAGACTTTACACAAATTCGATTCGAACAACATTTTTTTGTTTAACTTAGTGGTGAAATTAAGAGAATTAAACGATTGCTGATGACATACAGCGTAAAACGAAATTGTTGCCTCGGTAGCGACACAGGGCAGATTTTCTTCCGTTTGATCTTTTCGAATTTGTTTTCTCTTTTGCACTTACATGTGTTCGAAAAGTTGCACGCGTCTAGATGCATGGTGTATTAGCAGACCTTACACAAATTCGATTCGAACAACATTTTTTTGTTTAACTTAGTGGTGAAATTAAGAGAATTAAACGATTGCTGATGACGTACAGTGTAAAACGAAATTGTTGCCTCGGTAGCCTGGATATTTTTTTGTGTTGACTTGTTTAAAACGAAATTTTCCAAAACTCTTGATGTACCCGATGAACTTCTTCTATTATTTAAGTGCATTTGCGATGTTATGGGGTGCTCCATCGCGTATTTTACTTTCCTTGCAATGTAAATCTTGGAGTTACAAACATGTGCAGTTAGGCCATGAGACGAGAAAAGTCTCGGTCTCGATCTAGACGAGACGAGACTGGATTTTGAGCAACCGAGACGAGACTGTATATTTAGACGGAAATTTGCAGAGAGTCTAATAAATTAAAAAAATCCAATTTCAGTTAAATATTTATTTTCTTTTGCACGTATTCAAACTATAATCCAAAATATTTCCAAAATTAACAGGTTGTCCGGAAATCGAATTTTTCGGAGACGAGACTTAATTAAACGAGACCGACACGAGAACAAGACGAGACTGAAAATGTTCAATTTTAACGAGACCAAGACGAGACTTGCAAAAGTCTCGCAGAGTCTCGTCTCGTGGCCATTCCTATGTGCAATCTACTTCGCAATCATTTCTTCCATTTCCAAATGGTTAATGGCCGGGATTAAAAAGAGGACATGTCCAAAAATAGGACGCATGGCAACCCTAGTTGAGCCCGTCGTTACTCTAGGTGAAAGTTACCCTGCCAAAAAATTAAAATTAATTATTATTATTAAACCCATGGTCTACATCTTAGCGGGTTCGTATATACAAAAATGAAGTACACGAAATAATCTTTTTAACGATGTATAAAACATTCCTGTGGGTTGTAAGACAAGCTCCAAATGAAGTAGGTACATATTGTTGGGTTTCGTCTCCAGTTGTGATGATTTTATAAATGAAATAAATAAATAAAATACAAATATAAATTTATTATTATAATAGTAATTTTATTCAATAACAGTTAGGGCTGGCCACGAGACGAGACCCTGCGAGACTTTTGTAAGTCTCGTCTCGGTCTCGTTAAAATTGAAAATTTTCAGTCTCGTCTCGGTCTCGTGTCGGTCTCATTAAGTCTCGCATCGATTTCCGGACAACCAGTTGATTATTGGAACAAAATATTTTCAATTAAAGGGCGAATTCGTAATCGTCTCACTAACTTAGATCTGCAAAGTTTGTGTTCGTAAAACAAAAATTGAAATCTGACTTCAGTAGGCCTGCAAATCAAATTACGTCGGGCAGTTTGTGCAGAAAAAAAAAACATTCTGAAGACAAAAAAAATTGAAATTAAAACAGGAAAACATTTACATAGGTAGAGGGTGGGTCATCATTGGACCATTTTTCTTCGAAAATGAGGCTGGGAACAAAGTTTCGGCCAACAATGGTAAGACCATTGTTAACCAACTTTTTTTTTACTAAAATTAAAGACATGGATTTGGACAACCTCTGGTTAATGCAGGATGGTGTGCCATGCCACACAGCCCATACCACAATCGATCGTACCAAATTTTAAAATCGTGTTATCAGCCGTCTTTGCGATGTCAATTGGCCACCTCGGAGCTGCAATTTGACCCCTGTAAACTTTTTTTTTTTTTGTTGGAAACCGTTAAGGATCGATGTTATGCCAACAACAATTTTATTGCATTTTTAAAAAGAAACTTGTATTTTGCCCACCCTGTATATGACATATATATATGTATATGATACATACATACATACATATATCAGCAAGATATTTGTCTATCATAGCATATTTTTTTTTCCAAATTTCACCCAAAAGCCTTTCACATTTTACCACGCGAAAATTTAATCTCCAAAAAATTTTTTTTTGTTTAATAATTGCCATTTTTTACAAATAATTTTCTGCGCTGCGATGTTTACGAATACAATTTTTTTTTTCAAAAACTGCCGCCTGCTTTTTTTGTGGGCAGATGAAAAATAAAATCGATACGCAGAAGCTTAGCAGATATGCGGCAGATCTGTCGCAGATTTCATCAGCGATTACGAACTCGCCCATAGTTTGAATATGTGCAGAAGAAAATAAACATTTAACTGAAATTGGGTTTTTTAATTAATTAGACTCTCTGTAAATTTCGGTCCAAATATACAGTCTCGTCTCGGTTGTTGTAAGGCAGTCTCGTCTCGTATCGTCTCGGTCTCGTCATGCGAGACCAAGATCGAGATCGAGACTTTTCTCGTCTCGTGGCCAGCCCTAATTATTATTGTCAACGCGTTTCAGAATAATATTCCATTTTCGGGCTTGTCAAACTGAATGATGATGTTCTGGTGTGCCTGTCTCTTTTTTTTTCTTGTTGTTTTTAAAGTTTAATTTTCGGTGTTGTTTAAATGTTAATGTGTTATGTGTAATGCGTGGTTTTCTTCTTTTATCATCTGGTGTGTTTTAATATGGTGTCATATAGTGCATTTGTCTTTAATGTTAACTTGTCGTTGAGTAGGTTGTCTGCTATTTTTCTTTCTTCTCTATTCTTAATTCTTCAAGAGCGTAAAGTAATCTTCCTATTTCCGCATCGGTTCAGGGGGTTGGTTGTTGTCAAAATCGATGTACTTGTGATTTCTTTATATTAAATGTATGGCATAATTCGATTTCGTGTTTTGTTTTGGTTTGTGTTAGTTGATCCTGCCCAAGAATGTTCTCCCTGTTTGGCCTATCTAGTATTTGGTGCAGTCATCGCATTTTAATTTGTATACACCTTTGCTTGTTTTTGTGTCATTTTTTGTTTTGTTTTGTGGTCATAAGTTTTAAATTGTTAGAATTTAGAACTTGGCGTAATTTTAGATCTAACTACTTTTTTATGGCTGATACGCAAAGGTGTTTGTAAATAGAAGAATTTGGCTTCTTTTTTAACATTTATGCTTTTTTGTGTTATTTCATTTCTTGTTGCGAAGACTATTTCTATCAGGTGAAATTGTGTTAAAAAAAAGCCCACTTAACATATAAGGAAAATTAAGTTTTTAACTTGTGCCTTTTATACGCACTTCAAGTCTTACCTAGTGCTCGCGCTCTACCAATTTCATCAATCAGGAGTGGTCCACATAAATAATAATAATAATTTTGGGTGCCTGCCACGCCCCTTGCATGAACAATTTCATAATTTCAATTTTTTCTATGTATACACCTGAAAACCAACCGCTTTACCAAATTTCATAATTGTCCACCAATCGGAAGTGCTCTCCATTCAATATTAATTCTGTGAAAAAAGGTGGTTGCCACGACCGGCCCCTGAACGTAAACGTTAATCTATAATTTTAAAATGCTGCCTTTGGTTTCACTTTAAGTCCTAACGCTCTACCAAATTTCATCATTCTAGAATAATCAGAAGTGCTCCAAATAATTTATATCAGTTCTATAAAAATGGGCGGATACCACGCCCCCTGAATGGAAAATCTTAAATTTTCGTTGTTTCCTATTTGTTTGCACTAGAAGGCCTACCGTTGTGCGAAATCACAACGACGATTTTGGGAAGTGCTCCAGATCTCCATATCTCAGGAACGGCTTAGCGAGGCGCCTGTGATTGATGTTTTTTTCAAGAATTTGTTTGTAGCCACTGGATATAGACGGGGGTCGAAAATCGCATGAGTTTGGTCCTGTAAAAAGGGTGTAGTATCAGAACTTGGCCGGGCACTTCCGTGCCCTTTGATCATTACCTTCTTTCAAAGATAGAGAGGAGACGTCTTTAAGAAACACAAACTCAACCGCAGAAAGAAATACCAAACAGACATTTATTAAAACAAAATTCTTTTGTTTTTTTTAATCGTCCTTATAATAGTTGCCATTTAAGCATGCTAACAATAAGATCTACCACCATCAGAAACAATACAAACAAAAGAACTATGAGAAAAATTACGTGACCTCATTCACTACAATTAAGATTATGTTCAAATATCCACAAGCAGCAGCAGCATAGCAGATTCTCCTTACAACCATTTTCTGTGTTGTACGTGAGTTCTTACCACAATTTTTTCACACTCACCCATGGGCATTTTGAGTCAACCCGACCTACAAAAATTATACCCTGCAATCTCCTGGCCAAGAGAATACAAGGAAGGACCAAAGTACGTGTTATATATCTATATATGTGTATGTAAGTAATATAGAAAGGCAAAAGCTGAACGTATATCTCACATTTAATTTTAATTAAAACCAAAAACTAGAAATAGCCAAGATTCGCGTCCTTAAATGGATTCATTAAAATTTTTATGCCATAAGGGCATCGGAGTTCAAGGATTCAGCTGGAATTATCACGCCACAGCGTAAATATTTGCGATTAAATCGTAGGTATGTGTTGGAAGCTGTATTCAACGTAGGACGACGTTGTCGGTCGTCGTACGTCATCGTTCGTCCCTTATGGTGTGGGGCGCAATTTGTATTTAAACATAAAGGAAAAAGAAAGAATAATACAACACCCAGTCGGACTATAATGTTTTATAAACCAGAGCAAGTTTGTACCATTTGTGCGCTATTGCGCATTCACTATCACTATAATACTTATATAGCTACCCGCACATATCCGAGCCAGTAGAGCATAGACTAAAAGGAATGGCGTCCTTGAAACTCTTCGACTATGTTTGAGTTCCATTCCGTCATATTTCCGGCTTTAAGAACTTCCTCCCTCCAGGTCCCAAGAGTGTAATGGAGTATGATGATGATGATGGCTAGATCCTGGATATATCCCTATATAGTGCTATTTCGTGGGATTCAACTTTTTGCCTTTTGTAATAATAATATATTTGTATCTCTTACTCCCTGCACGGAAGTGCAGGATGCAAATGAGTGCTCACATATGTACCACCGCTGTTGTCGTCGGCATTCGACAGTCGCAGAAGGAACTGAGATGTAAAGAATATAAAATCACATGATGTGCGGGTTTGCATTAAAAATGTCTAACTTTTTCAGTGCACCGGTACGGATATGAAAAAAAGTGCAGGATGATCAATGTCGCATGAAAATAGAACCTTCATAAAGAAGGACGTTTAATATAATGTAGGTAGGTACCTAGTATAGATATAATTTTAATATGACTGAGACTGCAATTTGCAAACAGACTGCCGACAATGAGGTTTTTTTTTAGTCCGTTTTAAGAAAATATTCAAAATCATAACACAGCATTCGTGAGCAGAGGACAACTATGATTTCAAGGAATCTTTTTCAAAGCTCCTCCAAATTTGCTTAGGAGGAAATGAATTTAAAAAAGTCTAAGTTGTGAATATAAAGGAAAAAATGAGCACTTAAGTGCACTTCAGATATTTTATCTATGGATTACAGATATAAACCATTTTTTTATTATGTAGATTCAGAACGAAGAATTTCATTGCACGCAGTTATATCAAAGCTCAGCAACAGAAATTTTTATCTTCAAAAGGTATTTGCTGCCCCACCCTGTACCTATAAACTTGCCTACACTTCAAACGTTATTAGCCAACCTGGAAAATTATTTTCAGGAATTTATTCGCTTACAATTATTTTATTTTTATTATTTGGTACTTTATTTCATCTTTTATAAAATTTACAATTGCAATTGTTTAAAATAAGTACATTTAAGCATGGCTATGCCGTCTGCCAAAATTCGCTTACAATACAGGGAGATATATTTTCTCGACTGAAAAGGTAAAGTATCTTTAGTCCATTTTTAAAATTTTTCAGGAGAGCATAATAATTCTAAACGAAGTTTTCCAAAATACCTTTCAAATATAGACTTCTAAGAGTAAACATTCTAAAGGTAAAATTTAACGAACTTTTTTTTAAATTTATTATAAAAAGATATTGTTAATATTTTGTGAGTTATAGGCCAAAATAGGATTTAAGATAGTTTGGCTTTTTTAAATTTCCTTCTAAGATACCTCCTTTCCCAAGTTCTTTCGAAATACATTTCCAATTATTACTAAGTCGATTTAAGATTATTTGCAAATGCTATTGTAAAAATAAATAAGACATAAGATGTTATTTCATTCCTTTTATTTTATTCAAAAATAAAAGTTTCAAAAACATATACGAGTACTCCAAAATAACTATTGCGTTATAAAAAGTATAGTCTAACAGCCAACCACATTAAAAGTCAAGTCATTTGCGTAATTTTGTAACCCATATAAACCCACATAGCTCTGAAAGGAATAACACAGATTACCTTGTCTGATAGCTAGCTTTACCCTTGACGAAGTAGCGTAACATTTGTTCGAATGCCATTCGCTTCTGAAGATTTTTCCAAATTCAGCTGCTTCTCAACTTTTTCACCATTTGTTGAAGGGAAGGATCCAAATTTTGGTTTCTTTCTGAGACCATACTTACTTTGCTTAAGATATCGCTTACAGTCCAGGATGTGCTTTGACCTCAACTAACAAGCACCTCCAGCCTGCTCTGTCCCTAGCTAGCCGCTTTCAGTTGCACACACCGAGTTGGTTGATGTCGTTCTCCACCTGTGCGCGCAACCTGTTATGAGTTCTTCCTCTGCTGCGTACAACATCGGGGTTGGATTCGAAAACTCGTCGGGCAGGTGCGTTGCTGTCCAAACGCTCCACGTGCCCCAGCCATCTCAGTCGCTGTATTTTCACCTTTTTGACAAGGTCAACGTCGCTGTAGCCCGTAAAGATTGTCGTTGAATCTTCTCCTCTACACTCCTTCGATACACACAGGACCGAAAATCACACGAAGAATCTTCCTCTCAAAGCACCCTAGCATACCCAACCGATTTTTTCAATGTCAATGCTTCTACTCCATAGAGCAGGACCGGGATGATTAGGGTCTTGTATTTAGTCTCCAAAGTTCTCTGAGAGAGGGCCTTACTACTTAAATGCCTTCTTGGACCGAAAAAACAGCGGTTGGCAAGAGTAATTCTTCGTTTGATCTTTGCACTGATGTCATTTTGCGAGCTAATAGTGGAGCCCAGGTAGACAAAGCCCTTGACAATTTCGAAATTATATCTGTCCATCGTGATATTTTGCCCGAGTTGACGATGTTGAGATTCCTCTCTCGATGAGAGCATATGCTTCGTCTTGTCCTCATTAACCGCCAATCCCATTTTAACTGACTGCGATTCAGGAAATTGAACGGACTTTTGATTTTGATAAATTGTACCGCTGGTGTTGACATGTGCGTTGCGTACAATTGCTTCAAGAACGATGTTGAATACATTGCATGATAACGCGTCGCTTTGCCTTTAATCTTTTCTGAACATCAAAGCAATCGGTGGTGTTCTTACCGCTTTGACGGAGCAGCGATATTCTCCATCGTCATTCTATACAAGCAGACGAGTTTAGCAGGGATGCAAAGATATGACATGGATCTGTATAATTTGTCCCTTTGCACGCTATCATACGCGATTTTAAAATCGATAAAGAGGTGGTGGTCTGTCGGAACGTAAACATTTTATCGGCGCCTGACTTGCCTGGCCTAAAACCACACTGATAATGGCCGATCAGATCGTTGAAAAAAGGTTTTAAGCGGTCACACAGGACAGCCGACAAGATTTTATAAGCGACGTTAAGGAAACTAATTCCTCTGTAGTTGAACGCACCAGCCGGCACTCTTCATCGAACCAGGGTTTTCGTTGTGGTCGCCAAGTGAAACCCAGCACATCAAAGGCGGCACTCCTTCGGCTTGTTAGCAGTGTTTCCACTGGTTCTCTGCACTTGATGCTGGTGGCGGACATCCTGAGAGATTAAGATTAACGTGGTCCGCAAAAGTTCTGCCGGTCTCTTGCGATTTAAGCATCTCGACATCGTACCTATTCACAGCATCTGCTCTGCGTTGTGGCGTCATGTATATCCGCATACGTAGTCTAGCTACTACCATTGAGTGATCCGAGTCAATGCTGGCCCCTCGGAACGTTCGGACGTCCAAGATACTGGAAGCATGTCTCGCATCTATCGCAACTTGAGATTGTTGTGTTCCACGAGAACACAAGAAAACAACTTCTTTGCTTTACGTTCAAAATGAGAGTGACACAAACTCTACTCATTATTTCCTTTGTTACCTATTCCGAAACCAAGATAATCACTTCTCTCAAGTCAACCACGCATTCTACTTTACTTCACTTGCCTCGACACATATTGTTTATTTAAACACAGAGTAGGTACACCATATGTTGTAATTAACATACTTGCATTCAATGGGTCAGTATTGTTTATGCTTGCAATATGAACCATGAACACATGAGGAACCTTTAGTAAAAATCGAATGTCATGTGTCTTGCAAGCGATTCTAGGGAATTGTGTGTGGTCTCCAGATTAATGGCACAACAAGATGATAACATTTTGCCCCGCCGAAAAGTGTGCCAGCCTGTGTCCGTTGCCGGAAGATTCGTCGTGAAGGCTGTGTCCTCCGACTTTCGAACCAAAGATGCCCTCCTTCCCGAACCTTGCGTTGAAGTCACCAAGAATGATCTTCACGTCGTACTTCGGACATATATCATACCTTGTCTCCAGGAGATCGTAGAATGCTTCTTTGGTTGAGTCATCTCTTCATGGGGGACGTGAACACAGATCAGCGTAATGTTCATAAATTTGCCATTGATGCGGATTGTGACCAAACGCTCGCTTATACTTCGGAAGCCGAAGACTTCTTGCCTAAGTCTTCCCCTTATCACAAAACCGAAACCAAAAATCCGCTGACCTGCTCCTTGAAGCACCCGCCGAACCAGTGTCCGTATGCCCTCTCCATCCCATCGCACCTCCTGGATGGCTGTTACGTCAGCCTTTAGCCTGTTCAGGATCTCAACTAATTGATCGGCTGCACGTGTTCTGTATAAGGACAGGACGTTCCATGCAAAGATCCGAAATTCATTGCAATTGTTTCGTTTGCTGGGGTCATCCACTTTAAAATCATCCATATCCGAGGCTTGTTGTTGTTTAGGGACAGAGTTTTTTACGTGGTAGGGAAGTAACCCCGACGCACAACCCCCGACCTGGATATATAGATAGATATATGTTTATTGAACAAAATATTATTTACAATTTGACTCATAACTAGAAAGATACGATGATATTATACATTTATTGGCACGTAGTCGGCCTAATCTTTTACTTTGTCTTAAATTGACTTTATGGTCCTCAGGGTGTTCCGTCCCGGTTGTCAAGTTGTGGTTTTGGTGGGGGGATAGGTTGGCATTTAGCCGCGGTGATATGCTGACACTGTGTCAGCGTTGAACGAAACTGCTGGCTCGTTGCACGTGATGATGTTGTCAACCAGGATTTCCATCGTACTGAGGTATCTCGGCTCGGGGTGTCGCTGCTGAGTGGCCATCCTTCTCATCAGTTGATTTGGGTGAATGTAATTGAGTTCTACAAGCTCCTTTGCTTGAAGCAGTAGGTACTTGTCCAGAGGGATGATGCTCGCCTCTGTGTAAAGACGCTAGTTGATGTGATGTCTCATTCGCTGCCGATCAAAATGTAGCCCGGTTCAAATCCTTAGTAACTTTCTTTTGAACATTTGAAGTTCCTTCATGGCCGTCTTCGAGATGGAGAACCAGACTAGGAAGGAATAGCTGATTACAGGCCGCAGGACTTGCTTGTACATAAGTATCTTCGTCTTCTGGCTTAGTCCGTTTCTGCGTCTCATCAATGGGTGGAGTCAGTGAAGGCCCAGTTGGCTTTTTTGAGGACGTGTGGTGAGTGTGGGTTGAACCTTAACAACTCGTTGACTCCCGACCTGGAGGACCAGACCATTAGTATAACTCCAAGGTTAGGGAGCCGGATAAACCGCTATCCTCATAGGCCTGAGCCACGAATATGTCGTAGTAGCCCATATAAGGTGTTCACTAACTAGTTCAACCTAACTGGAACTGTAGACGCCACCGTTTATTCCATCTGAAGAATTCGTCCGCTGACGCCTCGATGAAAAGAGAAGTGCCTTAGTAGGAACACTCCCTCCCCCACTCTCTAGTTGGATGTCACCAACAGCTCTCCACAGGGATTAAATCCCCATATCCAGCTGAGATACTAGACACCCGATGTTCACCACTAGGAGGTGAGAGTAGAAGTTGTAGATAGAGGTGGGTTTTGAGAAAAACCTGTGAACGCTTGTGTCCTCTTGAATGCACATAACTACCCTTTTGAACATCTATAACAGGTTACTTAAATAACCGTTATTGGTATTTTTTTTATTACCAAAACATTGATCATACTCTCAATAAAAATTCATAACTTGTTTGTCAAAAACATTTTTGTATATTGGTTGTAGGGCAGTTACCTAACGTTATTTCTTGAGCTAAATAAAAAATTTAAATTCCCCTCTAGGGAACTCCCAAATAACTTTAAGTCAAACATTTGAACAAAATCGCTTCAGTGGCTAAGGCTGCAGGACAGACTGATAGACTGAAAGATAGAAAGTGGATCTCGCAATCCACTTTTTTCGCATTCTCTATAAGCATCGTTTTTTCTTATCTCGAGTTTGATTTTTTTAACGAATCTAAAACTTGCCCAATAGTACCTATGTACATACATATATTGCAAGTTCAAAAGTTGGTCAAGACTGGATCGAAAAAACGTGCTCTCGTAGCTAACAACTTTAATGAAGCTTGAAATTGAATATGTTGGAACATATGTATTGAGTCCATAAAATTATGGTACCATTAAAAAAGGTTTTAAAAAAACATATAAGAATGCCGTCTGATTTTTTTGAAAAAATATTACTTAGGGCGTTAAGGCCATATTGTAAGTCAAACCTTGCACCTCATTCTGACGGGATGAGCTTTGGTACACTTATAGTCCACATTCTACGTTTACTTTTAAGAAGTAATGCTACGGTGGCAACACTGGCAGACCGGAGAAATAAGGGTTGCCTTCTGACCGTGTTTTAACACGAAATTTCACATAAATTAGCCTATAAATCGGGAACTAGACATCCGTTGATGTCGTAGAATGTCTCGTTGGATTAAAAACACTTGAACCCAAAGGAATATGTTCATTATTTGACCCATCCCCCACCCTTGTAAGAGGGGGAAGCAAAATACCCTCGGCAAATAAGGGTTTATATTTGTCAGAAAATAATGGTTATAAAGTGAATATTCATAAAATTTTAAGATGAGCATCGACGTAGAATTTCATACTCTACAGCATATCTGAAGTATATTTTTATGAATCTATAAGTTTTTTTTCTGTAATCGCTTTCAAAATGGGGGAGGGGAAAGTGCCAGTATATCAAACCACTATATATTTGTCTTGGTATAATCTAAGCATATGGCACATGACCTTAAGGTAATTTTTAATGCCCAATCTTATGCAATCAAAATAATTTCAATATATTTTCTCTAGAAAAAGTTTTAACCTTTGTATAAAATGATGCCTACATTTTCAGTGAAACGAGCATAACATTACCAAATTTCAATGGTATTTCATGTCTCATTTGTCGTAAGAAATTAGAATCAAAAGAGTCCATAAAATTATCTGGGCGAAAGGGTGTTTTTTTGAGTGGAAGGGAAAAGTGAATTACTATTACCAGTAAACCCCTCCCAAAAGTGGTATGTTGATAAAAGTTGGAAAAAATCTTTTATTTCTTGTTAGAACCAAGACTCAAATGGATCCATGGAAATATATTGGTTTCAGGGGTGTTTTTCTTAGGCGGAAGGAAAATATGGGTTATAAAGCCAACATTTTATTTTTATGTAATCGGGGTACAAATATTCAGTATGGTAGATGATTTTAAGGTATTTTTGAACGCTGAATCCAATTTAAGTACAATTAAGACGATACAATCATTATTAAGAAAGTAATCGTCGTTTAAATGGAAAAATTAATGTATTTTTGAAGTAGAGCAGATAAAACCTTTCCTCAAAAACCACCGATGACAATGGATATTTGATTTATCGTTTTTTATTCTTGGTAACAATAAAAAACAAAACATTCCTACCAACTCTTATCAACGTACTAGTTCTAGGGGGGTTTACGGGCATAGTTTTACACTTTTTTTTCTCTCAAAAAAACACCCTTTAGCCCTATATATATTTATTTTGATGGACTCTATTGGTTCTTGTATCTTACGACAAATGAGACATGTGTGCCAAGTTTCATCACCATACCATCGAAATTTGGTATTTTTATGCTCGTTTCACTGAAAATTTAGTCATCATTTTATAAAAAGGTCATAACTTTTTCTAGGGAAATTATATTGAAAATATTTTGATTGCATAAGATTGGGCATTAAAAATTACCATAAGGTCATATGCCATATGCTTAGATTATACCAAGAAAAATATATAGTGGTTTGATATACTGCCACTTTCCCCTCCCCCATTTTGAAAGCGATTATAGAAAAAAACTTACACATTCATAAAAATATACTTCGGATATGCTGTAGAGTATGGAATTCTAGTCGATGCTCATCTTAAAATTTTATGAATATTCACTTTATAACCATTATTTTCTGACAAATAAAAAACCTTATTTGCTAAGGGTATTTTGCTCCATCCGCTTACAAGGGTGAGGGAAGGGCAAACAAATAACATATTCCTATGGCTTCAAAAATTCTTAATCCAACGAGATATTCCACGAAATCAACCGATGTCTGGTTCCTAATTTATAGGCTAATTTATGTGAAATTTCGTGTTAAAACATGGTCAGAAGGCAACCCTTATATCTCCGGACTGCCAGTGTTGCCACCGTGGCAACACTTCCTAAAAGTAAATTTAGGATGTGGACTATTAGTGTACCAAAGCTCATCCCGTCAGAATGAAGTGCAAGGTTGGCTCCCCTAACGCCCTAACTATATGAATTTATGAAAAAAAATCCAAATATCGTTACAGCCGATTTAGTACAGGTAAAATAGTACACAAAACCGTTCGAAAAATGAAAAAAATTCCTACCCTCATGAAATTTGGTGAAAACGTTACTTCTACCATAAGAATGAAGAATCAAAAGTGTCTATAAAAATATCTCGTGGCGAAGGGTGTTTTTTTGAGGGGAAAAGGGAGGAAGTTACCGTGTATGAAAGGGAAAAATTTAATTTAGCACAATCTTCACATTTGACACATAACTTTAGAGGTAGTTTTCAATGCTGAATCTAGTGACACAAAACCAAAACAATACCACTCTCCTGAAAAAAGTTATGGTCCTTTATGTGTAGGGAATGTTATATTTTCAACACAACAGGTAAATGGTACAGAAATCCTTTAGAAATTAATGACTCATTTTTGAAACTTAGTATACGTGTTTAAACTGGCATACGAATCATGAATAAAAAGGTTTCATGCAAATATCTACAGTTAAAGGGTGTTTTTTTGAGGGTTAGAGGAAGAGTGGGAATCGTTACCAAAAAACCTTCGATGCAAAATCTTACCTTGATAAAACTTGGTTAAAATCTAAAAAAGGACATTATTATCAAGAATCAAGAGAGTCTATAAAAAGAAAATGCAGGGAATGGTGCTTTTTTGAGCCGCACAAAAAAGAGACAACCGTTATCGAGCTGAAAAATTAGCTTTGGTAAAATAAATGAATATATGCACATGATTTAAGGGTAATTTTTAATGGTGAATCCAACAAAATAAAAATCAAAACGATACAGTTCTCCTTAAAAAGTTAGAGTCCTTTTAATATGTAAAGGTCACTATATTTTCAGTACAACAGGTAAATTTCACCGAAATCCTTTTAAAAATAATGACCCATTGATAGAACTTAGTGTAAATGTTGCATTTGTCATTAAAACCATGAATCAAAAAACTTTATAAAAATATCTACTTTTAAATGGTGTTTTTTCTAAAGCATAGTGTAAAATGGGGAATTGTAACTTAACACCTTTAATGAAAAATACTACCTATGACCTCAACTCCATAAATTATTGTGTTTCGCCGAAGGTATAACAGTGGACTCTTCAGTCAGTCTGTTTATACCCTACTAAGACACAAATTTTGGTCGATGTTTACCGACTCTTGTAATCACAGCAAGAAGGTACTGTGAACTTTATTATTCTAGGGGAATTTGTTTAAATTCGTGCACCCAGAAAGTAATTACCCGTGGTCAGTTTTTTTTTTAATAAAGAAATTTAAATATTGAAATCCGACCTGTATAATTTAAGCTTAAGTACAAGTACAATTCCTTGGTACTTAAAATTTTTAAGTACAAGTACAATTCCTCGGTACTTGTACTTAAAAATTTTAAGTACCAGTACCGAGGAATTGTACTTTTACTTAAATTCCACAAAGGAATTTAAAAAAATTGTATTCACTATTTTAGTAATTAAATACTTATAATTCCTTTTGATTTCTTTTAATTTCTTTTGTTTTTCTTATATTTTTTTTACAAAAGGAATTTAAAAGGAATTATAAGTAGGTACTAAAGGAATTAAAAGTACTTGAAAAAGTATTTAAGTACAGTATTTAATAACTAAAGTAATGAATACAAATTTTCTAAATTCCTTAGTGGAATTTAAGTACACGTTCTATTCCGCGGTACTGGTACTTAAAATTTTCAAGTTAAAGTACCGAGGAATTGTACTTGTACTTAAAAATTTTAAGGACCAAGGAATTGTACTTAAGTAGTACTTAAGTCACAATATATTTAATTACTTTACAGCTCTGATTGAAATAATAAAATATTAAAATTACTTTGGTTTTAAGTGGAGTGAATGAATATAATTCAAATAAAAAGTACGAGTGACCTCAACTCCATAAATTATTGTGTTTCGCCCAAGGAATAACAGTGGGCCTTTCAGTCAGTCTTTTATACCCTACTAAGACAGAAATATTGGTTGATGGTATTGTTTTAGTTTTGGTGTCACTACTCACTAGATTCAGCATTGAAAACTACCTCTAAGTCATGTGTCGCATGTTAAGATTGTGCTTAATAAAATGTTTCCTTTTCATACACCGTAACCTCACCCTCTTTCCCCCTAAAAAAAAACCCTTCGCCACGAAATATTTGTATAGTCTCTTTTGATTTTTCATTCTTATGCTAAAAGTAACGTTTTCACCAAATTTCATGAGGGTAGGAATTTTTTCATTTTATATTTCCTATTTTACCTGTACTATATTCTTAAAAAATAATTTTTCATATATAAAAATTTATTGAACGATTTTGAAAATAAGAAGTTAGTAAGCCAAATAAATTGTATTTAATTAAATACAATTTTGCACGAAAGTAAAAAAAAAATCAACATCAAAAACCTGCCGCCTGCGACAAAAGCTTAAGCTTGAGCTTAATTATTCTGCCCTAGCGAGGTATCCGTCAGAGCGCAACATTCTCCGCGACGCTTACTCCGTCGGAGATTTAATTTATATTCGAGGTTTCCGATTCGGAAAGGAAAAACACAGAATGCGACGACGCAGTGACTTGACATGCAGATAGTTTCGTTCTATAGATATCTTAAGTTTATGAGAGCTTTTATTGTTTGGTGCTTGTTTTTTCGCTTACTCTTGTCCTGAAAACGTAAATTCAAGAAACAAGTACACAGAATTCTTTAATCATATTTTCTATTTATTAAATTTTTTTTACGATTCACTTAAAATCGGAAACAAACTCCGCGCACAATTCCTGTCGGAGGATTCGGAACAATATTTTAATTTTTTCATCCAAAAACGCATTACATCGCATATCAACGCAAAGCACCGGGCTGCATCAAATAATGTCGGAAAAATGTTCCGAACAGCTGTTTGGAAGAACAACTCGAAGCAAAAAGCCACCGATTCGGAGGAAATCAGAGAATTTTCCGTTCCGACGGATACCTTGCTAGGGCAGATTATGTTTGATAACATCAAATTAGTTCGCAACACTCCGAAACGCGTCGCATGAATCTTAAATAGAAGTTGTGAACAAAGTTTTAATTTAAATTAAATTAACCCTCTTTTTTTGCGTTCTCTATATTCGTAATGTTAAAGAAAATTATTATCTCGAGTTCAATTTTTTGCACAAATTCTAAACTTGTCCTGTAGGTTATAGAACGACCTATATCGCATGTAAAAAAGCGAAAAATTAGGATCTTTTTAAAATACTGTAGGTAATTTAAAGTTCTTGTCGAACTTAATTTTACATTATTAATACAATTCTGTATGAGAATAATTATAAATATGCACAATATTCAGCAATTCAAAATTGCTTCTTATTTTTCAAAATACAGTATTTAATAACAAAAGCGCTTAAAGTGTGAATTTTTTTTAACATTATGAAAACGATTTTGTTTTTAAATATGGAATGAGGATTAATACAAAACGATTTTCCTTGTAACTCTCTATGTTTCTTTAGATTTATAAGAAAGAACACAATTAAAAATTGTCGCTAAATCCTTACAAAATGTATTAAAAATTCAGTAAAATAATAAAAGTACGTATACGCCCCGTGGACCTTTTGATAACATTTTATTTTTTACGGTATTCTCAATCCACTGTGCCAACAAAAATATTTTGTTTCTTTCTATTCATTGTAACAAGTGCCGTGCATTGCATTAAAAAGGCCTGAGGTGTTACAGTTATATAGTTAAAATTATTAAATAAAAAAATAAAATAAAATAAAATAAAATTAAGTATTGGACCTCATACATATGTCGGTTAACGATAATCTAATATCCCTACAAAAGTTCATATAAATACAAAAAGTTTCAGCCTTTCTATGGTCTTGGAATGTGGCAGATAATATAAAACCCTTGCACGCAATTTTCCAATATAAAAGGTCAATTGCTTTTATAGAATTATTATAATTATTTCAGTGTTGAATTTCCTGAAGATATAAAAAAAGTGGAACCCAAGGACGAGGGCAAACGCCTGTGATCCCTCTTTGTTAGAGTCGTGGTGGTACCTTCTGTTCCTTATTCTCAACGGTTGCATCATCGGTCGTGATAACAATCCCAATACATACTCATCTACCTTGAACCCGAAGTTATAGGTACACTATTTATTCTTGTATTCAACACAATTATTACATTTAGAATTGTCAATACATTTTACTTTTGAAAGTTTGATCAAGGCCTTGAGATCCTAAAAATTAAAACAACAGTTTATAAAATATGCAAAGTTAAAAACAACCATTAACAACGCAGTAACCCTCCAAAAATATAACAAAATTATGAAAATATTTGCACAATATTCGTGGCCAAACAGTGATAATTGGCTTTTGGCGAAACGCTTCGTCTCTTCATCAATGTAGGTATATATGTATGTATTGTAGAAATATTTTACAAACCCTTATGTATCTCTTGTCTCCCAAAACCCATACCAAAAAATCCCAGTTGACAGCACAGCCAGCAGCATGACAAAAAGCTGATGTTCAACATCTTTTGCCTCATCATCGTCGTCGTGCTGTGGTTTTTCCGTAAAACCATCTAAAAGATATGGAGAACTTATGTCTGCTTGCAGCCCGGTAGCTGGCGTGGTATGGTGTGGTGTGGTAGTGCTGGTGCTGTTGTGACAGCCTTAATGCAGGCAGTACCTACCTACATATAATACCTAGTAAAGTTGAAGTTAAAAACTGCTCAATCTTTTCTAGGACAAAATTTCTTGTTTTTTTTATTCTTTTGTTCTGCCATCTCCTTTTTATGTCATTGTATTTGCAGGGGAGGTGCGGTGAATTCGACAGTAAAGTCCTCTTAAGTCCTTTTACAAGTTTGCAAAGTATTTTTAGTAATTAAAATAAACATAAAATTACGTCAATTAAATTTTAAAGGAAATTACAGCAAAGTTTCTCTCATTAATTTACATTATGTTTCTTTCAGTTCCTAGGTCTTGGAATGTTGTACAACAATCATTTATCCAGCTTCTATGTCGCTTGTGTCGCCCGGTATTTTTCAATTCCATTGGCTTTTACTGTCTTTAAGGTTTTTATGTGCTTCTTTTTTTATATTAATGTTGGTACATACAATGTGTGGTGTTTTGTACATTCGTGGTCTCGCAGTTTTTTCGGACAATTATTATAACATATAATTGAAAGTACTAGAAAAGGAACATCATTCTGGTCAGACAACATCCGAAGGAAGGTATGTCGAGATTTTTGCTGACTTAAACCACCTGACTCAGCTTGTTGACGAGCCTACTCGGATTCCTGACGTTGCAGGTCAAATCGCCAGCACTCTAGACTTGTTCCTTACCTCTGACCCGAATAAATAAACTGTTAGTGTATTATCGCCTCTAGGCTCATCAGACCATTGTGTCATATCTGCGAATTTCTCGTGCCACCAAATCACAGTTAAAGAAAAAATCCCAAAAAAAACCGTTTGGCAATACGAGAAAGCCAACTGGGACGGTCTCAATAATTTCTTCAAGAGCTTTTACTAGTCACTATGCTTCCTCGATAGTGATGTTGACGCCAGTGCAGATATGATTACAAACTTGATTCTTTGTGAAATCTATCAAACCCAAAGAAAACTCATGGTTTGATTCGAGCTGTAAGGAGGTTAATAGGGTTAGAGAAGTGAGCTTCCGATGTTATAAAGCCAACCCTACTGAGGAAAACCGGAAAAAGTTTCAACAAGCTAGAAAGACCTGTAACGTTCATATTCGAAGAACCAAATTCTAACATGATCAAAAAGTACGGCAAAAAATACTACAATGTCCCAAAGGTAGTACAAATTTTTGGTCATTTGTAAATAACATACGAAATTCACCTTGTCCTCGGTTCCAACGCTCGTCTTCAATGATACTCCTTTTGTCAGCTCGCAAGATAAAGCCAATTTGCTTGCAGCACAGTTTGCTGTTAATTCGACGCTGCCAGAAAGTGTTATGACTCCTCCTGTACTTGAGAGCGTAAATGATTTTATGGGAAAAATCTTCTTTCGCACTCGTGCAGTTGCTAGAGTTCTAAAGAATCTCGATGTACACAAATCCGCTGGCCCGGATAGTATCCCTCCCATTGTTCTGAAGTGGTGTTCTCCAACGCTGGCAAAACCACTGCGTAAGCTTTTCCATCTGTCCTACTCTACTGGTCTCTATCCGAATGGATGGAAAGCAGCATTTGTCCAGCCTGTCCCTAAAAAAGGCGTATCTTCTTCACCCTCTAACTATCGACCAATTGCACTTACGTACCTTCTTTCCAAGGTCATGGAAACGCTGATTAATTTCCAGCTCAAGAAATATCTCGAGGAACGAAAGCTTCTTAATGACCGGCAGTACGGCTTTCGTAGCAATAGGTCCACTGGTGATCTGATGGTATATCTCACCGAACAGTGGAACAAATCTTTACATCGTTTTGGAGAAAGTAAGATTATTGCACTTGATATTTCAAAAGCGTTTGATAGAGTTTGGCACCAAGCTGTCTTATCGAAAATGCGCGCATTTGGTTTCTATGGACCTCTTCTTCGTTGGATTAGAAATTACCTATCGGACCGTTAAATACAAGTCGTATTGGACGGTTTCAAGTCTGAAATCCACAAAATAAATGCTGGTGTGCCCCAGGGCTCCGTTTTGTCTCCGACTCTCTTCCTTATTTTTATAAATGATCTTTTGTCTGAAACTTATAATCCATTAAACTATTTTGCTGACGATAGTACCCTCAGCTTCACATATTCGTTTACAGATTCTCATCCATGTCCTTCGGATGTGGAACTTGAACGGCAGCGTATGATAAGCTCACTAAATTCTGATCTCGACAGCATTGTCCAATGGGGAATCAAAAACCGCGTAGAATTTAATGCTTTTAAAACTCAATGTTGTCTCCTGTCGTTAAAGCGAAACCCACCCCCAATGCCGCTATCCATGGGCGGCACTTGCATCGAGGATACCGAACAGCTCTCAGTTCTCGGTATGTGTGTTACAGACCACCTTTTGTGGAATGACCACATATTTGATGTCGCCAAAAACGCTGCTAAGTGTTTAGGTTTTCTCCGTAGATGCAAGAAGTTTTTTCCCCTTCTGATCTGGCTGTGATCTACAAAGCCTTTATTCGTAACTTGAGTACAATTCTCATGTTTGGGCAGGAGCTCCAAAAACTCAGTTTGTTGGACAGAATTCAAAAGAGAGCTTTAAAAATGATAGGCGAAAGATCTTTAACAGAAACAATTACATCTCTCGAACACCGCCGTAATGTTTCGTGTCTTTCTCTATTTTATGGCTATTATTATAATCAGTGTTCTAGTGAAATAGCCAGTTGCATTCCCCCCTTAAAAAATTCAACCGTAATACTCGCGCTTCTAGGAATGCCCATCAGTTCACCCTCGAGCCCAACTTCGGACGTACTGTAATGTACAGAGATTCTTTCTTCAGTCGCACCACACGAATGTGGAATGCTTTACCTGACTCGATTTTCCCCTCCCATTTCGATGTGCAAACGTTCAAAACCAATGTGCATCGGTATCTCCTTCTAAATCCTCTCCTACTTACCTAATCGCTCGTGCTGTGTTAAAAACATTTTAAGGGTAGCCATAATCCCTTTTGCGCGCGTGGAATATATAAAAAAAAAAATAATGAGAGAGATACTAAGACGTCTGTGAATTTGGTACGACAATTTTCAGGTAGAGTAACGGGACCAACTCATTAATTTACAGTTTATTTGCATTTCTATTCCTGATTTTGCAATTCACCAAATGTTATGTTATGCATGTTAGTAAGGGAGTTCCTTATTCATTTCAAGAAGTGCTAATTCCATGTTTTGAAGTCCTGTAATGAAGCGACTCTATCCCCCAAACTGAGGACCTGGATAAAACCTACCATAGCACAAAGTCTCAGCATATTGAGAAAGTTCCCCACACTGCTTGGAAATCATGGAGAAATAAAAGCTCCAAGGTGTGGTGAATATAAAAGACGATCAAAAGAGGAGAAATAAATAAAAAGCTCTAAATAAAGAATACGAGAAGAAAACGACGATAAAACAAGGCATAGTGAAAGTGATCTAGGCGATGATCAAAGAAAAGGAGGAGCTCCACTGAAGGCAGCAACTGGACAATGACCAAGAACCTCGATGGTAAGTTTCTAATAATGAAACAGACCAGACTTACCTTCAACTGGCCGCTCCACTTTCTACGATCAGAAACCTGATGGTGAAGTCCCGTGTACATTAGCGAAACACACCCCTCGCCGATCGCCCCCATTAACTCCATGAAGACCATAAAAGAACAATCGCTTCTTTGTTGTTGTAAAAATGAAACTGTATTACAAGATATGCAGTGGCGCCGTTGGATAGAACAAACATTTACATAGAAATCTATAATTTGTTGACCTATAACTCATACTTAGTTTTTACGGAGAGCGTAACAAGAGACGGCCATACAAGCGAAAAAAGTCACAAAAAACTCAGGAAGTCAGTCAAGTATTTATAAACAAGACAATATTAGTGAGTTTATTACACAGTACACATATCTAAGGTATTATCAGGCGCAGCTTTTCAAATTTCAAGATGGCCTTTGTGTAAGTACAAAGTAAACAAAAACAAATTTTTGGTGATTTATTGAAATTCAATTTTTTTACTATTGATTTTGACAACATGCTCAGAACTGAACAAAAATCAACATGCTAGTTATATTACCTATAATAAATGTATCTTGAGTTTATTAGTCAAATTAAGCTGAGAAGATACCAGCCAAAGGAATAACCGTTCCCGCCATAAAATAATTTGACGACTTTCCCCCACCAGTGGTAAGGGCTTTCAAATCAAATATTGCCGGATGTATACGTTTGATTTGCCTGGCTCCGGTAGTTTGATTGCCGGATACGTCGTTTGATTTTTGCGGGATACGTCCGCTTGATTTGACTGGCTCTGCCAGTTTGATTGCCTGATACGTCAGTTCGATATTTGCTTGGTTATCGACAAAATATGCCGGGGTGAATAAAAAAGGGCTGGAGTGGCAAAAAAATGCCTGGGTGGCAAAAAAAAGTGCAGGGGTGGCAACAAAAAAGTGCCGCGGTGGCGAAAAAAATGCAAAAATAAGTACCGGATTGGCAAAAGGACAGGTTGACAAAAAGATGCTGGGGTAGAAAAAAGTAGGACAGTGCGGTGGTAAATTTCGGGAGTGGCAAAAAAAGTGCCGGAATGGCAAAAAATATGGGGGGTGGCAAGAAAAGTGCTTAAAGACATGAAATTCAGTTAAAAGGAGGTCCTTTATCTTACCCTAATATAATTTACAATATTAACAGAGCAAACCTTTATGCTCTAACATAATTTGATTTACATGTTTGTAGAATTTGTATTAAATATACACCCTTGCAATAGTAAATAACAATTTATTTTCAAAATAGTTTCACTAAATTACAGAATTTGGGAAATCCTAACCCGACTCATCTGACCATGCCCAACGATAACAAAATAACCCATCAAGTCATCAAGACATACCTTTTGCTTTTGGAATTCCGATGTCGATAGGCGAACACATTATGTCATTCATTCATCGCATAATGTTCAGGACTTTCCTTCATCGTCGTGTTGTATAGCTGTACCCATGTTCAAGTCCGTTCGCCTTCTGACTTCGTATATGCAAGTTCGTATTATTAATTAGGTCGTTAAGGTTGTACAAGAGATGGAGCTGAAGCCGCCACCACCGAAACGAATCGAGGTGAGGCGACGACGACGACGGGTGGTTGCGAAGTTGGGTGGGATGGGTTAACACTGGAAAATTAATTTCCCTTAGGTCCGGGTTATTATGTAAACATTAGTTCAGGCCAACTCCGGACTATTAGTCCTAAGGGGGTGGTTCAACGACGATGTTATTTCAGGCTCAAAAATTGTATAGGAAAAATTAATGATCTGTATGAACTACAACTGGTAAATGAAGGTAATTTTTGCTTGGTAATCCTCAGCGGTCCTGCTTGAGGACATTCATTGTTCCTTTCATCTCGTTGTAATTTTTGATGACACCTGGTGTGTTCTTTATTTTCGTCTTTTTTTTTGTTTTGTTTGTTATGTTTTTTTAATGGTCTTTCAGCCTTTTTATGTTTTGTACTAAATGTCATGAAGTGCGGTTACGAAAGTATTATGTATGTATATGTATGTACTGATATTGCTGTCGTAATTATTATTACCATGATTATACGTGTTTTGCGAAAAGTAAACCCATGTTCGATGTTGTTCTATATCGACTGAGTAACATATTAGTGTTTTTTCATTAAATGTACAAAATCTTTGTCTTTCCTTTGTTTATTTTGTTTGTTTGCCCAGCTCATTAAAAATACATAGGATAATGCTTCATTGGTATTATTTAACTCAGTATTTTATTCAAATGTGTTCGGTGTTCAGTTCATAAGGTGTTAGAGAAAATTGTCAATAACATGTAAGCCATTGCATTTTATAGTAGTGATTACCTACATGTTAGTTTATTAATCTCAGAATTAATTTTTTAACATTAATAAAAGATACTAACTATTACTATATGATACTTTGATCTTTCCAAAAAGAAGTAGTAACAGTTAATATTATCAACGGAGTTGTATATTTTCATTTACAATAGCGCGCAATTAGAAATTATTACATACTAGCTGACCCGGCGAACTTTGTTCTGCCTAGTTTTCGTTCATGTAATAAAATTAATAACTCCCAATGCTGTTTTAGGTTAGTCGGTCTTGAGTATTAATATGGGTAAGTTTTCAAAATTGTTGGATTTCTACTTTTGACAGTTTTTGTTTTGCATCCAGCAGTTAGTTAGGATATTAAGAAGGGTTCGGAATATCCTATGATTTGTGCCATTCAGCAAGGTTCAAATCAAGTCATTGCTTGTTTTTAGTATACTGTATGATGCCACGGTACTTATGTTGAAAAGATTAATAAGGTACACAACTGTTTTCGATTTATTCTATGGGTCATACACGTAAAAAGCGGTAGGTTTGGTGACACGTTGTTGGCTCCATTAAATTCATGATGGAGTCGACGGATTTGAATGAATGAAACTCAACGGTGTCGCACGCGGCGCCGGCTGATTTGATTTTTTGATTTTTGTTTTTCGCAGCTAAAATCAATCGTACACTCAGCCAAAATGGTCAATATAATTCTGAGCGATATTCGAGAAAACGGAAAAATTTCGGTGGAAATTCAATCAGGCCGGCGACTAAGTCCACAGGAATCACACTTTTGCCCATCGCCAAAAAAATTCCTGGATAACTCTGGTCATTTCGTAAGGCAACTGACATTTTTTTATTTCAATTGAAATTTTCGTGTTACCATAAAGCTGATGCATTTAGGCAAGCTGGAATTGATCTTGACAGGTAGCGTTCGACGAAAATCACCTGCAGCTAAATCATTGCACCACTTGCATTGCATAAATCTTACAGTGCTGCAATACTTTAGCCATCGAGAAGTTCTTTGAAATATGTATATGTAGGTTCTTTATCCTTTATCAGGTTCAATGGCAACTGCAATGCAGAATGAGCTGTTTGACCGCTTTCAAACAACCTAGCTTCTATTCCAAATACTTTGAACACAATAAAAATTTAAAAAAACCGCACGCAATACGAAGTCCCATTCAATTTGAATGATGAAACTAACAGGTCATCCCATTCCTTCCTTGGGCCAACATGAACCCATCAATACCAAAATCGTTAAAATCTAGACATTTTTCTGGATTTTCCTTACGTCACGTGGGTATCGATGGTAATGAGGAGGCAGACTCCTTGGCCAAAATAGGAGCAACAAACACGCTAACAGGGCCTGAGCCCTATTAGTCTAGGAAAGATAGAAAATTTAATATGGGAAAGTGGGAATAAATTAATTCATGAAATTTTATTGCTGGTATCGACGCAGAAAATTATTCTCAACAATATATCCAAACTCCCCCAAAATCTCCGCATTGGTTTTCGGTATAGACGTATTTGAAGCGGTGGAGAGGGGGAGAAGGCGAAAGTTTATCAAGCTGAAAAAAATTGTTATAGTACAATCTAATTAAATGACACATATTTTAAGATGCTTTTCAATGCTGATTCCAAAGAGACCAAAACTGAAAAGATACATGTATCCCGTAGAAAGTTATAGGTCTTTTTATGGAATGATAACTTTTTTAAGTACAAGTAAAATATTACCTAAAACCATTTTAAAATAATGGGATATTATTGAAATTTAGTATAAATATTTCATTTGGAATGTTTACGAAGAATCAAAAGCGTCCCCAAAAATATCTGTGTTAAAAGGGTGTTCTTTGACTGAGAGTTGCAAGTGAGTGATTATTACAATAACATCCATTAACAAATTCTGACACTAATGAAATGTACTTAAAATATTAAATTTATATTGGCACCCAAGGATCAAAAGAGTCCATACAAATATCTAAGGTCCAAGGTGTTTTTGAGGCTGTAATGTTTGACCTGCTTAACGCAAAAAACAGTAATTTTTATTTCAAAATTAATCTAACTTTTTTAGGGTGCTTGTATCATATTGTTTTTTTCTTTTATAAGATTCGGCGCTAAAAAATACCTTTAAATCATATATCATATGAACCATCTCAATTACACGAAAATACAATTTTTCGTAAGACCTTACTTTTGCTCCGTATAGGACAGGTCAAACATAAACTCTCTAAAAAAAACTGTTTGGATCAAGTTATTTTAATGGACTCTTTTGATACTTGAAAAACATGACATATTTAATATTTTTAGCAAATTTCATCAGCGTCAAAACTTATTCATAGATGTGATGGTAATAATGACGCACTACCATCTCGCTCTCAAGAAAACACCCCTTCAAAACACATACATTTTTGGGGACTCTTTTGATTCTTGGTAAACATGACAAATGGGACATTACCAAATTCCATTAATATCCTTTTATCTTAAAATTGTTTTGGGTAATGAATTTACTTGTTGTACCTAAAAAAAAGTAAAACATTCCATAAAAAAGACTTTAACTTTCTACAGGATACATTTATCTTTTCAGTTTTGGTATCTTTAGAATCAGCATTGAAAAACACCCTAAAAACATGTGTCATACGATTATATTGTATTATACCAAAATGTTCAGCATGATAAACTCCCACTTCTCATCCCTCTCCACCCCTTTAAATTCGCTTATACAAAAAGCCAATGCGTGGATTTTGAGGGACTTTGGATATGTTGTTGAGTATTCAATTCTGCGTCGATACCAGTAATAAAATTTCATGAATTAATTTGTTCCCGGTCAGACCGTATCTTTCTTAGAATATATTGCAAATTAGGTGAAAATGTGATCAAAAACAAGATCAAATCAGAAGAAGGGGCAAAACAGATCCAAAATATGGAAAGAACTCCCAAAACTGAGACAGGCCAAACTACTTCTTGGGAAATACAACCAAGAATATTACAAAGCCTGCATAAACATCAGTAGGGACAGCCTAAGAATAATAACGGTTCTAATCACTAGACACTGCAAACTTTTTTTTTTTTTTTTTTACATATATTTATTTATTTATTTATTTATTTATTTATTTATTCATATTCATATAATCCTACAGACTAATTGAAACAGGTTAATATCTTTAACAATAACTTATAAATTTAAATAAATGCATTAACTAATGACTACTGGCTTGTACCTAAACCGCCAGTGTAGGAGTTAGGTAATAAATATATAAAATATGTTTTAAAAGAATCTCTACTTTGGTAGGAAAAGAAGTCAACATTATTACAAATGCTATTACTTTCTCTAATGCAACGAGTTAGAGTCTCAATGAAACCATAGTTTACCCGATGATAGGATTCATGAAATAGAATACAGGACCGCGTTTGGCTATACGGTGCATATATATCAACTAAGGACAATAGTAGAGGACAATTTATATGAGATGTAATAACATCGCGTAAAAATACAATAGAAATATACCGACGGCGAATATCAAGCGGTTGTAGCCCAAGCAATTTACATCTGGTCTCATAAGAAGGCATTTCAATATTCCAGTTTAAACGATGTACTACAATTCGCGAAAATTTTTTCTAGACCTTTTCAATCCTTAAACAATGAGTTTTATAAAAAGGATTCCAAATTACTGAGCAGTATTCGAGGGAAGACCTTACATAAGCATAGAATAGTGATCGAAGGGTAAATGGATCTTTAAACTCTTTTGAGTTGCGAACCACAAATCCCAACATACTATTCGCTTTAGCAACCACAAAATCAATGTGGGAGGTGAAACTTAGTTTGGAATCGAATATTACACCAAGGTCTTTCTTTTCTCTAAGTTTATTAAGCTTTGACTTGTCAATTTCATATTCAAAGTCGATTGGTTTAACACAACGAGAGAAAGATAAAGATTGACATTTGGAGACATTTAAAAACAGCTGGTTAGCAATGCACCATTCAGATAAGCGCTCAAGATCCAAAGATTTAATACAACGGAACATTTTGATGTCATCCGCAAACAATAAACAGAGAGCATTTTTGATAAAAGTTGGTATGTCATTGATCAACAACAGGAACAGAAGGGGCTCCAAGTGACTGCCTTGAGGAACACCAGACGTTACATTATTTTTTCATAAAATAAGTCGTTAATGCGGACCAACTGTGTACTACCATTGAGATACGATTTAAACCATTTTAAAATACTTGAATGGAGGCCAATGCATTCCATATTTTTTATTAATATCAAATGATTGACCCTATCGAAAGCCTTCGAAAAGTCTGTAAATATAACATCGGTTTGAAAACCATTTTCAAGATTTCTAGTTATATGGTTACAAAAAATTTGCTAGGTTTGTCGTAGTGGATCTACCAGCTATAAATCCATGTTGAGATGGCGAAATCATTTCTTTCAGAATAAAGGTTAGTTTTTCATAAACAATTTTCTCAAAAATCTTAGGAATGGTAGACAATTTACTTGTGGGGCGTTAATTAGAAACATCTTGTTTGGAGCCGGATTTATAAATAGGAATAATATAGGAAATTTTCCAGTCGTCAAGACAAATATCCTTTTCAAGAGAAGCATTGAACAGTAGAGTTAATGGCCCTGAAAGAGCGACAGCACAGTTTTTCAATACAATTGGTGGAATGCCATCAGGTCCCGGTTGTTTATCATCATTGAGATCCCTTAAGGCTTGCTCAACATCTTTGCAACTTTTGTTTAAGCTGCCTATATTGATGAAATTATCACTTACATTAGATGAAAAATTTTGAGGAACACTTTGAGGGGAGTATACCGATTGAAAAAAAATTTGCAAATAAGTTGCATATAGTATTTATGTTAGTAGATGTTGTTCCCAAATACTGCATGCAATTAGGTATCCCATTTGAGCATTTTCTGTTATTTATGTAAGACCAAAAATGCTTACTGTTATGTTTTAATCAAGATCCAGTACGACACAGATAATTTGTATACAAGAATTTATGTTAAAAATCGAATTCCTTCTGAAGACGTAAATAATTACTCCGGAGTCCAACATCATTAACGGAATTACGGTATAATTTATACGTTTTGTTCTTTTTATTATTTAAGTTAGATAAACGTTTATTCCACCAAGGTGGCTTCGAATTATTGTAGACAACGACTTTAGGAACAAATAAGTTAATTGCTTCTTTAATTGTCCCTATCAATAAATTATATGCATCCGTGAGCTGGTAATTTAAAACGATATTATTCCAAGAAAACTAATTTAAATGATTAATAATTCCTGCGAAATTTGATTTTTTGAAATTATAATTGACTAATCTTCCCATTACAGGTTTGAAATAATCATAGAAACTAAGTTTAACACTTAACGCTAGGTGGTGAATACTATTCTGAAAAATGGGATAATTACAATCTTTGACATCAGCAACAATTTCACTATCGATAAATATGAGATCAAGGATACGATTTAAACTATTTTCTAAATTATTTATTTGAGTGAGATTTAATTCCTAAAAAGAATCTGATAACTCATATTCACATTCACTACTTATATTAGATGCAAATAAGCAACTTTCATCGGGATCCCATACCCAGTTTATATTACCAAGGTTGAAATCACCCAGAATAATCGCATGTTGATTACAATTTAATAATTTAATAACATCACAACAATTTTGTATATGTATTTTAAATAATTCAAGAGGACTACCTGGTGGTATATAACTTATGAATATAGTTAATTCACAATTTTTATTGATTATAATTTTCACAGCTAATTGATATACGTCGAAGCACGATGGTAAAGTTAAAGATGACGAAGGAAGATTAATTTCAAAACAGGAGAATGATTAACCGACAGCAATCATAACACCTTGTTTGATGAAGCGGTGTTTGACCGCTTGTTTGATTGGTTTTTTCGAGACATCTGTCTTTGCGGAAAACCGAATAGTTATTACTATCAAAAAGTTCAGAATTATGATATTTATTAGTAAGCCAAGTTTCGGTAAAAGTAAGGATTTCATATTGGCATGATACTGTATTGAGACGAAGGTTGTTTATTTTTGTTCGTAAGCCACCAACGTTTTGGTAATATATAAAAATGTTATTTATTTTATTAGGTATTGAAGAATGGGAAACAGGAGGGACTAGAGAAACCGAATTTACGTTGTTTCGGTTATCCCCGGTAGCGATTCGTTTTTTTTTCCGCGAAATGAATTTTTTAATTTGAACAGATCTAGGCTGTTGATCGCAATAGAAAGCATGTTCGATGGAACACTAATTTTAAAATTTACATATTTCAAATCAGATAGGTTTTTGTCGGTTTTTACTAATTTAAAACACTTTATGTCATTTATGGGAATTTCAGTTTTAGAAGCAATATTATTTAATAGTAGATTTGGATCCGTATCAACCCCGAATTTGGACAGGTGAAACCA
Source organism: Melangyna quadrimaculata (assembly GCA_949320155.1). Classification (NCBI taxonomy): domain Eukaryota; kingdom Metazoa; phylum Arthropoda; class Insecta; order Diptera; family Syrphidae; genus Melangyna; species Melangyna quadrimaculata. The sequence goes on along the minus strand of OX439483.1, from coordinate 215,940,581 downwards.
ATTATAACGAGTAAAAGCAGCGTTATTCAGGGATGAAAAAGAATCTGTACCATATAATTTTGATGTTTTAATTATATTATTTTTAATCATAGATTTAGGAAAATTTGCAGTAGAAAGACTCACATCATCAATGCATGGCAATTCAGAAAGAGATTGAGAAATAGTTTTAGGGGCAGATAATTCACAATCACCAGCACTCTTTTTAAACATAGTAGCAGCAGCAACATTGGCAACACTATTATTAACAACAGCTTTCTTTTCAGCTTCCACAGCATCTCCATCAACGAAAGTAGAAGTACCAACACCATCAACAATGTTTAGCCCATCATCCCAGCGGGAAAAATTGAAAAACTCATTGAGGAAAGATCAGCTTTTTCCTTGAGGAATGGCACCTGCACCGTCCACTTTTCAGCTGATTCCTTTGATGAGATAAACATGGGCATGTCCTAGGCGGGAAGCACATGTTGAAAATTCGATGAAAATTCGTCAACGAAATCACTGCTTCGTTGGAAGTTGTTTATTCACCGACCCAGATGATGAAAAACATGATGGTTGCATAATCTGTGAGAATTCACTACATAAATGTATGTCGTTTATTCATCAGTTCAATGTCTTCGATGAAAATGGTAATGAAAATTCAATTATCAAATCACAAGATTAGTGGTAGTTGTTTATTCAGCAATTATAGTTAATTCAATATGAAAAATGTGAAGAAAATTAAATAAATAGTGAATTCATTACTCTGTTGTGTTTGTGTTGTGAATTTGTGATTGGTTAATTAAAATAAAATATAGAATTAAAACTTTAAATTTAATTAAAGTGAAATCACTAGGTCAGTGGTTGTTGGTTAATCACCACTTCATATGCGAAGTGGTGATTAACCAACAACCTGAAATACTTTGAGACAATCTGAGATTTCCTCATTTTAATAGAAATTCACAAGTCCTCTTATAATATTTACTGTCAGTAGACAATGTCAACACAGAGAACACAAAAAAAAAATCAACTTCTATCAAATCACACAATGGCGGTGCACACTTTACAAAGCATATGAGTGGACATAGACGATGAACTTCTAAATGACTTTTCAACAGTGTTTTCATCTTATAATTTTCCATATCAAAAGCAATTTTTAATTGAACGAAAGAAAGGGTTGTTTTCACACAAAGCAGAAAGTGGGTTCAAATCTATGAACTGAGGAAACATTGCATGACTCTTCACTTACTAAATCATTACATGTCGTTTCCTTTTATTATCTGGCTAGTGAATTGATTGCTGTTGTCTTGTTGTTTTCTACACACAAAGCGAAAAGTGGGTTCAAATCTATGAACTGAGGAAACCTCGCATGAATCTTCACTGACTAAATCATTGCATGACGTTTCCTTTTATTATTTGGCTAGTGAATTGATTGAAGAATTCAGCTATAAAATTCATTGGGGACGATATTTTCCGCTGGGATAGCTAGCAGCGTCATCACCCACAGCACCAACATCACCCCCTTCGGCAACAGCATCGTCCGAAACCGCACCAACAACCTCTTTCACAGTAGCATCACCATTTGCAACAACAACACACTCCTTTATAGCAGGAACATCATCATCATCGATAACAACAACCTCACTTCGATCAGCGAGACATAAATCAGTTTTGATTTCGCTAGGTATTAAGCTTACCTCTGTATCAATACCAGTTCTGTCAGCACCAGCGGACAGAGTGGATGAAAAAGTAGGCAGCACACCAGCAGCAGTCGAAACAAACCTTTTAGAAGTCGAAGCCTTCGCACTGAGAGCAGCACCAGCAGAATCAACACTCGGTGTGATGGAAGAGTGTGGCTTACTTGTTGTTTTTGTGCTTTGCTTAGACACGGATATCGGTTTTTTATTTTTTATAAGAGGTTTGTTGTTACCACTTTTAAGCGCAGGAGATGAAGCGGGGGTGTTTTTATGCAAAGGCGAGTAAAGAGATCGGTTATAAGAAGGAATGCTTTTTCCTGTAAACAGCTGTAATTGTTTATTGTTGTTTGTAGGTTCAACAGTCGTCGACTTAGACTGAGACCGAGTTAAGCGCGGGGGTATCGAACTCCGATTTACTATCAACAAAGAATCGATACAGTTTCTTAATTTTCGGTATGCAACTTAAGAAAGAAATGTTTGTGCAGGTACCACACTTCCAAAAAATATTTTCATTTAATTCAAGCGTAGCCCGTATGGTTTCATTTAGTTTTGTACGTTTAAAATGAAAACCGGAAGGACAAACTCCGCAAAGAAACAAATCACTTTTGGAAGTTAAGAAATTACATTCTGAACATAAGATTTCCATAATGAAAAATTTAAAAAAGAACGATAGCAAGAGAAAAGTATAGAACTGTCTGTGAAGAGAACAAGAACTGAACTTAAAAGACATCTCAGTATTCTGGGCTTAGTGAGTGCAACTTGTAGACTCTGCAACATCCGTTTTTTTATTCGTCAATTTCATCAATTTGAGATTTACATTCTCTTTTAGATTACCATAGTTAATAAATAAATAATATAATTAGATAATAATAAATAATATAAATGATACAAAATAAATAGTATTTATAATAGAGAAAAAAAAATATATACATAATTACATAAATAATTGGAACAATATCAGCATCAATTTTTTTTTTTATGTATCTCTTTTACAATGCATACAAACATCTATAATATTAATAACGGCATTGGTTTCTCTGATGCAACGAGTAATCGGTTCATTTCTACCGTAGTTACTTCCTGAAAAATTCTCTCGTAGGTGAAACCTAATACGGAGCCTCCTGCAAGGAAAAAACAAGTTAATTCGTTATAGCAAGTAGGGACAACTAATGTGGCTACTTATTACATCTTTTACCATCATTATTGAAAAATACCTCCTTCTGAGCTCAAGCGTCGGCAACCCAAAAAGCATACATCTTACATTATATGGAGGCATATCGATATTCCAATTAAGTTTATTAAAACAGTATCTGGTGAAACTTTTTTGAATTTTTTCAATCCTATATGAATGTATATCACAGTAAGAATTCCAAACCACGCAACAGTACTCTAGGGAGGACCTTACAAACGCTTTATACATAGATTTAAGGGCGTAAGAATCAGAAAACTCTTTTGTGTTCCTTCTCAAAAAACCCAACATCTTGTTTGCTTTATTCACAATGAAGTCAAAGTGATAAGTAGATCTGAGTTGCCGATCTAATACGATTCCTAAGTCTTTTTTCTGAGACTCTTATTCTTATATGACATTATTGATAGTATAGTCAAATATTATCGGAACATTTTTTCTAGAACATATAAAACTTTGACATTTAGACACATTTAAAAAAAGAAGATTTCTACTACACCACAGCTCTAGTTTCGTTAAGTCATCCTGTAATAGGTGACAATTGATTGGTGATTTTATAATTTTGAATATTTTTACATCATCAGCGTATAATAAGAACTTGGAAAACTCGAAAATATTGGGAATATCGTTAATAAACAAAATAAAGATTAAAGGACCAATGTGACTTCCTTGGGGGACACCAGATGTTACGTTCATGCATCTTGAAATGAATCTATCTATTCTTACAAATTGGGTTCGATCAGTAAGATAAGAACGTATCCATTTCAAGAAAATAGAATGAAATCTAAGCTTTGATAATTTGTATAGTAGGATGTTATGATTTACCCTATCAAATGCCTTGGCAAAGTCTGTAAAAATAATGTCTGTCTGGAATCCACTTTCAAACCCTTTGATAACATAGTCACATAAAATCGTAAGATTTGTAGCTGTGGATCTCCCCGAAACAAATCCATGCTGAGAAACAGATATGAGTTGTTTTGTAAGATAATAAAGCTTATCACATACCATTTTTTCGAATATTTTAGGAATAACTGATAATTTACGTATGGGGCGATAGTTGCATACTTTCTGTATTGCACCCGATTTAAAAATCGGAGATATGAAAGACCACTCATCTATAAATTGACCGGTTTTCAAGGACTTATTAAAAATTAACCAAAGAGGTAACGCAAGAGACGTTGCACATTTTTTAATTACCTTAGGAGATATACCATCTGGGCCATCACCTTTATTTTCATCAATCCCATTCAGTGCCTCAAGTACATCAGACATGCTTAACTGAATTATCCCTATATCAACTGCGTTAATTGGAGAACATTCAGGGAGCCCACTTGGAGCCATATCTGAATAAACCGATTCGAAATAGTCTGCAAAAAGGTTACAGATAGTAGGCAAATCACTCGATGTGGATCCAGAAAATTCCATGCAATTTGGGAATCCAGTTGATTTTCTTTTTGAGTTTATAAAGTTCCAAAAGCACCTGCTATCTTTTTTGACTTTTGATTCTGCAATCGATACATATTTATTATACAAAAACTTATTTAAAACATCAAAACTTTTCTGAATATAAAGATAGTTCTGGCTATTAATAACATTATTTTTATCTTTATTATAGCGCTTATATGCTTTATTTTTTATATTTTTAAGATGAGACAATCTTTTATTGGCCCATGGTGGATAATAATTTTGTTTGCTAATTTTTTTTGGAATACACCTATCAGATGCCTGCTTTAAACATGCTTTGAAAGTTTGAAACGCTTGAGTCAGATTCTGGTTAGCCACAATAGTTTCCCATTGAACTGAATTTAAGAACACATTCATTGCATTGAAGTTACCACGCTTGTAATCATAATATCTAAGATTATCATTAATGCTTGGAATATAAACCAATATCTTACAATCAATGACTAGGCAAATATGATGCTGTGAATTATTTACAACAGGAAAGTCAACCTTATCAATATTTACTTTTAACTCATTGTCAACAAAAACCAAATCCAAAAAGCGATTTAATGAATTAGGATTATTGTTTATCTGCAACAGTTAAACTGACTATATAAATCAACTTCTGAGCTTTCAATTTCAGTTTTTACATCGAAAGGAATCAAACATTTTTCATCAGCATCAAATTTCCAGTTTATATCACCTATGTAAAAATCTCCAAATCAAATAACATGATCCGATGAATTTAAGGAACAAAATAATGATCGACAATTTACTAAGTGTAAGTTATATAATTTTAAGGGGCTTCCTGGTGGGATATAGCTGGCAGAAATATACAAATTTACTTTTTTTCCAAGATTAATTTTAACAATTAATTGATCATTTGTTAACTACTTTTTTCTTGTATGAAACATTTTCATTGCCAGAGCTAGATTGTTTTAGATCACAACGATGCAAAAGCGCGACACACTCATTAAGCTTGTTGAACAACGAAGGTAGATCAATGTTTATGCAATTTATACATTTCCAGAAAGTAGTTGAGCTAGATTTAATGATTTTTAATTCATCGTTATTGAGCAGAGTACAATCAAAGTGAAATGAGATACCGCATATACCGCACAATAAAATTTGACTATTGTTTAGCTAGCACGTCGGCACACTTTCCGCACAGAGTACTCATCGTAGACAAGAGTTTAAAAAATCACACTTGTGTTGCAATCAAGAGGAGAAACTAAACTGAGGAACCACCTGACCACATATTAGGCAAATGTCACGCACTCATGCTTCAAAGACACAGATATCTAAAAAGTCACCAGATAGAGGAGTGGACCTACCCTCACTGAAAACACTCCAAATACTTAAGTTTATCAAAGAACTACATTTGGGGGATGAGCTTCAAGTGACCAATCTCATTCAGCTCCAGATGGGGGCACAATTATAGATCTAAGGTCAAGGACCCCGGATTAATTCATTAATTCATGTCTTTCCTTGGGCCAATACGAATTCATCAAGTCCAGAATCTTGAAAACCGAATTATCCTATCTAGAGGTATATGCACTAAAAACAGGATCTCCCCGGATTTTCAATTTTCCTAAAGATTTTCCTCCAGTGACCTATGTCCTTCCTTGTGACAATACGAATTCATCAGGCCCAGGCGCGCACGCCGGAAAAAAATTCGGGGGGGGGGGGGGGGGGTTGAAATTTTTTAAATGTTATTAAATATTATATTTTATCACGAAAAGTCGAATTCTTGACTTGAAGGATAATGATGTTTCAACTCCGATTTAAATGAAAACATCTATATTTAAAATTACAAAAGTTATTCTAAAAAAAAAAAACATTTTCTTTGACTTAAAACATTCCTTTGCCAGCCTGAGCAGCACAAGATTTTCTTTTTAAATCGACAAAAAAACTAATTATTTCATAATCATTTGCATACAAATCTCAATTAGTTTATTATTAAGAAAGACAAAATAAAAAAAAAATTATTTAAGGTAGGTACTGTTAGAAGGTTCCTAATTTCATTTAAATTGTTTCCTGCCGAGAATTAGGCTGATATTTTTTGAGAAAGAAATTATTTTTTTTCATATTGGTATATGCATTGTGTTCCTTTTATGAACAAATTTCTATAAGCATTTATTGACTGGTTTGTATTCAAAGACTGCTAAATTCCAGTTCTTAAGAACTTTGGGCGAGATCGTATTGCAGAAATCTGCGGCAAGCCTAGTACTTGCTTAGCTTCTGCATATCGAACCCCAAAGCCCCTCCCCCATGCGTTTGCGTCTGGGGTAGTATTATAGGTAGGTACATACATATAATTGAAGACATGGATATCTACTAAAGTAACAACATATTATAGCGCCTGTAAAACTGAAAACTCAAAAATTAAGAGTGAAATTGTATGGCGAGGAAGTTAAATGCATACATTGCGGGGGGGGTTTGAAACCCCACCCCATTCCCCCCCTCCATCGTTCGCGACTGATCAGGCCCAAAATCGAACGACCCGTTCTCATTAATCTTGTCGTTCATGAGGGGTAATTTCAGGAAAAATAGCGACTTCCGTAAGAGACTCCGTTCTATTGCCTTGAAATAGGATTGAGGCAAGGCTGTCATTTGAGTCCTCTGCTTTTCGCACTATATAAAGATGAGATGACATAGAAGGGGTCCTCAAAGGTGGAGCACTAGTTTCAGCTGATCCCTAAATTAGAGTAGAAGAAAGGTTGGAACAGTGAGATACTTTTTTTTAAACGGTTATGATTCCGAATTCTTTTGAGCTATGAAAATGAATTTTTGATGGAATCTTACAACATATATCCCCTACATTTTGCCATACAAATTTCATTGAATAAATTAAACTTTCCCATGAGTAAAATTGTTGTAGAAGGTCAAAGTGTTTCACTGTTCGGCGGGGGTTCGAAGACTGAGACAGCGTAGGGCTCACAGTGGGACAGCAAAATATTTTTAATAAAAACTCGTCTTAAGCAATTTTTTACCAAAAAATTACATGAATTATATTCGTTTAACATATTATTTATTAACTTTTAGGAACAAAAACAACTTAAAACATATCAAAGTATAACATAAAAAAAACCTTACTAAAATCACATTTCAGTTCACATTATTCTTTGAATAAGTTTTTAATAAATCAATTAAATTCATACTTTTCATTTGTTTCTTTTTTTTAAGAAATTTTGTTGCAATACAAATAAAAATAAATAAAAAACATTTTTATGTTGAATAAAAGAAGCAAAGATAAGAAAAAACATGTCTCACTGTTCGACCTTTGAATCCGTCTCACTGTTTAATTTTTATCATTTTCAAAAAAAAACTTTTTTGCATACAAAACTGGAAAGAATACCGTAGATTTTTGTTTGTATATTGAAAAAACACAATAATAAAAAGCCAATAAAAAAAAGTGCCTCACTTACCTAAATATTTGAAGATGCTACATAAATTTTAAAAACACGAAAAAAAATACTTTTGCCCTTTTTATTCGCTCTTTATTCACTGAGAGCACATGCGTTACTGGGTGTTGTTCGAAACAGAAATAAAAGTTGCGGAATTGAAAAGAAACGTTATTGTCTGCACCGAAATGTATGTGCAAGTTTCTGGGAAGCCAAAAAATGAAATGTCTCACTGTTCGGACTGTCTCACTGTTCCAACCTTTCCCCTACTTATGTCCGCCAATGACATGATGGTGAACCTATAAATAGAATAGGTGATCGAAACTGTGGAAGCTCGGTAGTTATAATATTGAAATCGTCAATGAATACAACTACCTTGGTGTACGGATATGAAGAAATCTAAACTAGCGTAATCATATGTTGGACAAATTAGCCAAGTCGGGCTTAACGCAACTTTGAATTTTCTAATGTAGAGTCCATGTATCGCAATTTCAAAACCACAGCCAAAGCTATAATGTCCTATGCCGCGAGCTTTATGACCACATAAACTTCTTAAATGAAAAAAAAATAAGAGATAACTTAATTTGGAAAACAAAAACTTCATTCCATGGGAATGTATATGTGAATCTAAACCACAACTTAGCTACAGGGTGGTCCAAAAGTCACTTCCTAATTTAAAGTGATGATAACTTTAAAAAATTTAACTTTTATTAATAATTTATTTTAGAATCACAAAGTATGATTCATGGAGATTTTTTTGGGCTAAGTATGGAATATAATATCCTTCAAATGAGTACCAGATTCATGCTCACAGAGACGGTCTCTTTCTAGAGCGTTTTCCATAACACTTCGTAGGAAATCTGGGCTCAGCGCCTATACTTCATCACGAATGTTCTCTCTCATCTGCAGGATAGTGGTGGGTTAATTTACGTACAGTTTACTCTTCAAATAACCCCACAGAAAAGTCTGGTGTGGTCAAATCCAGAGAACGAGGAGCCTAATAAAATCCTGATTTTTTTGGAAATTAAAATTCCACTTAGTAGCGCCATTGTGGCGCGAGCATTGTGCGCAGTAACACTATCCTGCTAAATCCACATCTCAGGACTATCAGCAATCGCTGAAAATTTCGGTCATAGCCCGATACCTTTCACCATTTATGGTTACAGTATTGGTGGCATCGTCTTCAAAGAAGAATGTCCCAATAATTTTTTCTGAAGTTAAACCACACCAGACAGTGCACTTAAGTGGATGCAATTCCTGCGGATGGATCAACCTTGGGTTCTCCGTACCCCATATACGGCAATTTTGTTTATTAATGAATCCATTTAAGTTGAAATGAGCTTCATCATTCACTATGAGATGACGCCAAAAAGCGATATAAGGGTTTAAATAATCGAGTGATTATTTTCTCTTCAAAGCGCTGTTATTAGTTTTATTAAATCTCCCAAGTTTTCTTTCTAAGTACCTTCAAAAAGAAAAGAAACAAAATTAAAAACAGAAGAGTTATGATTTTTTCAAATTAGGAAGTGACTTTTGAACCACCCTGTACAAATAACTACTTCAGAGTGTAATATACAATTGACCTAATGTCACTGGTTTTAAAAAAGTTATGATTTTTTCAAATTAGGAAGTGACTTTTGAACCACCCTGTACAAATAACTATTTCAGAGTGTAATATACAATTGACCTAATGTCACTGGTTTAAAAAAGTGCACTTCCGGTACGCTGAAGCTGGCGGACAAAATCTAAAAAAATGAGATTTTCAATTTTTTTCTTTTTCCAAAATTTGTAGCTTTTGAAATGCTGATTGCTGGCCCAAACCTCAAATTTGTAGCTCCAACGGTTTATTTAATATTTAAGTTTCCGCTGGCAAAAGTCAGTACCGTTTTCGGTACCGGAAGTGTTCTTTTTTAAGCCTAAAAATCAAATAAAAAATCCCCCATAAAAGCTACAAAATTAATTTTTGAGCAACAAATTCACATTTCAAAAGCTACAATTTCTGGTAAAAAAAAGGTCTAAAAATTCAATTATTTTTAAATTTTGACCGTTAAAATCTTATTTTAGTGGAATTTTGTATAACAAAAAAACCATGCGAGCTACAAAATCGCGGATCTAGTTCAGAGAAGCTTCAAATTGTGGCAAACATTTTTTTGATTTTTTTCATTTTTTTAGATTTTAGAAGTCCCAATAAAAAAACTCTTAGGTTTATAAAAAGGCTT